>OX424555.1:33628708-34181208 GCA_949152475.1 Terebella lapidaria | reverse complement strand
ATGAGACAAATTATCATAAAGTTGTACCCAGGATTGGAGTTGGGCAAGCCTCACACATTGAGGATTCCGTTTAAAGTGACGTAATATCCCTAGATGTATGGTTGCCTGGCTTTGTAATCATGCTGGCTTTGAGCGTTGACAAACTGCACATGAAAAGGAACTCAGAGGCCAACTGAATTTAACTGATGAATTTGGAAATTCTTTAGTGTATTGTTTGTTTGCAAAAAATCGTAATTGCGCCGCCCGGGAATCGAACCCGGGTCGCAAGAATGGGAATCTTGCATGATACCACTACACCAGCGGCGCAGTTCCCCTGCCCTGGGTTCGAGATCTATGTATTTGTATGTACTATGTATAGCTATCAAACATTATTTTTATGACAGAAACGAATGCACGACTTCATTCACTGAATTTTGGAGACTGAAATCCTCGAGTTTCTTCCCAAGTTTGGGAAGAAAAGAATTGTTTGTCAGAAGTGGGATTCGAACCCACGCCTGGAGAACCAGACTGCGACCTGAACGCAGCGCCTTAGACCGCTCGGCCATCCTGACTACGACCCCAACCATGTAATGCATGATGAGACAAATTATCATAAAGTTGTACCCAGGATTGGAGTTGGGTAAGCCTCACACATTGAGGATTCCGTTTAAAGTGACGTAATATCCCTAGACGTATGGTTGCCTGGCTTTGTAATCATGCTGGCTTTGAGCGTTGACAAACTGCACATGAAAAGGAACTCAGAGGCCAACTGAATTTAACTGATGAATTTGGAAATTCTTTAGTGTATTGTTTGTTTGCAAAAAATCGTAATTGCGCCGCCCGGGAATCGCACCCGGGTCGCAAGAATGGGAATCTTGGATGATACCACTACACCAGCGGCGCAGTTGCCCTGCCCTGGGTTCGAGATCTATGTATTTGTATGTACTATGTATAGCTATCAAACATTATTTTTATGACAGAAACGAATGCACGACTTCATTCACTGAATTTTGGAGACTGAAATCCTCGAGTTTCTTCCCAAGTTTGGGAAGAAAAGAATTGTTTGTCAGAAGTGGGATTCGAACCCACGCCTGGAGAACCAGACTGCGACCTGAACGCAGCGCCTTAGACCGCTCGGCCATCCTGACTACGACCCCAACCATGTAATGCATGATGAGACAAATTATCATAAAGTTGTACCCAGGATTGGAGTTGGGTAAGCCTCACACATTGAGGATTCCGTTTAAAGTGACGTAATATCCCTAGACGTATGGTTGCCTGGCTTTGTAATCATGCTGGCTTTGAGCGTTGACAAACTGCACATGAAAAGGAACTCAGAGGCCAACTGAATTTAGCTGATGAATTTGGAAATTCTTTAGTGTATTGTTTGTTTGCAAAAAATCGTAATTGCGCCGCCCGGGAATCGAACCCGGGTCGCAAGAATGGGAATCTTGCATGATACCACTACACCAGCGGCGCAGTTTCCCTGCCCTGGGTTCGAGATCTATGTATTTGTATGTACTATGTATAGCTATCAAACATTATTTTTATGACAGAAACGAATGCACGACTTCATTCACTGAATTTTGGAGACTGAAATCCTCGAGTTTCTTCCCAAGTTTGGGAAGAAAAGGATTGTTTGTCAGAAGTGGGATTCCAACCCACGCTTGGAGAACCAGACTGCGACCTGAACGCAGCGCCTTAGACCACTCGGCCATCCTGACTACGACCCCAACCATGTAATGCATGATGAGACAAATTATCATAAAGTTGTACCAAGGATTGGAGTTGGGTAAGCCTCACACATTGAGGATTCCGTTTAAAGTGACGTAATATCCCTAGACGTATGGTTGCCTGGCTTTGTAATCATGCTGGCTTTGAGCGTTGACAAACTGCACATGAAAAGGAACTCAGAGGCCAATTGAATTTAACTGATGAATTTGGAAATTCTTTAGTGTATTGTTTGTTTGCAAAAAATCGTAATTGCGCCGCCCGGGAATCGAACCCGGGTCGCAAGAATGGGAATCTTGCATGATACCACTACACCAGCGGCGCAGTTCCCCTGCCCTGGGTTCGAGATCTATGTATTTGTATGTACTATGTATAGCTATCAAACATTATTTTTATGACAGAAACGAATGCACGACTTCATTCACTGAATTTTGGAGACTGAAATCCTCGAGTTTCTTCCCAAGTTTGGGAAGAAAAGGATTGTTTGTCAGAAGTGGGATTCCAACCCACGCTTGGAGAACCAGACTGCGACCTGAACGCAGCGCCTTAGACCGCTCGGCCATCCTGACTACGACCCCAACCATGTAATGCATGATGAGACAAATTATCATAAAGTTGTACCCAGGATTGGAGTTGGGTAAGCCTCACACATTGAGGATTCCGTTTAAAGTGACGTAATATCCCTAGACGTATGGTTGCCTGGCTTTGTAATCATGCTGGCTTTGAGCGTTGACAAACTGCACATGAAAAGGAACTCAGAAGCCAACTGAATTTAACTGATGAATTTGGAAATTCTTTAGTGTATTAAAGCTTGTTTGTTTGCAAAAAATCGTAATTGCGCCGCCCGGGAATCGAACCCGGGTCGCAAGAATGGGAATCTTGCATGATACCACTACACCAGCGGCGCAGTTCCCCTGCCCTGGGTTCGAGATCTATGTATTTGTATGTACTATGTATAGCTATCAAACATTATGACAGAAACGAATGCACGACTTCATTCACTGAATTTTGGAGACTGAAATCCTCTAGTTTCTTCCCAAGTTTGGGAAGAAAAGAATTGTTTGTCAGAAGTGGGATTCGAACCCACGCCTGGAGAACCAGACTGCGACCTGAACGCAGCGCCTTAGACCGCTCGGCCATCCTGACTACGACCTCAACCATATAATGCATGATGAAACAAATTATCATAAAGTTGTACCCAGGATTGGAGTTGGGTAAGCCCCACACATTGAGGATTCCGTTTAAAGTGACGTAATATCCCTAGACGTATGGTTGCCTGGCTTTGTAGTCATGCTGGCTTTGAGCGCTGACAAACTGCACATGAAAAGGAACTCAGAAGCCAACTGAATTTAACTGATGAATTTGGAAATTCTTCAGTGTATTAAAGCTTGTTTGTTTGCAAAAAATCGTAATTGACCGCCCGGGAATCGATCCCGGGTCGCAAGAATGGGAATCTTGCATGATACCACTACACCAGCGGCGCAGTTCCCCTGCCCTGGGTTCGAGATCTATGTATTTGTATGTACTATGTATAGCTATCAAGCATTATTTTTATGACAGAAATGAATGCACGACTTCATTCACTGAATTTTGGAGACTGAAATCCTCTAGTTTTTTCCCAAGTTTGGGAAGACAAGAATTGTTTGTCAGAAGTGGGATTCGAACCCACGCAGCGCCTTAGACCACTCGGCCATCCTGACTACGAACTCAACAATGTAATGCATGATGAGACAAATTATCATAAAGTTGTACCCAGGATTGGAGCTGGGTAAGCCTCACAGATTGAGGATTCCGTTTAAAGTGACGTAATATCCCTAGACGTATGGTTGCCTGGCTTTGTAATCATGCTGGCTTTGAGCGTTGACAAACTGCACATGAAAAGGAACTCAGAAGCCAACTGAATTTAACTGATGAATTTGGAAATTCTTTAGTGTATTAAAGCTTGTTTGTTTGCAAAAAATCGTAATTGCGCCGCCCGGGAATCGAACCCGGGTCGCAAGAATGGGAATCTTGCATGATACCACTACACCAGCGGCGCAGTTCCCCTGCCCTGGGTTCGAGATCTATGTATTTGTATGTACTATGTATAGCTATCAAACATTATTTTTATGACAGAAATGAATGCACGACTTCATTCACTGAATTTTGGAGACTGAAATCCTCTAGTTTCTTCCCAAGTTTGGGAAGAAAAGAATTGTTTGTCAGAAGTGGGATTCGAACCCACGCCTGGAGAACCAGACTGCGGCCTGAACGCAGCGCCTTTGACCGCTCGGCCATCCTGACTACGACCCCAACCATGTAATGCATGATGAGACAAATTATCATAAAGTTGTACCCAGGATTGGAGTTGGGTAAGCCTCACACATTGAGGATTCCGTTTAAAGTGACGTAATATCCCTAGACATATGGTTGCCTGGCTTTGTAATCATGCTGGCTTTGAGCGTTGACAAACTGCACATGAAAAGGAACTCAGAAGCCAACTGAATTTAACTGATGAATTTGGAAATTCTTTTGTGTATTAAAGCTTGTTTGTTTGCAAAAAATCGTAATTGCGCCGCCCGGGAATCGAAACCGGGCCGCAAGAATGGGAATCTTGCATGATACCACTACACCAGCGGCGCAGTTCCCCTGCCCTGGGTTCATGACAGATATGAATGCACGACTTCATTCACTGAATTTTGGAGACTGAAATCCTCGAGTTTCTTCCCAAGTTTGGGAAGAAAAGAATTGTTTGCCAGAAGTGGGATTCGAACCCACGCCTGGAGAACCAGACTGCGACCTGAACGCAGCGCCTAGACCGCTCGGCCATCCTGACTAAGACCCAAACCATGTAATGCATGATGAGACAAATTATCATAAAGTTGTACCCAGGATTGGAGTTGGGTAAGCTTCACACATTGAGGATTCCGTTTAAAGTGACGTAATATCCCTAGACGTATGGTTGCCTGGCTTTGTAATCATGCTGCCTTTGAGCGTTGACAAACTGCACATGAAAAGGAACTCAGAGGCCAACTGAATTTAACTGATGAATTTGGAAATTCTTTAGTGTATTAAAGCTTGTTTGTTTGCAAAAAATCGTAATTACGCCGCCCGGGAATCGAACCCGGGTCGCAAGAATGGGAATCTTGCATGATACCACTACACCAGCGGCGCAGTTCCCCTGCCCTGGGTTCGAGATCTATGCATTTGTATGTACTATGTATAGCTATCAAACATTATTTTTATGACAGAAATGAATGCACGACTTCATTCACTGAATTTTGGAGACTGAAATCCTCTAGTTTCTTCCCAAGTTTGGGAAGAAAAGAATTGTTTGTCAGAAGTGGGATTCGAATCCACGCCTGGAGAACCAGACTGCGACCTGAACGCAGCGCCTTAGACCGCTCGGCCATCCTGACTACGACCCCAACCATGTAATGCATGATGAGACAAATTATCATAAAGTTGTACCCAGGATTGGAGTTGGGTAAGCCTCACACATTGAGGATTCCGTTTAAAGTGACGTAATATCCCTAGACGTATGGTTGCCTGGCTTTGTAATCATGCTGGCTTTGAGCGTTGACAAACTGCACATGAAAAGGAACTCAGAAACCAGCTGAATTTAACTGATGAATTTGGAAATTATTTAGTGTATTAAAGCTTGTTTGTTTGCAAAAAATCGTAATTGCGCCACCCGGGAATCGAACCCGTGTCGCAAGAATGGGAATCTTGCATGATACCACTACACCAGCGGCGCAGTTCCCCTTCCCTGGGTTCGAGATCTATGTATTTATATGTACTATGTATAGCTATCAAACATTATTTTTATGACAGAAATGAATGCACGACTTCATTCACTGAATTTTGGAGACTGAAATCCTCTAGTTTCTTCCCAAGTTTGGGAAGAAAAGAATTGTTTGTCAGAAGTGGGATTCGAACCCACGCCTGGAGAACCAGACTGCGACCTGAACGCAGCGCCTTAGACCGCTCGGCCATCCTGACTACGACCCAAACCATGTAATGCATGATGAGACAAATTATCATAAAGTTGTACCCATGAAACTTTATGACCCAGTACCCAGGTAAGCTTCACACATTGAGGATTCCGTTTAAAGTGACGTAATATCCCTAGACGTATGGTTGCCTGGCTTTGTAATCATGCTGGCTTTGAGCGTTGACAAACTGCACATGAAAAGGAACTCAGAAGCCAACTGAATTTAACTGATGAATTTGGAAATTCTTTTGTGTATTAAAGCTTGTTTGTTTGCAAAAAATCGTAATTGCGCCGCCCGGGAATCGAAACCGGGTCGCAAGAATGGGAATCTTGCATGATACCACTACACCAGCAGCGCAGTTCCCCTGCCCTGGGTTCATGACAGAAATGAATGCACGACTTCATTCACTGAATTTTGGAGACTGAAATCCTCTAGTTTCTTCCCAAGTTTGGGAAGAAAAGAATTGTTTGCCAGAAGTGGGATTCGAACCCACGCCTGGAGAACCAGACTGCGACCTGAACGCAGCGCCTAGACCGCTCGGCCATCCTGACTAAGACCCAAACCATGTAATGCATGATGAGACAAATTATCATAAAGTTGTACCCAGGATTGGAGTTGGGTAAGCTTCACGCATTGAGGATTCCGTTTAAAGTGACGTAATATCCCTAGACGTATGGTTGCCTGGCTTTGTAATCATGCTGGCTTTGAGCGTTGACAAACTGCACATGAAAAGGAACTCAGAGGCCAACTGAATTTAACTGATGAATTTGGAAATTCTTTAGTGTATTAAAGCTTGTTTGTTTGCAAAAAATCGTAATTGCGCCGCCCGGGAATCGAACCCGGGTCGCAAGAATGGGAATGTTGCATGATACCACTACACCAGCGGCGCGGTTCCCCTGCCCTGGGTTCGAGATCTATGCATTTGTATGTACTATGTATAGCTATCAAACATTATTTTTATGACAGAAATGAATGCACGACTTCATTCACTCAATTTTGGAGACTGAAATCCTCTAGTTTCTTCCCAAGTTTGGGAAGAAAAGAATTGTTTGTCAGAAGTGGGATTCAAATCCACGCCTGGAGAACCAGACTGCGACCTGAACGCAGCGCCTTAGACCGCTCGGCCATCCTGACTACGACCCCAACCATGTAATGCATGATGAGACAAATTATCATAAAGTTGTACCCAGGATTGGAGTTGGGTAAGCTTCACACATTGAGGATTCCGTTTAAAGTGACGTAATATCCCTAGACGTATGGTTGCCTGGCTTTGTAATCATGCTGGCTTTGAGCGTTGACAAACTGCACATGAAAAGGAACTCAGAGGCCAAATGAATTTAACTGATGAATTTGGAAATTCTTTAGTGTATTAAAGCTTGTTTGTTTGCAAAAAATCGTAATTGCGCCGCCCGGGAATCGAACCCGGGTCGCAAGAATGGGAATCTTGCATGATACCACTACACCAGCGGCGCAGTTCCCCTGCCCTGGGTTCGAGATCTATGTATTTGTATGTACTATGTATAGCTATCAAACATTATTTTTATGACAGAAACGAATGTACGAATGCACGACTTCATTCACTGAATTTTGGAGACTGAAATCCTCTAGTTTCTTCCCAAGTTTGGGAAGAAAAGAATTGTTTGTCAGAAGTGGGATTCGAACCCACGCCTGGAGAACCAGACTGCGACCTGAACGCAGCGCCTTAGACCGCTCGGCCATCCTGACTACGACCCCAACCATGTAATGCATGATGAGACAAATTATCATAAAGTTGTACCCATGATTGGAGTTGGGTAAGCCTCACACATTGAGGATTCCGTTTAAAGTGACGTAATATCCCTAGACGTATCTATATGGTTGCCTGTCTTTGTAATCATGCTGGCTTTGAGCGTTGACAAACTGCACATGAAAAGGAACTCAGAAACCAGCTGAATTTAACTGATAAATTTGGAAATTCTTTAGTGTATTAAAGCTTGTTTGTTTGCAAAAAATCGTAATTGCGCCGCCAGGGAATCGAACCCGGGTCGCAAGAATGGGAATCTTGCATGATACCACTACACCAGCGGCGCAGTTCCCCTGCCCTGGGTTCGAGACCTATGTATTTGTATGTACTATGTATAGCTATCAAACATTATTTTTATGACAGAAATGAATGCACAACTTCATTCACTGAATTTTGGAGACTGAAATCCTCTAGTTTCTTCCCAAGTTTGGGAAGAAAAGCATTGTTTGTCAGAAGTGGGATTCGAACCCACGCCTGGAGAACCAGACTGCGACCTGAACGCAGCGCCTTAGACCGCTCGGCCATCCTGACTACGACCCCAACCATGTAATGCATGATGAGACAAATTATCATAAAGTTGTACCCAGGACTGGAGTTGGGTAAGCCTCACACATTGAGGATTCCGTTTAAAGTGACGTAATATCCCTAGACGTATGGTTGCCTGGCTTTGTAATCATGCTGGCTTTGAGAGTTGACAAACTGCACATGAAAAGGAACTCAGAAGCCAACTGAATTTAACTGATGAATTTGGAAATTCTTTAGTGTATTAAAGCTTGTTTGTTTGCAAAAAATCGTAATTGCGCCGCCCGGGAATCGAACCCGGGTCGCAAGAATGGGAATCTTGCATGATACCACTACACCAGCGGCGCAGTTCCCCTGCCCTGGGTTCGAGATCTATGTATTTGTATGTACTATGTATAGCTATCAAACATTATTTTTATGACAGAAACGAATGTACGAATGCACGACTTCATTCACTGAATTTTGGAGACTGAAATCCTCTAGTTTCTTCCCAAGTTTGGGAAGAAAAGAATTGTTTGTCAGAAGTGGGATTCGAACCCACGCCTGGAGAACCAGACTGCGACCTGAACGCAGCGCCTTAGACCGCTCGGCCATCCTGACTACGACCCCAACCATGTAATGCATGATGAGACAAATTATCATAAAGTTGTACCCATGATTGAAGTTGGGTAAGCCTCACACATTGAGGATTCCGTTTAAAGTGACGTAATATCCCTAGACGTATGGTTGCCTGGCTTTGTAATAATGCTGGCTTTGAGCGTTGACAAACTGCACATGAAAAGGAACTCAGAAACCAGCTGAATTTAACTGATAAATTTGGAAATTCTTTAGTGTATTAAAGCTTGTTTGTTTGCAAAAAATCGTAATTGCGCCGCCCGGGAATCGAACCCGGGTCGCAAGAATGGGAATCTTGCATGATACCACTACACCAGCGGCGCAGTTCCCCTGCCCTGGGTTCGAGACCTATGTATTTGTATGTACTATGTATAGCTATCAAACATTATTTTTATGACAGAAATGAATGCACAACTTCATTCACTGAATTTTGGAGACTGAAATCCTCTAGTTTCTTCCCAAGTTTGGGAAGAAAAGCATTGTTTGTCAGAAGTGGGATTCGAACCCACGCCTGGAGAACCAGACTGCGACCTGAACGCAGCGCCTTAGACCGCTCGGCCATCCTGACTACGACCCAAACCATGTAATGCATGATGAGACAAATTATCATAAAGTTGTACCCAGGATTGGAGTTGGGTAAGCTTCACACATTGAGGATTCCGTTTAAAGTGACGTAATATCCCTAGACGTATGGTTGCCTGGCTTTGTAATCATGCTGGCTTTCAGCGTTGACAAACTGCACATGAAAAGGAACTCAGAAGCCAACTGAATTTAACTGATGAATTTGGAAATTCTTTAGTGTATTAAAGCTTGTTTGTTTGCAAAAAATCGTAATTGCGCCGCCCGGGAATCGAACCCGGGTCGCAAGAATGGGAATCTTGCATGATACCACTACACCAGCAGCGCAGTTCCCCTGCCCTGGGTTCGAGATCTATGTATTTGTATGTACTATGTATAGCTATCAAACATTATTTTTATGACAGAAATGAATGCACGACTTCATTCACTGAATTTTGGAGACTGAAATCCTCTAGTTTCTTCCCAAGTTTGGGAAGAAAAGAATTGTTTGTCAGAAGTGGGATTCGAACCCACGCCTGGAGAACCAGACTGCGACCTGAACGCAGCACCTTAGACCGCTCGGCCATCCTGACTACGACCCCAACCATGTAATGCATGATGAGACAAATTATCATAAAGTTGTACCCAGGATTGGAGTTGGGTAAGCCTCACACATTGAGGATTCCGTTTAAAGTGATGTAATATTCCTAGACGTATGGTTGCCTGGCTTTGTAATCATGCTGGCTTTGAGCAGTGACAAACTGCACATGAAAAGGAACTCAGAAACCAGCTGAATTTAACTGATAAATTTGGAAATTCTTTACTAAAGCTTGTTTGTTTGCAAAAAATCGTAATTGCGCCGCCCGGGAATCGAACCCGGGTCGCAAGAATGGGAATCTTGCATGATACCACTACACCAGCGGCGCAGTTCCCCTGCCCTGGGTTCGAGATCTATGTATTTGTATGTACTATGTATAGCTATCAAACATTATTTTTATGACAGAAATGAATGCACGACTTCATTCACTGAATTTTGGAGGCTGAAATCCTCTAGTTTCTTCCCAAGTTTGGGAAGAAAAGAATTGTTTGTCAGAAGTGGGATTCGAACCCACGCCTGGAGAACCAGACTGCGACCTGAACGCAGCGCCTTAGACCGCTCGGCAATCCTGACTACGACCCCAACCACGTAATGCATGATGAGACAAATTATCATAAAGTTGTACCCAGGATTGGAGTTGGGTAAGCCTCACACATTGAGGATTCCGTTTAAAGTGACGTAATATCCCTAGACGTATGGTTGCCTGGCTTTGTAATCATGCTGGCTTTGAGCGTTGACAAACTGCACATGAAAAGGAACTCAGAGGCCAACTGAATTTAACTGATGAATTTGGAAATTCTGTGTCTCTTTATTATGTATCGTAGGCCTCCGGCCCATATACATCACAAAATACATTCATACATACAAGCATACAAAACAAGATAAAAACAAGTGTCGGCAGATGTGGAAACAAAAATGTGGGCATTTGTGTGAAGTTTAACAGGACAAAATGAAATCTTTTCGGAGCTTGAAACAGTGGTACAGAAAATGGCTGATTTTAACAATACATTTCTCATCTTTATTCCTAAGTAAGTTGTACATGCTGTTATGGCTGATGCTCTTGATATCTGTTTTGAACACAGGGCCTAACATATTATCTCGTAAATCTTTATATGCTGGACAGTCGGTAAAAAAGTGATGTTCATCTTCAACAACTTCAATATTTGAAGTGTGTTTACAATATTTACATAGTCTTTCCTCTCTGGGTATGAAATTTGGGCCATGTCTGCCAGTTTCTACTTCTAGTGAATGATTACTACACCTGAATTTGGCCATTATCGAAATGAATTTCTTCTCCCGGAGTACATCAAGATACAAAGCTCGTTCAAATATGTTTACAATATTGCTGTATAAATGTAGTTTACTATTTTCTAATATATTTGCATGCCACTCCTGTGAAAAACAATCCTGGACTCGTTGCTTAAATAAATTCAGAAAAATGTCATTATTTTCGACTCCTTGTGACTCCCATACATGCAGAAATCCATATCCACTCAATAAGTTTTTAACTTTACTGCACCATGTTCTTCTGCCACTATCATGCAGAGACTTGTTCAATATGTAACACTTATATGTCAAACGGTTTTCTGGCATTTTCACCACTTTCAACCAGTACTTAATAAGTTTGCTGAAATATACACAGTACAAAGGAAATCTGCCACATTCACCAAGGACGGCCATAATTGATGTATTGAAGGAAACGCCAAGTACAGTTTTACAAAATTTTGTATGCACACGCTCGATTCTCTCACACCTTTCATAACCCCAAACCTCTGCACCATAACATAACACAGGGAGTACTTTTTTATCAAACAAATCAAAAAATACCTTCGGTGGGATACCACCACAAACTTTGTTCAGTTTATACAATTGTATCAACGCTTTTTGTCCTTGTCGAGCAAGACTATTATGAGCCTGTGTCCAACTACAAGATGAGCTCATAACCAGCCCTAAGTACTTATAATGTGATACAACTTCTAGTGGATCATTTCTGTAGAACCATTTCTCATTTCGCTTTACAATACCACCATTTCTGAAAACAATCACTTTTGACTTCTTCAAATTCACCATCATACCCCAGTCTTCACAATATTTCTCAAGGACATTCAACTTGTGCTGTAAATCACCAACAGTGTCACCGCATAATATCATATCATCTGCATAAAGTAGGGCACTAACATCAGTTGTATTGGATACTTGTATACCCCGAGAACCTTCACGTATTAACATATCTGTGAATTCATTCAAATACATAGAAAATAGAAATGGTGAGAGTATACATCCTTGTCTCGTTCCAATATGACAATCAAACCAGTCAGTTAGTCCATGTGGAGTACGAACCGCGGATTTCAAAATACCATACATAGACCTTAGTACCTTTAACACTCTCCCATGAATACCAGTCTTCAAAAGCTGGTTGAATAACAATATATGTGGTACCTGATCGAATGCTCGAGAGAAGTCGATGAATGCAATAAATAATCTACCTTTACCTTTTGACAAATATTTTTCACACAAAGCATACAAATTAAATATCTGGTCAATTGTACCAAAACCTTTTCGGAAACCAGCCTGCTCATCACGGTAAATATTTTCTGATTCTGCCCATTTTATCAACCGCCTGTTTATAACCTTTGTGAATAATTTACTCATCACGCTCAAGAGAGAGATGCCTCGATAGTTACTAGGATTGTTTACGTCACCTCCCTTATGTAACATATGTATGATGGCTTTTCCCCATGCATCTGGGAAGACCCCCCTTTCTAAAATTTTGTTGAACAACACACATAATTTTGGTACCAGTACAACATTGCCTGCTTTAAACATTTCAGGCACAAGGCCATCCACACCCGCTGCTTTTTTGTTTTTTAAATCCTTTATCACTTTTGTCACCTCATGTTCAGTAATAGACTTATTGAGAATATCTGGACAGTTTTGTTCGCACATATTACAATTTGAGTCATGGTTTACAAGTGTATTCCGGTCATACATTCTATCCGGTTCCCCTAGCAATGTACTGAAATATTCACACCATTCACTTGCACTTATGTCATTGTTTACTGAGTTCTTTGATTTTAATTCTTTTAGTATAGACCAGCAACAATCTGTACCATACACACTACGCTTTATTTTATAGTATACTGAGTCTTGGTAAAGTTTCTCTTTGCGCCGATACTCATTTTTGAACAAGCGTTTACAATTTTTATACTCTTCTAATTTTATTGCATTTTTACCAGTTTTGTATTCTCTAAGACACAAGTTTCTCTTCAACTTCAAGTGTTCTAAACCTGCATCCCACCAGGCCACACTTTGTTTCAATTTCTTACTTTTACCTTCAGACAGGGTGACTGTTTTAGTCATATCAGAGGCCGCCCTTTTCAATACCTGTTCTAAAATAGCTACAGCCATGTCACAATCACCATTTATACAATACTCATCATACAGTTTCAACATTTCCTCAGATAACTCATCATTTAATAGGTACTGGAAATGTGTTACTTTCGCTGGGTCCCAAACAATCTTACTGGACCGACCTTGAGTTGCAGCAGTCATATTTACAACGTGGTCTGAAGACAACACTGTTTTTGTTCTTAATTTACATACAATCGGGAAATGGTCTATTCCTTCAGTACTACAGTCTTCTAGTAACACTTCAAAATTGATCACCTTTTCAAATACAGATGTTGAACAAAGAAAATAATCAACAACACTGAAGCCTCCTGCAGCGATACATGTAAATTCACCCTCCTGGTCCCCTAAATTCTTTAGTGTATTAAAGCTTGTTTGTTTGCAAAAAATCGTAATTGCGCCGCCTGGGAATCGAACCCGGGTCGCAAGAATGGGAATCTTGCATGATACCACTACACCAGCGGCGCAGTTCCCCTGCCCTGGGTTCGAGACCTATGTATTTGTATGTACTATGTATAGCTATCAAACATTATTTTTATGACAGAAATGAATGCACAACTTCATTCACTGAATTTTGGAGACTGAAATCCTCTAGTTTCTTCCCAAGTTTGGGAAGAAAAGCATTGTTTGTCAGAAGTGGGATTCGAACCCACGCCTGGAGAACCAGACTGCGACCTGAACGCAGCGCCTTAGACCGCTCGGCCATCCTGACTACGACCCAAACCATGTAATGCATGATGAGACAAATTATCATAAAGTTGTACCCAGGATTGGAGTTGGGTAAGCCTCACACATTGAGGATTCCGTTTAAAGTGACGTAATATCCCTAGACGTATGGTTGCCTGGCTTTGTAATCATGCTGGCTTTGAGCGTTGACAAACTGCACATGAAAAGGAACTCAGAAGCCAACTGAATTTAACTGATGAATTTGGAAATTCTTTAGTGTATTAAAGCTTGTTTGTTTGCAAAAAATCGTAATTGCGCCGCCCGGGAATCGAACCCGGGTCGCAAGAATGGGAATCTTGCATGATACCACTACACCAGCGGCGCAGTTCCCCTGCCCTGGGTTCGAGATCTATGTATTTGTATGTACTATGTATAGCTATCAAACATTATTTTTATGACAGAAATGAATGCACGACTTCATTCACTGAATTTTGGAGACTGAAATCCTCTAGTTTCTTCCCAAGTTTGGGAAGAAAAAAATTGTTTGTCAGAAGTGGGATTCGAACCCACGCCTGGAGAACCAGACTGTGACCTGAACGCAGCACCTTAGACCGCTCGGCCATCCTGACTACGACCCCAACCATGTAATGCATGATGAGACAAATTATCATAAAGTTGTACCCAGGATTGGAGTTGGGTAAGCCTCACACATTTAAAGTGACGTAATATCCCTAGACGTATGGTTGCCTGGCTTTGTAATAATGCTGGCTTTGAGCGTTGACGACCTGCACATGAAAAGGAACTCAGAAGCCAACTGAATTTAACTGATGAATTTGGAAATTCTTTAGTGTATTAAAGCTTGTTTGTTTGCAAAAAATCGTAATTGCGCCGCCCGGGAATCGAACCCGGGTCGCAAGAATGGGAATCTTGCATGATACCACTACACCAGCGGCGCAGTTCCCCTGCCCTGGGTTTGAGATCTATGTATTTGTATGTACTATGTATAGCTATCAAACATTATTTTTATGACAGAAATGAATGCACGACTTCATTCACTGAATTTTGGAGACTGAAATCCTCTAGTTTCTTCCCAAGTTTGGGAAGAAAAGAATTGTTTGTCAGAAGTGGAATTCGAACCCACGCCTGGAGAACCAGACTGCGACCTGAACGCAGCGCCTTAGACCGCTCGGCCATCCTGACTACGACCCCAACCATGTAATGCATGATGAGACAAATTATCATAAAGTTGTACCCAGGATTGGAGTTGGGTAAGCCTCACACATTGAGGATTCCGTTTAAAGTGACGTAATATCCCTAGACGTATGGTTGCCTGGCTTTGTAATCATGCTGGCTTTGAGCGTTGACAAACTGCACATGAAAAGGAACTCAGAGGCCAACTGAATTTAACTGATGAATTTGGAAATTCTTTAGTGTATTAAAGCTTGTTTGTTTGCAAAAAATCGTAATTGCGCCGCCCGGGAATCGAACCCGGGTCGCAAGAATGGGAATCTTGCATGATACCACTACACCAGCGGCGCAGTTCCCCTGCCCTGGGTTCGAGATCTATGTATTTGTATGTACTATGTATAGCTATCAAACATTATTTTTATGACAGAAATGAATGCACGACTTCATTCACTGAATTTTGGAGACTGAAATCCTCTAGTTTCTTCCCAAGTTTGGGAAGAAAAGAATTGTTTGTCAGAAGTGGGATTCGAACCCACGCCTGGAGAACCAGACTGCGACCTGAACGCAGCGCCTTAGACCGCTCGGCCATCCTGACTACGACCCCAACCATGTAATGCATGATGAGACAAATTATCATAAAGTTGTACCCAGGATTGGAGTTGGGTAAGCCTCACACATTGAGGATTCCGTTTAAAGTGACGTAATATCCCTAGACGTATGGTTCCCTGGCTTTGTAATCATGCTGGCTTTGAGCGTTGACAAACTGCACATGAAAAGGAACTCAGAAACCAGCTGAATTTAACTGATGAATTTGGAAATTCTTTAGTGTATTAAAGCTTGTTTGTTTGCAAAAAATCGTAATTGCGCCGCCCGGGAATCGAACCCGGGTCGCAAGAATGGGAATCTTGCATGATACCACTACACCAGCGGCGCAGTTGCCCTGCCCTGGGTTCGAGATCTATGTATTTGTATGTACTATGTATAGCTATCAAACATTATTTTTATGACAGAAATGAATGCACGACTTCATTCACTGAATTTTGGAGACTGAAATCCTCTAGTTTCTTCCCAAGTTTGGGAAGAAAAGAATTGTTTGTCAGAAGTGGGATTCGAACCCACGCCTGGAGAACCAGACTGCGACCTGAACGCAGCGCCTTAGACTGCTCGGCCATCCTGACTACGACCCCAACCATGTAATGCATGATGAGACAAATTATCATAAAGTTGTACCCAGGATTGGAGTTGGGTAAGCCTCACACATTGAGGATTCCGCTTAAAGTGACGTAATATCCCTAGACGTATGGTTGCCTGGCTTTGTAATCATGCTGGCTTTGAGCGTTGAAAAAACTGCACATGAAAAGGAACTCAGAAACCAGCTGAATTTAACTGATGAATTTGGAAATTCTTTAGTGAATTAAAGCTTGTTTGTTTGCAAAAAATCGTAATTGCGCTGCCCGGGAATCGAACCCGGGTCACAAGAATGGGAATCTTGCATGATACCACTACACCAGCGGCGCAGTTCCCCTGCCCTGGGTTCGAGATCTATGTATTTGTATGTACTATGTATAGCTATCAAACATTATTTTTATGACAGAAATGAATGCACGACTTCATTCACTGAATTTTGGAGACTGAAATCCTCTAGTTTCTTCCCAAGTTTGGGAAGAAAAGAATGTTTGTCAGAAGTGGGATTCGAACCCACGCCTGGAGAACCAGACTGCGACCTGAACGCAGCGCCTTAGACCGCTCGGCCATCCTGACTACGACCCAAACCATGTAATGCATGATGAGACAAATTATCATAAAGTTGTACCCAGGATTGGAGTTGGGTAAGCCTCACACATTGAGAATTCCGTTTAAAGTGACGTAATATCCCTAGACGTATGGTTGCCTGGCTTTGTAATCATGCTGGCTTTGAGCGTTGACAAACTGCACATGAAAAGGAACTCAGAAACCAGCTGAATTTAACTGATGAATTTGGAAATTCTTTAGTGTATTAAAGCTTGTTTGTTTGCAAAAAATCGTAATTGCGCCGCCCAGGAATCGAACCAGGGTCGCAAGAATGGGAATCTTGCATGATACCACTACACCAGCGGCGCAGTTCCCCTGCCCTGGGTTCGAGATCTATATATTTGTATGTACTATGTATAGCTATCAAACATTATTTTTATGACAGAAACGAATGCACGACTTCATTCACTGAATTTTGGAAACTGAAATCCTCTAGTTTCTTCCCAAGTTTGGGAAGAAAAGAATTGTTTGTCAGAAGTGGGATTCGAACCCACGCCTAGAGAACCAGACTGCGACCTGAACGCAGCGCCTTAGACCTCTCGGCCATCCTGACTACGACCCTAACCGTGTAATGCATGATGAGACAAATTATCATAAAGTTGTACCCAGGATTGGAGTTGGGTAAGCCTCACACATTGAGGATTCCGTTTAAAGTGACGTAATATCCCTAGACGTATGGTTGCCTGGCTTTGTAATCATGCTGGCTTTGAGCGTTGACAAACTGCACATGAAAAGGAACTCAGAAGCCAACTGAATTTAACTGATGAATTTGGAAATTCTTTAGTGTATTAAAGCTTGTTTGTTTGCAAAAAATCGTAATTGCGCCGCCCGGGAATCGAACCCGGGTCGCAAGAATGGGAATCTTGCATGATACCACTACACCAGCGGCGCAGTTCCCCTGCCTTGAGTTCGAGATCTATATTTGTATGTACTATGTAGAGCTATCAAACATTATTTTTATGACAGAAATGAATGCACGACTTCATTCACTGAATTTTGGAGACTGAAATCTTCTAGTTTCTCCCCAAGTTTGGGAAGAAAAGAATTGTTTGTCAGAAGTGGGATTCGAACCCACGCCTGGAGAACCAGACTGCGACCTGAACGCAGCGCCTTAGACCGCTCGGCCATCCTGACTACGACCTCAACCATGTAATGCATGATGAGACAAATTATCATAAAGTTGTACCCAGGATTGGAGTTGGGTAAGCCTTACACATTGAGGATTCCGTTTAAAGTGACGTAATATCCCTAGACGTATGGTTGCCTGGCTTTGTAATCATACTGGCTTTGAGCGTTGACAAACTGCACATAAAAAGGAACTCAGAAGCCAACTGAATTTATCTGATGAATTTGGAAATTCTTTAGTGTATTAAAGCTTGTTTGTTTGCAAAAAATCGTAATCGCGCTGCCCGGGAATCGAACCCGGGTCGCAAGAATGGGAATCTTGCATGATACTACTACACCAGCGGCGCAGTTCCTCTCCCCTGAGTTCGAGATCTATATTTGTATGTACTATGTATAGCTATCAAACATTATTTTTATGACAGAAATGAATACACGACTTCATTCACTGAATTTTGGAGACTGAAATCTTCTAGTTTCTTCCCAAGTTTGGGAAGAAAAGAATTGTTTGTCAGAAGTGGGATTCGTACCCACGCCTGGAGAACCAGACTGCGACCTGAACGCAGTGCCTTAGACCGCTCGGCCATCCTGACTACGACCCCAACCATGTAATGCATGATGAGACAAATTATCATAAAGTTGTACCCAGGATTGGAGTTGGGTAAGCCTCACACATTGAGGATTCCGTTTAAAGTGACGTAGTATCCCTAGACGTATGGTTGCCTGGCTTTGTAATCATGCTGGCTTTGAGCGTTGACAAACTGCACATGAAAAGGAACTCAGAAGCCAACTGAATTTATCTGATGAATTTGGAAATTCTTTAGTGTATTAAAGCTTGTTTGTTTGCAAAAAATTGTAATTGCGCCGCCCGGGAATCGAACCCGGGTCGCAAGAATGGGAATCTTGCATGATACCACTACACTCGCGGCGCAGTTCCCCTGCACTGGGTTCGAGATCTATGTATTTGTATGTACTATGTATAGCTATCAAACATTATTTTTATGACAGAAATGAATGCACGACTTCATTCACTGAATTTTGGAGACTGAAATCCTCTAGTTTCTCCCCAAGTTTGGGAAGAAAAGAATTGTTTGTCAGAAGTGGGATTCGAACCCACGCCTGGAGAACCAGACTGCGACCTGAACGCAGCGCCTTAGACCGCTCGGCCATCCTGACTACGACCCCAACCCAACCCCAACTGACTACGACCCCAACATACAACTTTTGGAGAAAGTTGTATGTGAACAAATCCATCACTACTTGAGTGATAACAAGCTCCTATATGAGCTTCGATCTGGATTTCGGCCCTCTTATTCCACAGATACATGTCTTATCCATTTATTGGACTCCATCAAATGTCAACAAGACAAAGGCAATTACACAGGTATGATATTATTGGATCTCCAGAAGGCCTTTGACACTGTGGACCACAAAATTCTTTTATGTAAACTGGAAGCCTTAGGATTTCAGAAACCTACCATAGACTGGTTCAAATCCTACCTTAATGGAAGGCTGCAGTCAGTTGAGGTAGGGGGCACCCTACTGCTGCCATAGTTCAATGTGGAGTACCTCAGGGCTCAATCCTGGGGCCTCTACTTTTTCTTATCTATGTAAATGACATGCCCTCAGCAGTGTCCTGCAAGCTGCTGTTGTATGCTGATGATTCTGCTTTAATTGTGTCTGGCAAGGATGTTGCAGAGATTCAGCAAACCCTAAGCTCTGAACTTGAGTCAGTCAGAGAATGGTTGTTAGACAATAAGCTGTCTCTTCACTTGGGGAAGACAGAAACAATCCTGTTCGGATCCAAACAAAGACTCGCCAAACATAGCCAATTGCAGGTAGCCTGTGCAGGTGATAACATCACTTGCAAATCCTGTGTAAAATATATAGGACTGACCATTGATCAGTCCTTATCTGGAGATCAAATTGCTGAAAATATCATCAGCAAATCAAGTTCCAAATTGAAATTTTTGTACAGACAGGCCAGGCAGTTTGACATTATGACCAAAAGGCTACTGGTGTCAGCACTCATACAGTGCCATTATGATTATGCCAGCTCTTCTTGGTATTCTGGCCTAACCAAGAAGTATCAGGGGAGGCTGCAGACAATGCAGAACAAGATAATACGCTTCCTCCTCAACGCTCAACCCAGAACCCATATAGGTATCAATGAATTTCAACAATTCAATATGTTGCCAGTAAACCTTAGAGTCGATCAGATTAAGTTGAATCATATGTATAATGTAATTCACAATAAAGCTCCTGAATATCTATCTTCATCCTTTACACAAGTATCCACAATCCATAATAGGAACACCAGGTCCAGCATCTTGTCTTTAGTCATCCCTTCAGTGAGATCCTTTAATGCTTCTTCTTTTATGTACACTGGTGCTAAGGTCTGGAACTCTCTTCCTAGTCATATAAAAAATTGTTCTTCTCGTTCTAATTTTAAAAGCAGGGTAAAACAGCTTTTATTTCTTAACATGGTCCAAGCAAAAAATGACATATATACCTATCTTTAATTTTATTTCTTATACATCTTGTATTTGTGTCTTGTGTTATGTTATTCACTTTATTACCGTCTAATTATTACCAGTATTGTTCTACATATCCCTTATTATTATTTAGTATATTTGTTATTATTTTTATTATTATTATTAGTATTACCTACATTTACCATTGTTATTTTTATTTTTGTAATATTGTTAAATTCTCTGCCGTCATACTATTGTCTGTGATCATATGGGCCACAATGGAAACAAGTGATTTTTCGCTTTCTTGTCTTACCCTGTGTATTTTATAGTATCATTTACATTTTGTATTTATACACTTGTATTTTTACATGGAATATGCAAATAAACTCAATCAAAACTCAATCAATGCATGATGAGACAAATTATCATAAAGTTGTACCCAGGATTTGAGTTGGGTAAGCCTCACACATTGAGGATTCCGTTTAAAGTGACGTAATATCCCTAGACGTATGGTTGCCTGGCTTTGTAATCATGCTGGTTTGAGCGTTGACAAACTGCACATGAAAAGGAACTCAGAATCCAACTGAATTTAACTGATGAATTTGGAAATTCTTTAGTGTATTAAAGCTTGTTTGTTTGCAAAAAATCGTAATTGCGCCGCCCGTGAATCGAACCCGGGTCGCAAGAATGGGAATCTTGCATGATACCACTACACCAGCGGCGCAGTTCCCCTGCCCTGGGTTCGAGATCTATGTATTTGTATGTACTATGTATAGCTATCAAACATTATTTTTATGACAGAAATGAATGCACGACTTCATTCACTGAATTTGGGAGACTGAAACCCTCTAGTTTTTTCCCAAGTTTGGGAAGAAAAGAAATGAATGCACGACTTCATTCACTGAATTTTGGAAAGAAAAGAAATGAATGCACGACTTCATTCACTGAATTTTGGAGACTGAAATCCTGTAGTTTCTTCCCAAGTTTGGGAAGAAAAGAATTGTTTGTCAGAAGTGGGATTCGAACCCACGCCTGGAGAACCAGACTGCGACCTGAACGCAGCGCCTTAGACCGCTCGGCCATCCTGACTACGACCTCAACCAGGCAATGCATGATGAGACAAATTATAATGAAGTTGTACCCAGGATTGGAGTTGGGTAAGCCTCACACATTGAGGATTCCGTTTAAAGTGACGTAATATCCCTAGACGTATGGTTGCCAGTCTTTGTAATCATGCTGGCTTTGAGCGTTGACAAACTGCACATGAAAAGGAACTCAGAAGCCAACTGAATTTAACTGATGAATTTGGAAATTCTTTAGTGTATTAAAGCTTGTTTGTTTGCAAAAAATCGTAATTGCGCCACCCGGGAATCGAACCCGGGGCGCAAGAATGGGAATCTTGCATGATACCACTACACCAGCGGCGCAGTTCTCCTGCCCTGGGTTCGAGATCTATGTATTTGTATGTACTATGTATAGCTATCAAACATTATTTTTATGACAGAAATGAATGCACGACTTCATTCACTGAATTTTGGAGACTGAAATCCTCTAGTTTCTTCCCAAGTTTGGGAAGAAAAGAATTGTTTGTCAGAAGTGGGATTCGAACCCACGCCTGGAGAACCAGACTGCGACCTGAACGCAGCGCCTTAGACCGCTCGGCCATCCTGACTACGACCCAAACCATGTAATGCATGATGAGACAAATTATCATAAAGTTGTACCCAGGATTGGAGTTGGGCAAGCCTCACACATTGAGGATTCCGTTTAAAGTGACGTAATATCCCTAGACGTATGGTTGCCTGGCTTTGTAATCATGCTGGTTTGAGCGTTGACAAACTGCACATGAAAAGGAACTCAGAATCCAACTGAATTTAACTGATGAATTTTAGTCCTATCTCTGAGACAGAGTCCTATGTAAGCAATGACAAGAATTTACCGACGGAGTGGGGAATTCCCGCGCCAACGAACATCGGGTTATATTCGACGAATAGAACGATTTACCCTTAAAACAACATGTGAATCCTGATGAGAGTGATAAATGTACTCAATTTGCTATGTTCGAATAAGCTGTTAAGCGGTATATTCCAAAGAACATGGAATTAACGTCAGATGACAGCAAGTATTGCAAATCACCGCCTTCCGAGGATGTTCGCCTTCCCAGGATGCTTTGCGAAGAACCCCTTTAATTTGGATTTTTATTTTAGGCGGAGCCTATATGTTTTGATAAATCGCACGATACAATGAACGCAGAGAAAGATTTCCCGATATAGCTGACACAGCTCATGCAAATAATCCGAATTCAAGGCCAGAAAATATATACACTGTAGATATCTATGTACTCAAAGAGTATATGGATTTCAGAAGGTGAATAAGCCTGTTGTAGATGAACGGCATAGGAAGTAGCCAAGTATGTACAATTATAGTACATACGTACATGTATGCATAAGCCCCGCTGTGACTGACCGCAATGTCTTCTCGTGTTTATTAGCTAGTAGATGATGCTACATTTGCGTACAGGTCACTCTGTATTTGTGAGATAATGAAAACAAAACGTATTAGCCAAATCCTGACAATTGTGGTTATGATGAATGTTTGAGAATGAGCCATGGTCACATAAAATATTACTTGCTAAAATCTTAATAATTTTACAAACTAAGGAGATATTTTTAATGAATTCCAATCAAAAAGGTGATTATCTGATTGGAATACACAGAGAACCTAAATGTAATTGAAGAAAATATTGCCCCATCGCCGTAGATCAACAGCAATTTAGCAATATTCGACACGTAATGGAGCAATGTATGCCAGTGTTTTCTGAATGAACAGATAGCAATTACTTTGTTCCTGTTCGGGTTTAACTCAGTATTCTTTGCATGCATACAAGTCATGATATACCAGGAAAAAAAACACTCCGAAGTGTGTAAATATCCGAAGATTACGCGCAAACACATGCACATATTCATATATTTTGTTTACTTATCGAGATTGAAAAGCAAAGTCAAAGTCCAAGAACGGTATACCGTTCTGTATACTGTAGGCATCAAATGTAGCTTTCTGATCTGCCATTAGTGCTATTAGTGGCGACACAACCAGCACGATGTGTGGAGCATTATCCGGTTCAATCTGATTAATATGAATACATCTCAAGTTATCTTCACTTTCTTATCAGACTGTGGGGGAGGTGTTTAAAAAATATATGTGGGAGTATATGATAAATCTATCTAATTTAATCTAGCACTATTTGACTGCATATACATTTCACCATATCGCTTATTTATCTCAATAATCATTTCGCTATTGTCCTGGAATAGGCCAAAATTATTGTTGTGTTTATTTCATTCACTTCTAGGATTATATAGACTAATTCCCTACAATAATTTGTATTTACATACCACTAATGTCCAAGTCAATGACATGTGTCTTCTCCAGCAAGATTCTAAATGTTTTTACATCAATGTACATTAGGTGTACATCATGCCTATTCTCAATGAACTACCAAAGACTTTTCTTCAAATAGTAAATGGGCATACCTAGTCCATGATGAGAGGTGCAACTGTGTACACAAAACTTTTCCCGTATCCCGTTGGAAGCACTCCTAAAACATTTTTTTCTGTTGCATATGTGCCAGATTATGTCCAGTTGTTCCTGCTTTAACTGTATCTTGAATCTTTCTTCATAGTGGTTCTTGTATATTCCACTGATTTCTTCTTTGGAAAACATTGTAGGCAAAAAATTAAAATACTTCTGTTGATGTCAAAGGTTACTCGTTGTCAAGTGTCACCTCATACATGTACATCTCCTGTCCAGTCTATATGTGTGATATTCAATGTGTTTACGCCTTTTTTTAACTCTTGTTCTAGTTTGCATTCACCAATAAACCTTGCCCTCACCTGATTGTCTGAGCGTTTGACAGTCAGCTGAAAGCGGGGGGAGGCGCCATTCAATTGTAAACACAAAAAAACCGGGAGATGTAGCGGGTGGATTATGATAGATTATTTGATAATGTCGCCATATGTCAGACACCTAATTGCGTTTATAGAAGGACAACAACACACAGTAAGTGGAAATCAAGTTTATTTCAGCATATAATGCAAACTTTGGAGGAAAAAACAACAACCGTTATAGCCGGTTATAGCGGGAATCTCGTAGGGAATTTTATGCATGGCCTTACGCGTAACTCTGTTACGCTGCGGAATTAGATGAATTTGGAAATTCTTTAGTGTATTAAAGCTTGTTTGTTTGCAAAAAATCGTAATTGCGCCGCCCGTGAATCGAACCCGGGTCGCAAGAATGGGAATCTTGCATGATACCACTACACCAGCGGCGCAGTTCCCCTGCCCTGGGTTCGAGATCTATGTATTTGTATGTACTATGTATAGCTATCAAACATTATTTTTATGACAGAAATGAATGCACGACTTCATTCACTGAATTTGGGAGACTGAAATCCTCTAGTTTCTTCCCAAGTTTGGGAAGAAAAGAATTGTTTGTCAGAAGTGGGATTCGAACCCACGCCTGGAGAACCAGACTGCGACCTGAACGCAGCGCCTTAGACCGCTCGGCCATCCTGACTACGACCCAAACCATGTAATGCATGATGAGACAAATTATCATAAAGTTGTACCCAGGATTGGAGTTGGGCAAGCCTCACACATTGAGGATTCCGTTTAAAGTGACGTAATATCCCTAGACGTATGGTTGCCTGGCTTTGTAATCATGCTGGTTTGAGCGTTGACAAACTGCACATGAAAAGGAACTCAGAATCCAACTGAATTTAACTGATGAATTTGGAAATTCTTTAGTGTATTAAAGCTTGTTTGTTTGCAAAAAATCGCAATTGCGCCGCCCGTGATTCGAACCCGGGTCGCAAGAATGGGAATCTTGCATGATACCACTACACCAGCGGCGCAGTTCCCCTGCCCTGGGTTCGAGATCTATGTATTTGTATGTACTATGTATAGCTATCAAACATTATTTTTATGACAGAAATGAATGCACGACTTCATTCACTGAATTTGGGAGACTGAAACCCTCTAGTTTTTTCCCAAGTTTGGGAAGAAAAGAAATGAATGCACGACTTCATTCACTGAATTTTGGAAAGAAAAGAAATGAATGCACGACTTCATTCACTGAATTTTGGAGACTGAAATCCTGTAGTTTCTTCCCAAGTTTGGGAAGAAAAGAATTGTTTGTCAGAAGTGGGATTCGAACCCACGCCTGGAGAACCAGACTGCGACCTGAACGCAGCGCCTTAGACCGCTCGGCCATCCTGACTACGACCTCAACCAGGTAATGCATGATGAGACAAATTATCATGAAGTTGTACCCAGGATTGGAGTTGGGTAAGCCTCACACATTGAGGATTCCGTTTAAAGTGACGTAATATCCCTAGACGTATGGTTGCCAGTCTTTGTAATCATGCTGGCTTTGAGCGTTGACAAACTGCACATGAAAAGGAACTCAGAAGCCAACTGAATTTAACTGATGAATTTGGAAATTCTTTAGTGTATTAAAGCTTGTTTGTTTGCAAAAAATCGTAATTGCGCCACCCGGGAATCGAACCCGGGGCGCAAGAATGGGAATCTTGCATGATACCACTACACCAGCGGCGCAGTTCTCCTGCCCTGGGTTCGAGATCTATGTATTTGTATGTACTATGTATAGCTATCAAACATTATTTTTATGACAGAAATGAATGCACGACTTCATTCACTGAATTTTGGAGACTGAAATCCTCTAGTTTCTTCCCAAGTTTGGGAAGAAAAGAATTGTTTGTCAGAAGTGGGATTCGAACCCACGCCTGGAGAACCAGACTGCGACCTGAACGCAGCGCCTTAGACCGCTCGGCCATCCTGACTACGACCCAAACCATGTAATGCATGATGAGACAAATTATCATAAAGTTGTACCCAGGATTGGAGTTGGGCAAGCCTCACACATTGAGGATTCCGTTTAAAGTGACGTAATATCCCTAGACGTATGGTTGCCTGGCTTTGTAATCATGCTGGCTTTGAGCATTGACAAACTGCACATGAAAAGGAACTCAGAAGCCAACTGAATTTAACTGATGAATTTGGAAATTCTTTAGTGTATTAAAGCTTGTTTGTTTGCAAAAAATCGTAATTGCGCCGCCCGGGAATCGAACCCGGGTCGCAAGAATGGGAATCTTGCATGATACCACTACACCAGCGGCGCAGTTCCCCTGCCCTGGGTTCGAGATCTATGTATTTGTATGTACTATGTATAGCTATCAAACATTATTTTTTATGACAGAAATGAATGCACGACTTCATTCACTGAATTTTGGAGACTGAAATCCTCTAGTTTCTTCCCAAGTTTGGGAAGAAAAGAATTGTTTGTCAGAAGTGGGATTCGAACCCACGCCTGGAGAACCAGACTGCGACCTGAACGCAGCGCCTTAGACCACTCGGCCATCCTGACTACGACCCCAACCATGTAATGCATGATGAGACAAATTATCATAAAGTTGTACCCAGGATTGGAGTTGGGTAAGCCTCACACATTGAGGATTCCGTTTAAAGTGACGTAATATCCCTAGACGTATGGTTGCCTGGCTTTGTAATCATGCTGGCTTTGAGCGTTGACAAACTGCACATGAAAAGGAACTCAGAAGCCAACTGAATTTAACTGATGAATTTGGAAATTCTTTAGTGTATTAAAGCTTGTTTGTTTGCAAAAAATCGTAATTGCACCGCCCGTGAATCGAACCCGGGTCGCAAGAATGGGAATCTTGCATGATACCACTACACCAGCGGCGCAGTTCCCCTGCCCTGGGTTCGAGATCTATGTATTTGTATGTACTATGTATAGCTATCAAACATTATTTTTATGACAGAAATGAATGCACGACTTCATTCACTGAATTTTGGAGACTGAAATCCTCTAGTTTCTTCCCAAGTTTGGGAAGAAAAGAATTGTTTGTCAGAAGTGGGATTCGAACCCACGCCTGGAGAACCAGACTGCGACCTGAACGCAGCGCCTTAGACCGCTCGGCCATCCTGACTACGACCCCAACCATGTAATGCATGATGAGACAAATTATCATAAAGTTGTACCCAGGATTGGAGTTGGGTAAGCCTCACACATTGAGGATTCCGTTTAAAGTGACGTAATATCCCTAGACGTATGGTTGCCTGGCTTTGTAATCATGCTGGCTTTGAGCGTTGACAAACTGCACATGAAAAGGAACTCAGAAGCCAACTGAATTTAACTGATGAATTTGGAAATTCTTTAGTGTATTAAAGCTTGTTTGTTTGCAAAAAATCGTAATTGCGCCGCCCGGGAATCGAACCCGGGTCGCAAGAATGGGAATCTTGCATGATACCACTACACCAGCGGCGCAGTTCCCCTGCCCTGGGTTCGAGATCTATGTATTTGTATGTACTATGTATAGCTATCAAACATTATTTTATGACAGAAATGAATGCACGACTTCATTCACTGAATTTTGGAGACTGAAATCCTCTAGTTTCTTCCCAAGTTTGGGAAGAAAAGAATTGTTTGTCAGAAGTGGGATTCGAACCCACGCCTGGAGAACCAGACTGCGACCTGAACGCAGCGCCTTAGACCGCTCGGCCATCCTGACTACGACCCCAACCATGTAATGCATGATGAGACAAATTATCATAAAGTTGTACCCAGGATTGGAGTTGGGTAAGCCTCACACATTGAGGATTCCGTTTAAAGTGACGTAATATCCCTAGACGTATGGTTGCCTGGCTTTGTAATCATGCTGGCTTTGAGCGTTGACAAACTGCACATGAAAAGGAACTCAGAAGCCAACTGAATTTAACTGATGAATTTGGAAATTCTTTAGTGTATTAAAGCTTGTTTGTTTGCAAAAAATCGTAATTGCGCTGCCCGTGAATCGAACCCGGGTCGCAAGAATGGGAATCTTGCATGATACCACTACACCAGCGGCGCAGTTCCTCTGCCCTGGGTTCGAGATCTATGTATTTGTATGTACTATGTATAGCTATCAAACATTATTTTTATGACAGAAATGAATGCACGACTTCATTCACTGAATTTTGGAGACTGAAACCATCTAGTTTTTTCCCAAGTTTGGGAAGAAAAGAAATGAATGCACGACTTCATTCACTGAATTTTGGAAAGAAAAGAAATGAATGCACGACTTCATTCACTGAATTTTGGAGACTGAAATCCTCTAGTTTCTTCCCAAGTTTGGGAAGAAAAGAATTGTTTGTCAGAAGTGGGATTCGAACCCACGCCTGGAGAACCAGACTGCGACCTGAACGCAGCGCCTTAGACCGCTCAGCCATCCTGACTACGACCTCAACCAGGTAATGCATGATGAGACAAATTATCATCAAGTTGTACCCAGGATTGGAGTTGGGTAAGCCTCACACATTGAGGATTCCGTATAAAGTGACGTAATATCCCTAGACGTATGGTTGCCTGGCTTTGTAATCATGCTGGCTTTGAGCGTTGACAAACTGCACATGAAAAGGAACTCAGAAGCCAACTGAATTTAACTGATGAATTTGGAAATTCTTTAGTGTATTAAAGCTTGTTTGTTTGCAAAAAATCGTAATTGCGCCACCCGGGAATCGAACCCGGGTCGCAAGAATGGGAATCTTGCATGATACCACTACACCAGCGGCGCAGTTCCCCTGCCCTGGGTTCGAGATCCATGTATTTGTATGTACTATGTATAGCTATCAAACATTATTTTTATGACAGAAACGAATGCACGAATGCACGACTTCATTCACTGAATTTTGGAGACTGAAATCCTCTAGTTTCTTCCCAAGTTTGGGTAGAAAAGAATTGTTTGTCAGAAGTGGGATTCGAACCCACGCCTGGAGAACCAGACTGCGACCTGAACGCAGCGCCTTAGACCGCTCGGCCATCCTGACTACGACCCCAACCATGTAATGCATGATGAGACAAATTATCATAAAGTTGTACCCAGGATTGGAGTTGGGTAAGCCTCACACATTGAGGATTCCGTTTAAAGTGACGTAATATCCCTAGACGTATGGTTGCCTGGCTTTGTAATCATGCTGGCTTTGAGCGTTGAAAAAACTGCACATGGAAAGGAACTCAGAAGCCAACTGAATTTAACTGATGAATTTGGAAATTCTTTAGTGTATTAAAGCTTGTTTGTTTGCAAAAAATCGTAATTGCGCCGCCCGGGAATCGAACCCGGGTCGCAAGAATGGGAATCTTGCATGATACCACTACACTAGCGGCGCAGTTCCCCTGCCCTGGGTTCGAGATCTATGTATTTGTATGTACTATGTATAGCTATCAAACATTATTTTTATGACAGAAACGAATGCACGACTTCATTCACTGAATTTTGGAGACTGAAATCCTCTAGTTTCTTCCCAAGTTTGGGAAGAAAAGAATTGTTTGTCAGAAGTGGAATTCAAACCCACGCCTGGAGAACCAGACTGCGACCTGAACGCAGCGCCTTAGAACGCTTGGCCATCCTGACTACGACCCAAACCATGTAATGCATGATGAGACAAATTATCATAAAGTTGTACCCAGGATTGGAGTTGGGTAAGCCTCACACATTGAGGATTCCGTTTAAAGTGACGTAATATCCCTAGACGTATGGTTGCCTGGCTTTGTAATCATGCTGGCTTTGAGCGTTGACAAACTGCACATGAAAAGGAACTCAGAAGCCAACTGAATTTAACTGATGAATTTGGAAATTCTTTAGTGTATTAAAGCTTGTTTGTTTGCAAAAAATCGTAATTGCGCCGCCCGGGAATCGAACCCGGGTCGCAAGAATGGGAATCTTGCATGATACCACTACACCAGCGGCGCAGTTCCCCTGCCCTGGGTTCAAGATCTATGTATTTGTATGTACTATGTATAGCTATCAAACATTATTTTTATGACAGAAATGAATGCACGACTTCATTCACTGAATTTTGGAGACTGAAATCCTCTAGTTTCTTCCCAAGTTTGGGAAGAAAAGAATTGTTTGTCAGAAGTGGGATTCGAACCCACGCCTGGAGAACCAGACTGCGACCTGAACGCATCGCCTTAGACCGCTCGGCCATCCTGACTACGACCCCAACTATGTAATGCATGATGAGACAAATTATCATAAAGTTGTACCCAGGATTGGAGTTGGGTAAGCTTCACACATTGAGGATTCCGCTTAAAGTGACGTAATATCCCTAGACGTATGGTTGCCTGGCTTTGTAATCATGCTGGCTTTGAGCGTTGACAAACTGCACATGAAAAGGAACTCAGAAGCCAACTGAATTTAACTGATGAATTTGGAAATTCTTTAGTGTATTAAAGCTTGTTTGTTTGCAAAAAATCGTAATTGCCCCGCCCGGGAATCGAACCCAGGTCGCAAGAATGGGAATCTTGCATGATACCACTACACCAGCGGCGCAGTTCCCCTGCCCTGGGTTCGAGATCTATGTATTTGTATGTACTATGTATAGCTATCAAACATTATTTTTATGACAGAAATGAATGCACGACTTCATTCACTGAATTTTGGAGACTGAAATCCTCTAGTTTCTTCCCAAGTTTGGGAAGAAAAGAATTGTTTGTCAGAAGTGGGATTCGAACCCACGCCTGGAGAACCAGACTGCGACCTGAACGCAGCGCCTTAGACCGCTCGGCCATCCTGACTACGACCCAAACCATGTAATGCATGATGAGACAAATTATCATAAAGTTGTACCCAGGATTGGAGTTGGGTAAGCTTCACACATTGAGGATTCCGCTTAAAGTGACGTAATATCCCTAGACGTATGGTTGCCTGGCTTTGTAATCATGCTGGCTTTGAGCGTTGACAAACTGCACATGAAAAGGAACTCAGAAGCCAACTGAATTTAACTGATGAATTTGGAAATTCTTTAGTGTATTAAAGCTTGTTTGTTTGCAAAAAATCGTAATTGCCCCGCCCGGGAATCGAACCCAGGTCGCAAGAATGGGAATCTTGCATGATACCACTACACCAGCGGCGCAGTTCCCCTGCCCTGGGTTCGAGATCTATGTATTTGTATGTGATCAAACATTATCTTTAGTGTATTAAAGCTTGTTTGTTTGCAAAAAATCGTAATTGCGCCGCCCGGGAATCGAACCCGGGTCGCAAGAATGGGAATCTTGCATGATACCACTACACCAGCGGCGCAGTTCCCCTGCCCTGGGTTCGAGATCTATGTATTTGTATGTACTATGTATAGCTATCAAACATTATTTTTATGACAGAAATGAATGCACGACTTCATTCACTGAATTTTGGAGACTGAAATCCTCTAGTTTCTTCCCAAGTTTGGGAAGAAAAGAATTGTTTGTCAGAAGTGGGATTCGAACCCACGCCTGGAGAACCAGACTGCGACCTGAACGCAGCGCCTTAGACCGCTCGGCCATCCTGACTACGACCCCAACCATTTAATGCATGATGAGACAAATTATCATAAAGTTGTACCCAGGATTGGAGTTGGGTAAGCTTCACACATTGAGGATTCCGCTTAAAGTGACGTAATATCCCTAGACGTATGGTTGCCTGGCTTTGTAATCATGCTGGCTTTGAGCGTTGACAAACTGCACATGAAAAGGAACTCAGAAGCCAACTGAATTTAACTGATGAATTTGGAAATTCTTTAGTGTATTAAAGCTTGTTTGTTTGCAAAAAATCGTAATTGCCCCGCCCGGGAATCGAACCCAGGTCGCAAGAATGGGAATCTTGCATGATACCACTACACCAGCGGCGCAGTTCCCCTGCCCTGGGTTCGAGATCTATGTATTTGTATGTACTATGTATAGCTATCAAACATTATTTTTATGACAGAAATGAATGCACGACTTCATTCACTGAATTTTGGAGAATGAAATCCTCTAGTTTCTTCCCAAGTTTGGGAAGAAAAGAATTGTTTGTCAGAAGTGGGATTCGAACCCACGCCTGGAGAACCAGACTGCGACCTGAACGCAGCGCCTTAGACCGCTCGGCCATCCTGACTACGACCCCAACCATGTAATGCATGATGAGACAAATTATCATAAAGTTGTACCCAGGATTGGAGTTGGGTAAGCTTCACACATTGAGGATTCCGTTTAAAGTGACGTAATATCCCTAGACGTATGGTTGCCTGGCTTTGTAATCATGCTGGCTTTGAGCGTTGACAAACTGCACATGAAAAGGAACTCAGAAGCCAACTGAATTTAACTGATGAATTTGGAAATTCTTTAGTGTATTAAAGCTTGTTTGTTTGCAAAAAACCGTAATTGCGCCGCCCGGGAATCGAACCCGGGTCGCAAGAATGGGAATCTTGCATGATACCACTACACCAGCAGCACAATTCCTCTGCCCTGGGTTCGAGATCTATGTATTTGTATGTACTATGTATAGCTATCAAACATTATTTTTATGACAGAAATGAATGCACAACTTCATTCACTGAATTTTGGAGACTGAAATCCTCTAGTTTCTTCCCAAGTTTGGGAAGAAAAGAATTGTTTGTCAGAAGTGGGATTCGAACCCACGCCTGGAGAACCAGACTGCGACCTGAACGCAGCGCCTTAGACCGCTCGGCCATCCTGACTACGACCCAAACCATGTAATGCATGATGAGACAAATTATCATAAACTTGTACCCAGGATTGGAGTTGGGTAAGCCTCACACATTGAGGATTCCGTTTAAAGTGACGTAATATCCCTAGACGTATGGTTGCCTGGCTTTGTAATCATGCTGGCTTTGAGCGTTGACAAACTGCACATGAAAAGGAACTCAGAAGCCAACTGAATTTAACTGATGAATTTGGAAATTCTTTAGTGTATTAAAGCTTGTTTGTTTGCAAAAAATCGTAATTGCCCAGCCCTGGAATCGAACCCAGGTCGCAAGAATGGGAATCTTGCATGATACCACTACACCAGCGGCGCAGTTCCCCTGCCTTGGGTTCGAGATCTATGTATTTGTATGTACTATGTATAGCTATCAAACATTATTTTTATGACAGAAATGAATGCACGACTTCATTCACTGAATTTTGGAGACGGAAATCCTCTAGTTTCTTCCCAAGTTTGGGAAGAAAAGAACTGTTTGTCAGAAGTGGGATTCGAACCCACGCCTGGAGAACCAGACTGCGACCTGAACGCAGCGCCTTAGACCGCTCGGCCATCCTGACTACGACCCCAACCATGTAATGCATGATGAGACAAATTATCATAAAGTTGTACCCAGGATTGGAGTTGGGTAAGCCTCACACATTGAGGATTCCGTTTAAAGTGACGTAATATCCCTAGACGTATGGTTGCCTGGCTTTGTAATCATCCTGGCTTTGAGCGTTGACAAACTGCACATGAAAAGGAACTCAGAAACCAGCTGAATTTAACTGATGAATTTGGAAATTCTTTAGTGTATTAAAGCTTGTTTGTTTGCAAAAAATCGTACTTGCGCTGCCCGGGAATCGAACCCGGGTCGCAAGAATGGGAATCTTGCATGATACCACTACACCAGCGGCGCAGTTCCTCTGCCCTGGGTTCGAGATCTATGTATTTGTATGTACTATGTATAGCTATCAAACATTATTTTTATGACAGAAATGAATGCACAACTTCATTCACTGAATTTTGGAGACTGAAATCTTCTAGTTTCTTCCCAAGTTTGGGAAGAAAAGAATTGTTTGTCAGAAGTGGGATTCGAACCCACGCCTGGAGAACCAGACTGCGACCTGAACGCAGCGCCTTAGACCGCTCGGCCATCCTGACTACGACCCCAACCATGTAATGCATGATGAGACAAATTATCATAAAGTTGTACCCAGGATTGGAGTTGGGTAAGCTTCACACATTGAGGATTCCGTTTAAAGTGACGTAATATCCCTAGACGTATGGTTGCCTGGCTTTGTAATCATGCTGGCTTTGAACGTTGACAAACTGCACATGAAAAGGAACTCAGAAGCCAACTGAATTTAACTGATGAATTTGGAAATTCTTTAGTGTATTAAAGCTTGTTTGTTTGCAAAAAACCGTAATTGCGCCGCCCGGGAATCGAACCCGGGTCGCAAGAATGGGAATCTTGCATGATACCACTACACCAGCGGCGCAGTTCCTCTGCCCTGGGTTCGAGATTTATGTATTTGTATGTACTATGTATAGCTATCAAACATTATTTTTATGACAGAAATGAATGCACAACTTCATTCACTGAATTTTGGAGACTGAAATCCTCTAGTTTCTTCCCAAGTTTGGGAAGAAAAGAATTGTTTGTCAGAAGTGGGATTCGAACCCACGCCTGGAGAACCAGACTGCGACCTGAACGCAGCGCCTTAGACCGCTCGGCCATCCTGACTACGACCCAAACCAAGTAATGCATGATGAGACAAATTATCATAAAGTTGTACCCAGGATTGGAGTTGGGTAAGCCTCACACATTGAGGATTCCGTTTAAAGTGACGTAATATCCCTAGACGTATGGTTGCCTGGCTTTGTAATCATGCTGGCTTTGAGCGTTGACAAACTGCACATGAAAAGGAACACAGAAGCCAACTGAATTTAACTGATGAATTTGGAAATTCTTTAGTGTATTAAAGCTTGTTTGTTTGCAAAAAATCGTAATTGCACCGCCCGGGATCGAACCCGGGTCGCAAGAATGGGAATCTTGCATAATACCACTACACCAGCGGCGCAGTTCCCCTGCCCTGGGTTCGAGATCTATGTATTTGTATGTACTATGTATAGCTATCAAACATTATTTTTATGACAGAAATGAATGCACGACTTCATTCACTGAATTTTGGAGACTGAAATCCTCTAGTTTCTTCCCAAGTTTGGGAAGAAAAGAATTGTTTGTCAGAAGTGGGATTCGAACCCACGCCTGGAGAACCAGACTGCGACCTGAACGCAGCGCCTTAGACCGCTCGGCCATCCTGACTACGACCCAAACCATGTAATGCATGATGAGACAAATTATCATAAACTTGTACCCAGGATTGGAGTTGGGTAAGCCTCACACATTGAGGATTCCGTTTAAAGTGACGTAATATCCCTAGACGTATGGTTGCCTGGCTTTGTAATCATGCTGGCTTTGAGCGTTGACAAACTGCACATGAAAAGGAACTCAGAAGCCAACTGAATTTAACTGATGAATTTGGAAATTCTTTAGTGTATTAAAGCTTGTTTGTTTGCAAAAAATCGTAATTGCCCAGCCCTGGAATCGAACCCAGGTCGCAAGAATGGGAATCTTGCATGATACCACTACACCAGCGGCGCAGTTCCCCTGCCTTGGGTTCGAGATCTATGTATTTGTATGTACTATGTATAGCTATCAAACATTATTTTTATGACAGAAATGAATGCACGACTTCATTCACTGAATTTTGGAGACGGAAATCCTCTAGTTTCTTCCCAAGTTTGGGAAGAAAAGAACTGTTTGTCAGAATGCTATCAAACATTATTTTTATGACAGAAATGAATGCACAACTTCATTCACTGAATTTTGAAGACTGAAATCTTCTAGTTTCTTCCCAAGTTTGGGAAGAAAAGAATTGTTTGTCAGAAGTGGGATTCGAACCCACGCCTGGAGAACCAGACTGCGACCTGAACGCAGCGCCTTAGACCGCTCGGCCATCCTGACTACGACCCCAACCATGTAATGCATGATGAGACAAATTATCATAAAGTTGTACCCAGGATTGGAGTTGGGTAAGCTTCACACATTGATGATTCCGTTTAAAGTGACGTAATATCCCTAGACGTATGGTTGCCTGGCTTTGTAATCATGCTGGCTTTGAACGTTGACAAACTGCACATGAAAAGGAACTCAGAAGCCAACTGAATTTAACTGATGAATTTGGAAATTCTTTAGTGTATTAAAGCTTGTTTGTTTGCAAAAAACCGTAATTGCGCCGCCCGGGAATCGAACCCGGGTCGCAAGAATGGGAATCTTGCATGATACCACTACACCAGCGGCGCAGTTCCTCTGCCCTGGGTTCGAGATCTATGTATTTGTATGTACTATGTATAGCTATCAAACATTATTTTTATGACAGAAATGAATGCACAACTTCATTCACTGAATTTTGGAGACTGAAATCCTCTAGTTTCTTCCCAAGTTTGGGAAGAAAAGAATTGTTTGTCAGAAGTGGGATTCGAACCCACGCCTGGAGAACCAGACTGCGACCTGAACGCAGCGCCTTAGACCGCTCGGCCATCCTGACTACGACCCAAACCAAGTAATGCATGATGAGACAAATTATCATAAAGTTGTACCCAGGATTGGAGTTGGGTAAGCCTCACACATTGAGGATTCCGTTTAAAGTGACGTAATATCCCTAGACGTATGGTTGCCTGGCTTTGTAATCATGCTGGCTTTGAGCGTTGACAAACTGCACATGAAAAGGAACACAGAAGCCGACTGAATTTAACTGATGAATTTGGAAATTCTTTAGTGTATTAAAGCTTGTTTGTTTGCAAAAAATCGTAATTGCACCGCCCGGGGATCGAACCCGGGTCGCAAGAATGGGAATCTTGCATAATACCACTACACCAGCGGCGCAGTTCCCCTGCCCTGGGTTCGAGATCTATGTATTTGTATGTACTATGTATAGCTATCAAACATTATTTTTATGACAGAAATGAATGCACGACTTCATTCACTGAATTTTGGAGACTGAAATCCTCTAGTTTCTTCCCAAGTTTGGGAAGAAAAGAATTGTTTGTCAGAAGTGGGATTCGAACCCACGCCTGCAGAACCAGACTGCGACCTGAACGCAGCGCCTTAGACCGCTCGGCCATCCTGACTACGACCCCAACCATGTAATGCATGATGAGACAAATTATCATAAAGTTGTACCCAGGATTGGAGTTGGGTAAGCCTCACACATTGAGGATTCCGTTTAAAGTGACGTAATATCCCTAGACGTATGGTTGCCTGGCTTTGTAATCATGCTGGCTTTGAGCGTTGACAAACTGCACATGAAAAGGAACTCAGAAACCAGCTGAATTTAACTGATGAATTTGGAAATTCTTTAGTGTATTAAAGCTTGTTTGTTTGCAAAAAACCGTAATTGCGCCGAACGGGAATCGAACCCGGGTCGCAAGAATGGGAATCTTGCATGATACCACTACACCAGCAGCGCAGTTCCTCTGCCCTGGGTTCGAGATCTATGTATTTGTATGTACTATGTATAGCTATCAAACATTATTTTTATGACAGAAATGAATGCACAACTTCATTCACTGAATTTTGGAGACTGAAATCCTCTAGTTTCTTCCCAAGTTTGGGAAGAAAAGAATTGTTTGTCAGAAGTGGGATTCGAACCCACGCCTGGAGAACCAGACTGCGACCTGAACGCAGCGCCTTAGACCGCTCGGCCATCCTGACTACGACCCAAACCATGTAATGCATGATGAGACAAATTATCATAAAGTTGTACCCAGGATTGGAGTTGGGTAAGCCTCACACATTGAGGATTCCGTTTAAAGTGACGTAATATCCCTAGACGTATGGTTGCCTGGCTTTGTAATCATGCTGGCTTTGAGCGTTGACAAACTGCACATGAAAAGGAACTCAGAAGCCAACTGAATTTAACTGATGAATTTGGAAATTCTTTAGTGTATTAAAGCTTGTTTGTTTGCAAAAAATCGTAATTGCCCTGCCCGGGAATCGAACCCAGGTCGCAAGAATGGGAATCTTGCATGATACCACTACACCAGCGGCGCAGTTCCCCTGCCTTGGGTTCGAGATCTATGTATTTGTATGTACTATGTATAGCTATCAAACATTATTTTTATGACAGAAATGAATGCACGACTTCATTCACTGAATTTTGGAGACTGAAATCCTCTAGTTTCTTCCCAAGTTTGGGAAGAAAAGAACTGTTTGTCAGAAGTGGGATTCGAACCCACGCCTGGAGAACCAGACTGCGACCTGAACGCAGCGCCTTAGACCGCTCGGCCATCCTGACTACGACCCGAACCATGTAATGCATGATGAGACAAATTATCATAAAGTTGTACCCAGGATTGGAGTTGGGTAAGCCTCACACATTGAGGATTCCGTTTAAAGTGACGTAATATCCCTAGACGTATGGTTGCCTGGCTTTGTAATCATGCTGGCTTTGAGCGTTGACAAACTGCACATGAAAAGGAACACAGAAGCCAACTGAATTTAACTGATGAATTTGAAAATTCTTTAGTGTATTAAAGCTTGTTTGTTTGCAAAAAATCGTAATTGCGCCGCCCGGGAATCGAACCCGGGTCGCAAGAATGGGAATCTTGCATAATACCACTACACCAGCGGCGCAGTTCCCCTGCCCTGGGTTCGAGATCTATGTATTTGTATGTACTATGTATAGCTATCAAACATTATTTTTATGACAGAAATGAATGCACGACTTCATTCACTGAATTTTGGAGACTGAAATCCTCTAGTTTCTTCCCAAGTTTGGGAAGAAAAGAATTGTTTGTCAGAAGTGGGATTCGAACCCACGCCTGCGGAACCAGACTGCGACCTGAACGCAGCGCCTTAGACCGCTCGGCCATCCTGACTACGACCCCAACCATGTAATGCATGATGAGACAAATTATCATAAAGTTGTACCCAGGATTGGAGTTGGGTAAGCCTCACACATTGAGGATTCCGTTTAAAGTGACGTAATATCCCTAGACGTATGGTTGCCTGGCTTTGTAATCATGCTGGCTTTGAGCGTTGACAAACTGCACATGAAAAGGAACTCAGAAACCAGCTGAATTTAACTGATGAATTTGGAAATTCTTTAGTGTATTAAAGCTTGTTTGTTTGCAAAAAATCGTAATTGCGCCACCCGGGAATCGAACCCGGGTCGCAAGAATGGGAATCTTGCATGATACCACTACACCAGCGGCGCAGTTCCCCTGCCCTGGGTTCGAGATCTATGTATTTGTATGTACTATGTATAGCTATCAAACATTATTTTTATGACAGAAATGAATGCACGACTTCATTCACTGAATTTTGGAGACTGAAATCCTCTAGTTTCTTCCCAAGTTTGGGAAGAAAAGAATTGTTTGTCAGAAGTGGGATTCGAACCCACGCCTGCAGAACCAGACTGCGACCTGAACGCAGCGCCTTAGACCGCTCGGCCATCCTGACTACGACCCCAACCATGTAATGCATGATGAGACAAATTATCATAAAGTTGTACCCAGGATTGGAGTTGGGTAAGCCTCACACATTGAGGATTCCGTTTAAAGTGACGTAATATCCCTAGACGTATGGTTGCCTGGCTTTGTAATCATGCTGGCTTTGAGCGTTGACAAACTGCACATGAAAAGGAACTCAGAAACCAGCTGAATTTAACTGATGAATTTGGAAATTCTTTAGTGTATTAAAGCTTGTTTGTTTGCAAAAAATCGTAATTGCGCCGCCCGGGAATCGAACCCGGGTCGCAAGAATGGGAATCTTGCATGATACCACTACACCAGCGGCGCAGTTCCCCTGCCCTGGGTTCGAGATCTATGTATTTGTATGTACTATGTATAGCTATCAAACATTATTTTTATGACAGAAATGAATGCACAACTTCATTCACTGAATTTTGGAGACTGAAATCCTCTAGTTTCTTCCCAAGTTTGGGAAGAAAAGAATTGTTTGTCAGAAGTGGGATTCGAACCCACGCCTGGAGAACCAGACTGCGACCTGAACGCAGCGCCTTAGACCACTCGGCCATCCTGACTACGACCCCAACCATGTAATGCATGATGAGACAAATTATCATAAAGTTGTACCCAGGATTGGAGTTGGGTAAGCTTCACACATTGAGGATTCCGTTTAAAGTGACGTAATATCCCTAGACGTATGGTTGCCTGGCTTTGTAATCATGCTGGCTTTGAGCGTTGACAAACTGCACATGAAAAGGAACTCAGAAGCCAACTGAATTTAACTGATGAATTTGGAAATTCTTTAGTGTATTAAAGCTTGTTTGTTTGCAAAAAATCGTAATTGCCCCGCCCGGGAATCGAACCCGGGTCACAAGAATGGGAATCTTGCATGATACCACTACACCAGCGGCGCAGTTCCCCTGCCCTGAGTTCGAGATCTATATTTGTATGTACTAATATATAGCTATCAAGCATTATTTTTATGACAGAAATGAATGCACGACTTCATTCACAGAATTTTGGAGACTGAAATCTTCTAGTTTCTCCCCAAGTTTGGGAAGAAAAGAATTATTTGTCAGAAGTGGGATTCGAACCCACGCCTGGAGAACCAGACTGCGACCTGAACGCAGCGCCTTAGACCGCTCAGCCATCCTGACTACGACCTCAACCATGTAATGCATGATGAGACAAATTATCATAAAGTTGTACCCAGGATTAGAGTTGGGTAAGCCTCACACATTGAGGATTCCGTTTAAAGTGACGTAATATCCCTAGACGTATGGTTGCCTGGCTTTGTAATCATACTGGCTTTGAGCGTTGACAAACTGCACATGAAAAGGAACTCAGAAGCCAACTGAATTTATTTGATGAATTTGGAAATTCTTTAGTGTATTAAAGCTTGTTTGTTTGCAAAAATCGTAATTGCGCCGCCCGGGAATCGAACCCGGGTCGATCTTCTAGTTTCTCCCCAAGTTTGGGAAGAAAAGAATTGTTTGTCAAAAGTGGGATTCGAACCCACGCCTGGAGAACCAGACTGCGACCTGAACGCAGTGCCTTAGACCGCTCGGCCATCCTGACTACGACCTCAACCATGTAATGCATGATGAAACAAATTATCATACGGTTGTACCCAGGATTAGAATTGTGTAAGCCTCACACATTGAGGATTCCATTTAAAGTGACGTAATATCCCTAGACGTATGGTTGCCTGGCTTTGTAATCATGCTGGCTTTGAGCGTTGACAAACTGCACATGAAAAGGAACTCAGAAACCAGCTGAATTTAACTGATGAATTTGGAAATTCTTTAGTGTATTAAAGCTTGTTTGTTTGCAAAAAATCGTAATTGCGCCACCCGGGAATCGAACCCGGGTCGCAAGAATGGGAATCTTGCATGATACCACTACACCAGCGGCGCAGTTCCCCTGCCCTGGGTTCGAGATCTATGTATTTGTATGTACTATGTATAGCTATCAAACATTATTTTTATGACAGAAATGAATGCACGACTTCATTCACTGAATTTTGGAGACTGAAATCCTCTAGTTTCTTCCCAAGTTTGGGAAGAAAAGAATTGTTTGTCAGAAGTGGGATTCGAACCCACGCCTGCAGAACCAGACTGCGACCTGAACGCAGCGCCTTAGACCGCTCGGCCATCCTGACTACGACCCCAACCATGTAATGCATGATGAGACAAATTATCATAAAGTTGTACCCAGGATTGGAGTTGGGTAAGCCTCACACATTGAGGATTCCGTTTAAAGTGACGTAATATCCCTAGACGTATGGTTGCCTGGCTTTGTAATCATGCTGGCTTTGAGCGTTGACAAACTGCACATGAAAAGGAACTCAGAAACCAGCTGAATTTAACTGATGAATTTGGAAATTCTTTAGTGTATTAAAGCTTGTTTGTTTGCAAAAAATCGTAATTGCGCCGCCCGGGAATCGAACCCGGGTCGCAAGAATGGGAATCTTGCATGATACCACTACACCAGCGGCGCAGTTCCCCTGCCCTGGGTTCGAGATCTATGTATTTGTATGTACTATGTATAGCTATCAAACATTATTTTTATGACAGAAATGAATGCACAACTTCATTCACTGAATTTTGGAGACTGAAATCCTCTAGTTTCTTCCCAAGTTTGGGAAGAAAAGAATTGTTTGTCAGAAGTGGGATTCGAACCCACGCCTGGAGAACCAGACTGCGACCTGAACGCAGCGCCTTAGACCACTCGGCCATCCTGACTACGACCCCAACCATGTAATGCATGATGAGACAAATTATCATAAAGTTGTACCCAGGATTGGAGTTGGGTAAGCTTCACACATTGAGGATTCCGTTTAAAGTGACGTAATATCCCTAGACGTATGGTTGCCTGGCTTTGTAATCATGCTGGCTTTGAGCGTTGACAAACTGCACATGAAAAGGAACTCAGAAGCCAACTGAATTTAACTGATGAATTTGGAAATTCTTTAGTGTATTAAAGCTTGTTTGTTTGCAAAAAATCGTAATTGCCCCGCCCGGGAATCGAACCCGGGTCACAAGAATGGGAATCTTGCATGATACCACTACACCAGCGGCGCAGTTCCCCTGCCCTGAGTTCGAGATCTATATTTGTATGTACTAATATATAGCTATCAAGCATTATTTTTATGACAGAAATGAATGCACGACTTCATTCACAGAATTTTGGAGACTGAAATCTTCTAGTTTCTCCCCAAGTTTGGGAAGAAAAGAATTATTTGTCAGAAGTGGGATTCAAACCCACGCCTGGAGAACCAGACTGCGACCTGAACGCAGCGCCTTAGACCGCTCAGCCATCCTGACTACGACCTCAACCATGTAATGCATGATGAGACAAATTATCATAAAGTTGTACCCAGGATTAGAGTTGGGTAAGCCTCACACATTGAGGATTCCGTTTAAAGTGACGTAATATCCCTAGACGTATGGTTGCCTGGCTTTGTAATCATACTGGCTTTGAGCGTTGACAAACTGCACATGAAAAGGAACTCAGAAGCCAACTGAATTTATTTGATGAATTTGGAAATTCTTTAGTGTATTAAAGCTTGTTTGTTTGCAAAAATCGTAATTGCGCCGCCCGGGAATCGAACCCGGGTCGATCTTCTAGTTTCTCCCCAAGTTTGGGAAGAAAAGAATTGTTTGTCAAAAGTGGGATTCGAACCCACGCCTGGAGAACCAGACTGCGACCTGAACGCAGTGCCTTAGACCGCTCGGCCATCCTGACTACGACCTCAACCATGTAATGCATGATGAAACAAATTATCATACGGTTGTACCCAGGATTAGAATTGTGTAAGCCTCACACATTGAGGATTCCATTTAAAGTGACGTAATATCCCTAGACGTATGGTTGCCTGGCTTTGTAATCATGCTGGCTTTGAGCGTTGACAAACTGCACATGAAAATTAACTCAGGAGCAAACTGAATATATCTGATGAATTTGGAAATTCTCTAGTGTATTAAAGCTTGTTTGTTTGCAAAAAAATCGCATTTGCGCTGCCCGGGAATCGAACCCGGGTCGCAAGAATGGGAATCTTGCATGATACCACTACGCCAGCGGCGCAGTTCCCCTGCCCTGAGTTCGAGATCTATATATATGTATGTACTATGTATAGCCATCAAAACCTTATTTTTATGACAGAAATGAATGCACGACTTCATTCACTGAAATTTGGAGACTGATATCCTCCAGTTTCTCCCGAAGTTTGGGAAGAAAAGAATTGTTTGTCAGAAGTGGGATTCGAACCCACGCCTGGAGAACCAGACGGCGACCTGACGCAGCGCCTTAGACCGCTCGGCCATCCTCACTATGACCTCACCGATGTAATGCATGATGAGACAAATTATCATAAAGTTGTACCCAGGATTGGAGTTGGGTAAGCTTCACACATTGAGGATTCCGTTTAAAGTGACGTAATATCCCTAGACGTATGGTTGCCTGGCTTTGTAATCATGCTGGCTTTGAGCGTTGACAAACTGCACATGAAAAGGAACTCAGAAGCCAACTGAATTTAACTGATGAATTTGGAAATTCTTTAGTGTATTAAAGCTTGTTTGTTTGCAAAAAATCGTAATTGCCCCGCCCGGGAATCGAACCCGGGTCACAAGAATGGGAATCTTGCATGATACCACTACACCAGCGGCGCAGTTCCCCTGCCCTGAGTTCGAGATCTATATTTGTATGTACTAATATATAGCTATCAAGCATTATTTTTATGACAGAAATGAATGCACGACTTCATTCACAGAATTTTGGAGACTGAAATCTTCTAGTTTCTCCCCAAGTTTGGGAAGAAAAGAATTATTTGTCAGAAGTGGGATTCGAACCCACGCCTGGAGAACCAGACTGCGACCTGAACGCAGCGCCTTAGACCGCTCAGCCATCCTGACTACGACCTCAACCATGTAATGCATGATGAGACAAATTATCATAAAGTTGTACCCAGGATTAGAGTTGGGTAAGCCTCACACATTGAGGATTCCGTTTAAAGTGACGTAATATCCCTAGACGTATGGTTGCCTGGCTTTGTAATCATACTGGCTTTGAGCGTTGACAAACTGCACATGAAAAGGAACTCAGAAGCCAACTGAATTTATTTGATGAATTTGGAAATTCTTTAGTGTATTAAAGCTTGTTTGTTTGCAAAAATCGTAATTGCGCCGCCCGGGAATCGAACCCGGGTCGATCTTCTAGTTTCTCCCCAAGTTTGGGAAGAAAAGAATTGTTTGTCAAAAGTGGGATTCGAACCCACGCCTGGAGAACCAGACTGCGACCTGAACGCAGTGCCTTAGACCGCTCGGCCATCCTGACTACGACCTCAACCATGTAATGCATGATGAAACAAATTATCATACGGTTGTACCCAGGATTAGAATTGTGTAAGCCTCACACATTGAGGATTCCATTTAAAGTGACGTAATATCCCTAGACGTATGGTTGCCTGGCTTTGTAATCATGCTGGCTTTGAGCGTTGACAAACTGCACATGAAAAGGAACTCAGAAACCAGCTGAATTTAACTGATGAATTTGGAAATTCTTTAGTGTATTAAAGCTTGTTTGTTTGCAAAAAATCGTAATTGCGCCACCCGGGAATCGAACCCGGGTCGCAAGAATGGGAATCTTGCATGATACCACTACACCAGCGGCGCAGTTCCCCTGCCCTGGGTTCGAGATCTATGTATCTGTATGTACTATGTATAGCTATCAAACATTATTTTTATGACAGAAATGAATGCACGACTTCATTCACTGAATTTTGGAGACTGAAATCCTCTAGTTTCTTCCCAAGTTTGGGAAGAAAAGAATTGTTTGTCAGAAGTGGGATTCGAACCCACGCCTGCAGAACCAGACTGCGACCTGAACGCAGCGCCTTAAACCGCTCGGCCATCCTGACTACGACCCCAACCATGTAATGCATGATGAGACAAATTATCATAAAGTTGTACCCAGGATTGGAGTTGGGTAAGCCTCACACATTGAGGATTCCGTTTAAAGTGACGTAATATCCCTAGACGTATGGTTGCCTGGCTTTGTAATCATGCTGGCTTTGAGCGTTGACAAACTGCACATGAAAAGGAACTCAGAAACCAGCTGAATTTAACTGATGAATTTGGAAATTCTTTAGTGTATTAAAGCTTGTTTGTTTGCAAAAAATCGTAATTGCGCCGCCCGGGAATCGAACCCGGGTCGCAAGAATGGGAATCTTGCATGATACCACTACACCAGCGGCGCAGTTCCCCTGCCCTGGGTTCGAGATCTATGTATTTGTATGTACTATGTATAGCTATCAAACATTATTTTTATGACAGAAATGAATGCACAACTTCATTCACTGAATTTTGGAGACTGAAATCCTCTAGTTTCTTCCCAAGTTTGGGAAGAAAAGAATTGTTTGTCAGAAGTGGGATTCGAACCCACGCCTGGAGAACCAGACTGCGACCTGAACGCAGCGCCTTAGACCACTCGGCCATCCTGACTACGACCCCAACCATGTAATGCATGATGAGACAAATTATCATAAAGTTGTACCCAGGATTGGAGTTGGGTAAGCTTCACACATTGAGGATTCCGTTTAAAGTGACGTAATATCCCTAGACGTATGGTTGCCTGGCTTTGTAATCATGCTGGCTTTGAGCGTTGACAAACTGCACATGAAAAGGAACTCAGAAGCCAACTGAATTTAACTGATGAATTTGGAAATTCTTTAGTGTATTAAAGCTTGTTTGTTTGCAAAAAATCGTAATTGCCCCGCCCGGGAATCGAACCCGGGTCACAAGAATGGGAATCTTGCATGATACCACTACACCAGCGGCGCAGTTCCCCTGCCCTGAGTTCGAGATCTATATTTGTATGTACTAATATATAGCTATCAAGCATTATTTTTATGACAGAAATGAATGCACGACTTCATTCACAGAATTTTGGAGACTGAAATCTTCTAGTTTCTCCCCAAGTTTGGGAAGAAAAGAATTATTTGTCAGAAGTGGGATTCGAACCCACGCCTGGAGAACCAGACTGCGACCTGAACGCAGCGCCTTAGACCGCTCAGCCATCCTGACTACGACCTCAACCATGTAATGCATGATGAGACAAATTATCATAAAGTTGTACCCAGGATTAGAGTTGGGTAAGCCTCACACATTGAGGATTCCGTTTAAAGTGACGTAATATCCCTAGACGTATGGTTGCCTGGCTTTGTAATCATACTGGCTTTGAGCGTTGACAAACTGCACATGAAAAGGAACTCAGAAGCCAACTGAATTTATTTGATGAATTTGGAAATTCTTTAGTGTATTAAAGCTTGTTTGTTTGCAAAAATCGTAATTGCGCCGCCCGGGAATCGAACCCGGGTCGATCTTCTAGTTTCTCCCCAAGTTTGGGAAGAAAAGAATTGTTTGTCAAAAGTGGGATTCGAACCCACGCCTGGAGAACCAGACTGCGACCTGAACGCAGTGCCTTAGACCGCTCGGCCATCCTGACTACGACCTCAACCATGTAATGCATGATGAAACAAATTATCATACGGTTGTACCCAGGATTAGAATTGTGTAAGCCTCACACATTGAGGATTCCATTTAAAGTGACGTAATATCCCTAGACGTATGGTTGCCTGGCTTTGTAATCATGCTGGCTTTGAGCGTTGACAAACTGCACATGAAAATTAACTCAGGAGCAAACTGAATATATCTGATGAATTTGGAAATTCTCTAGTGTATTAAAGCTTGTTTGTTTGCAAAAAAATCGCATTTGCGCTGCCCGGGAATCGAACCCGGGTCGCAAGAATGGGAATCTTGCATGATACCACTACGCCAGCGGCGCAGTTCCCCTGCCCTGAGTTCGAGATCTATATATATGTATGTACTATGTATAGCCATCAAAACCTTATTTTTATGACAGAAATGAATGCACGACTTCATTCACTGAAATTTGGAGACTGATATCCTCCAGTTTCTCCCGAAGTTTGGGAAGAAAAGAATTGTTTGTCAGAAGTGGGATTCGAACCCACGCCTGGAGAACCAGACGGCGACCTGACGCAGCGCCTTAGACCGCTCGGCCATCCTCACTATGACCTCACCGATGTAATGCATGATGAGACAAACTAGACGTAAAGGCCTAGAGGCCCTGGGGCATTTCGATACACAACACAATCACAGGTGAATTGTTAATTACTGACAACTCTGCAACCAAAATGATTACGTAGATACCTCCATTTCACTCTAAGACGACAGTTTCTGAGATATAAACTCAGCAGAAAAAAAATTGGCCCAGGGCCAAGTTCACCCAATATACACCTAAGACATGTTTGTCTAGTGTCAAGAGTCCGAAAATAACGTCCGTATCGTTCTACGTCGCACCGTTTCCGAGATATGGCCGAAAATGAAAAATGCCGACTCAGCAAAAAAAAACATTGACCCAGGGCCAAGTTCACCCAACATACCCCTTAGACATGTTTGTCAAGTGTCACGAGTCCAAAAATAACGTCCGTATCGTTCTACGTCGCACCGTTTACAAGATATGGCCGAAAATGAAAAATGCCGACTCAGCAAAAAAAAACATTGACCCAGGGCCAAGTTCACCCAACATACCCCTTAGACATGTTTGTCAAGTGTCACGAGTCCAATAATAACGTCCGTTTCGCTCTACGACGCACTGTTTCCGAGATATGGCCGAAAATGAGAAACGCCGACTCAGCAAAAAAAATTTGGCCCAGGGCCAATTTCACCCAACATACCGCTAAGACATGTTTGTCTAGTGTCACGAGTCCGAAAGTAACGTCGGTTTTGCTCTACGACGCACCGTTTCCGAGATATGCAATCAGCCTCAAGGATGACTTACCAAAATTGTTTTCGGCCGCTGGGTCGAAGGTCGTTCGAGGGATCGACTCCATAATCGACAGGGTTCCTCTGAGACACTATATCAACGTACATGTCAAGTTTCAGAATGGTAGCGCAAGTACTTTTTGAGATTTCATCCGGAAACCATTCGACACAAAATTCACCCTCACCGACTAACCGGACCTCGGAGCCGGCTTCAAAACAATAGGGTTCATCTATGTAATATATGTGATAACTGGTGAAAATTTCTCGAAGATTCGTCAGGTTATCGTCCGGAAACCGAAAAGTGAAAAAAAAAAATTCTGACAAAACCATAAGGGCATTTCGTGCCGAAATGCACTAATTATCATGGGGTTGGAGAACCAGACTGCATGATTAGACAAATTAACATAGGGTTCTATAGACTATGGTTGCCTCTAAGGGAAATCACAGGTGTAAAAAAAAGTTATGCTGGCCTCGAGTGTTGGCAAATTGCACACGAAAAGAAACTCAGAAGTAGACAAAATTTATCCTATGAATTTCGAAGTGATCTCGTTTATCTCGTGATCGAATGCCTTGAATTGCTCAAAGGCCCAAAATGTTCTCCCAAATGGCCCGAAATGGCTTGAAATTCACAAATTGGCCCCTGAAAATATAGTGCTTGTAGATACAGCTTGGGCATGTATAATGAACATATAGGAAGTCATATATGACCTCACAAGAACTGGAACAAGAAATCTCAAGTTCAAACTGTATGTGTCAATTGACCTGCAGTTAGAGCTGAGATTTGTATATAGGATACAGGTAGTGTTGAAGTTGCATGAACTTTAAGTTATCTGACCTCAAGTGGTTAAATCAAAGGGTCACATCTGACCGGAGATGTGTAAATTGGACTCTGCATACAAAACAGAATGTTTGCAATCTGATTATACACTGTAAAAAGACTAATTTTGGTGGCTATTATAATTTGAACATATATCTAGGTAATTTGGCGGACGATTTAGTTTGGCGGTTTTTCAGTTCGTCAAAATTAGTCGTTTTACAGTACATGTAGTAAGTCATGTACGGCGGATCTTTTAAGGTTACGTCTGACCTAAATGATGTTAATTGGACTTTGCATACATAACAGCTGTAGTTAGAAATAAATCTGCATTATGAGCCCTTGGGCTGATTTTTTTCCCAATTAATTATTAAGCAATGTACTCTGTATACTCATTTTTCCACCTTGAGTTTAGTTATCCTGACTTCCTGAGTAATGGAGGTCATCTTCATACAGCAATCATACAGCTGCACCAATATGATGCTGAAGTACTTGTGAATATGATTCTGAAACTAATCTAATGTCTTAGTAGAGATAATTCTGGATAACAAAATGGATAAAATAATACACATGTATTATACAGGTAATTTTTTTGAGAAAAAAAAATTAGCACAAGTGATGACAAATTGTTCATTTTATGCAAATCAGTATTGAACTCCACTTAATAACATTAGATGTCACAAACATAACATACGAAAACACTTTAGCATGTACAGCGTAAACATCATTTATCAACTAGACGTCGAGGCCTGAAGATGCCTTGGAGCATTTCGTGTGAGTTCTATTCCTAGCTAACATATACCTAAGAGACCGTGTCTAGAACCATGATGACTTTGAAACTGTCCATGGTCAAAGTTTAAGCGACATACCCCGCCCTTAGGCATCTTTGCGTTTCGCTCTACGACGCACCGTTTCCGAGATACGGCAAACAGGACGTGCTGAGTCGGTGAAAAAAAATTCGACACCAGAAGTCGTCTCGACCCAAGATACCCTCTAGACTAGTTAGTCTAGTGCCAGGAGGCCGAAATTAAGCTCCGTTTCGCTCTACGACACACCGTTTCCGAAATACGGTCAAACAGGAAGTGCCGAGTCGGCGAAAAATAAATTCAACACCAGGGGTCGTCTCGACCCGAAATACCCCTTTAGAAGCCTAGTTTGTCTAGTGCCAGGAGGCCGAAATTGAGCTCCGTTTCGCTCTACGACGCACCGTTTCCGAAATACGGTCAAACAGGAAGTGCTGAGTCGGCGAAAATAAATTCAACACCAGGGGTCTTCTCGACCCAATACCCCCCTAGACTAGTTTGTCTAGTGCCAGAAGGCCGGAATTGAGCTCCGTTTCGCTCTATGAGGCACCGTTTCCGAGATACTGCCAAACAGGAAATGCCGAGTCAGCGAAAACAAATTCGACACCAGGGATCGTCTTGACCCATAATACCCCCTAGACTAGTTTGTCTAGTGCCAGAAGGCCGGAATTGAGCTCCGTTTCGCTCTACGATGCACCGTTTCCGAGATATGGCCAAACAGGAAGTGCCGAGTCGGCAAAAATAAATTCGACACCAAGGGTTGTCTCGACCCAATACCCCCCTAGACTAGTTTGTCTAGTGCCAGAAGGCCGGAATGGAGCTCCGTTTCGCTCTACGACGCACCGTTTCCGAGATACGGCCAAACAGGAAGTTCTGAGTCGGCGAAAAAAAAATTGACAGCAGGTGTCGCCTCGACCCAAAATACCCACTAGACTAGTTTGTCTAGTGCCAGAAGGCCGGAATTGAGCTCCGTTTCGCACTACGACGCACCGTTTCCGAGATACGGCCAAACAGGAAGTGCAGAGTCGGCAAAAATAAATTCGACACCAGGGGTCGTCTCAACCCGAAATACCCCTAAGCCAAGTTTGTCTAGTGCCAGGAGGCCGAAATTGAGCTCCGTTTCACTCTACGACGCACCATTTCCGAGATACGGTCAAACAGGAAGTGCTGAGTCGGCGAAAATAAATTCAACACCAGGGGTCTTCTCGACCCAATACCCCCCTAGACTAGTTTGTCTAGTGCCAGAAGGCCGGAATTGAGCTCCGTTTCGCTCTACGAGGCACCGTTTCCGAGATACTGCCAAACAGGAAATGCCGAGTCAGCGAAAACAAATTCAACACCAGGGGTCGTCTTGACCCATAATACCCCCTAGACTAGTTTGTCTAGTGCCAGAAGGCCGGAATTGAGCTCCAATTCGCGCTACGACTCACCGTTTCCGAGATACGGCCAAACAGGAAGTGCCGAGTCGGCGAAAAAAAAATCGACACCAGGTGTCGTCTCGACCCAAAATACCCACTAGACTAGTTTGTCTAGTGCCAGAAGGCCGGAATTGAGCTCCGTTTCGCTCTACGACACACCGTTTCCGAGATACGGCCAAACAGGAAGTGCTGAGTTGGCGAAAATAAATTCGACACCAGGGGTCGTCTCGACCCATAATACCCCCTAGACTAGTTTGATTAGTGCCAGAAGGCCGGAATTGAGCTCCAATTCGCGCTACGACGCACCGTTTCCGAGATACGGCCAAACAGGAAGTTCTGAGTCGGCAAAAAAAAAATTGACACCAGGTGTCGTCTCGACCCAAAATACCCACTAGAGTAGTTTGTCTAGTGCCAGAAGGCCGGAATTGAGCTCCGTTTCGCTCTACGAGGCACCGTTTCCGAGATACGGCCAAACAGTAAGTGCAGAGTCGGCGAAAATAAATTCGACACCAGGGGTTGTCTCGACCCATAATACCCCCTAGACTAGTTTGTCTAATGCCAGAAGGCCGGAATTGAGCTCCGTTTCACTCTACGACGCACCGTTTCCGAGATACGGCCAAACAGGAAGTTCCGAGTCGGCAAAAAAAAAATTGACACCAGGTGTCGTCTCACTAGTTTGTCTAGTGCCAGGCCGGAATTGAGCTCCGTTTCGCTCTACGACGCACCGTTTCCGAGATACGGCCAAACAGGAAGTGCAGAGTCGGCGAAAATAAATTTGACACCAGGGGTCGTCTCGACCCAAAATACCCACTAGAGTAGTTTGTCTAGTGCCAGAAGGCCGGAATTGAGCTCCGTTTCGCTCTACGAGGCACCGTTTCCGAGATACGGCCAAACAGGGTGCCGAGTCGGCGAAAATAAATTCGACACCAGGGGTCGTCTCAACCCATAATACCCCCTAGACTAGTTTGTCTAGTGCCAGAAGGCCAGAATTGAGCTCCGTTTCGCTCTACGACGCACCGTTTCCGAGATACGGCCAAACAGGAAGTGCAGAGTCGGCGAAAATAAATTTGACACCAGGGGTCGTCTCGACCCAAAATACCCACTAGAGTAGTTTGTCTAGTGCCAGAAGGCCGGAATTGAGCTCCGTTTCGCTCTACGAGGCACCGTTTCCGAGATACGGCCAAACAGGGTGCCGAGTCGGCGAAAATAAATTCGACACCAGGGGTCGTCTCGACCCATAATACCCCCTAGACTAGTTTGTCTAGTGCCAGAAGGCCGGAATTGAGCTCCGTTTCGCTCTACGACGCACCGTTTCCGAGATACGGTTAAACAGGAAGTGCAGAGTCGGCGAAAATAAATTCGACACCAGGGGTCGTCTCGACCCAAAATACCCACTAGAGTAGTTTGTCTAGTGCCAGAAGGCCAGAATTGAGCTCCGTTTCGCTCTACGAGGCAGCGTTTCCGAGATACGGCCAAACAGGAAGTGCTGAGTCGGCGAAAATAAATTCGACACCAGGGGTCGTCTCGACCCAAAATACCCCCTAGACTAATTTGTCTAGTGCCAGAAGGCCGGAATTGAGCTCTGTTTCGCTCTACGAGGCACCGTTTCCGAGATACGGCCAAACAGGAAGTGCAGAGTCGGCGAAAATAAATTCGGCACCAGGGGTCGTCTCGACCCAAAATACCCCCTAGACTAATTTGTCTAGTGCCAGAAGGCCGGAATTGAGCTCCGTTTCGCTCTACAAGGCACCGTTTCCGAGATACGGCCAAACAGGAAGTGCAGAGTCGGCGAAAATAAATTTGACACCAGGGGTCGTCTCGACCCATAATACCCCCTAGACTAGTTTGTCTAGTGCCAGAAGGCCGGAATTGAGCTCCGTTGGGCTCTACGACGCACCGTTTCCGAGATACGGCCAAACAGGAAGTGCCGAGTCGGCAAAAAAAAAATTCGACACCAGGGGTCGTTTCAACCCAAGATACCCTCTAGACTAGTTTGTCTAGTGCCAGGAGGCCGAAATTGAGCTCCGTTTCGCTCTACGACACACCGTTTCCGAGATATGCATGAAAGCCTTAAGGATGAATCAGCAAAAATTCTTCCGAGCTCTAGGTCAGAGGTCGTTCGACGGATTGATCCCAAAATCAATAGGGTTCTTCCCTGGTGGTATATGAACTCCCATGCATAGAATACTTGCCATTGCATGAATACTTTTTGAGTTATCGATCGGAAACCAAGTCTCAAATTCAACCTCGATTTCATCCTCACGCACCTCACGGACCCCGGAGCCGCCTCCAAAACAATAGGGGTCTTCCATGTAATATTTCTGACCAGTGGTGCAAATTTGGACAAGATCCGTTCAGGCGTTCCCGAGTTATTGATTGGAAACCAAACGGCGGAAAGTAAAAAAAAAAAAAAAAAAAAAAAACCATAAGGGCATTTCGGGCCGAAATGCCCTAATTCATGCATATATCATGCACATTTTTATTTGCAATACATGTAGCATTTGCAATGGAAAGGGATATTAGCCCAATATGTACAGATGCACAACAAATAAACTTACAAGAACAATGTATTTTACATATCTCCATTAATTCAAATAATTGTCCGTCCATATCCATACCCCAGCATTTCTGCAATACCTTGCTTCTGTATCAATCCTCACGGAACATATTTTATGACTGCATACAAAACCATTAATGACTGAGTGTATGGATTGTTCTACTACTGATATCATCTTTCAATATATTGTGTGAAATCATCAATTCTGCTGCTTGCTGCCAAATTCACCAGATGTCCTGAGTTCTGCAATATGAATGATAGGTTATGAAAGAATACATATGGTACAAGATCCATGATTATATTGTCAATTATATGGGCTATAATTATACTCTTGAATAATGAATATATATTTATCCAGTGAAAATATCTGCTATCAATTTATATTAGTCTGCTGAATTCTGTTATAAAACATGAACAAAAATAATATTTAACTTCTAACATACAAAGATTATGCATATAATCAAATTCAAGTCAATTATTTCAGTTGAAACATCAAGATATTGTTTTACAGGGAAAGTGGCAAAATTTTCTTTTATATATCATACTACATGTAGTGGTACATTATTCCATAATTAGTATCGAGTGCCTGATTAAGATTGCAATAACATTTTTTTCATAGCAAAACTTTTGTTGATTTACTGTACCTGTATTACTCTGATAGCACACTGGTGATCCCCTAAATGTGACAACAGAGTCATAGCAGACCATAACTTTTGACCATGCCTGTGTGGAACAAACATAGTCACTTATTCATCAGGGCAAGAAACGATAACATTTTCAGCCTGTTCTAACATGCATTCAACTCATACTTACTCGGAGCTAACTCTGATTACAGCTTCATGGTTTCTGTCATCGAGTTTGAGAATATCAAAAGAAATGGCTCTTCCTACCTGAAATATATAGCAGGTGTACAAGTGAAGAACATGCGATTTTTGTAGTATTCATACAAAACTTTGGAAGTATATACACTATCAAATAATTCATATATGTTAACCATGATAACATGGAATGCATCTGGTCACTATAATTGGTAATAAACCGATCACCTTTTATCATGATAATGAAATGCATATACCATTCTTGTAAGTCATTTTATATACATGTAGATCTCACGGTCTTTATATCACCTCGCCATAAAGAGATTTCATGGAATCTCCAGATATTGCTTGTTTCAGTTGCGGTGCCAGTATTGTGGGAGCCTCGTTTTCATCTGGAAAATAACTGGTGGGAGAAAAGGTATTGAAGATATTACTAGTGATGTAAGTCACAGCAACGAAAATTGCGATTATACTGATGAAAATGTCCCCTCCATGAGGCTTGTGGATCTGTAGCTCACAGTTTGATCCGGAAATAATGGTGACCAGTTGATTTCGAGACGTGCACTTTTTTCTGCGTCATCATGCCAAATCTGAAATGATATAAGAATCAAATAACATATTGAGTACATCACTTTGTGCAGGAGTAGCTATAGACTTCGAACTCATACCTAACCGGTTCATAAACCATCAGCTACTGTCTGATATACTTAATTTCTTACATTTTCTATTGCTCATTTACTACAATACAGCTTACAGCTATTATCATTTTGCTGTTTGCTAGTCGCTACCGAGTTAGGGTACCCAGCTAGTCGCTACCCAGCTAGTCGCTACCTAGCTATGGCTATCACGCTTTTGTTCACAATTAATTTATGATGTCAATAATTGGCCTAGAAATTCCAGCAATTACCTCAACTGAACATTGATATTTCATTATTAAAAAAATAAATATGCATGCACTCGAGGGGATCCCCTCGAAGAATCACACGGTCACTTGGCAGGCAAAGATGTGAGGAAATTTGTTTGAAAAAGTTTACCGGCCGACTTCAGAACAGTAAATTCAAAATTTTGAGGAAAAACACAATAATAAGTGGAAATATCGACATCATGAGCTGCCTCTGACTAAGAATGTGAGTACCATTCCTGATTTTTGACCAGTTGAAGCAGATTCGAAGTTCCAACTTTTTTTGTCCGAAGTTCAGCTGAATTTTGACACGGGAGGCATTTCGCTTTTGTGGATTCACCTCCAGAGAATACGGTGAAACTAACGATAGGCCTATTGTTTGTTTAATTTGCTCGCCTCTGTTCAAAGTATTTTAATTGCATATCAAAGAAAACTCCGTCTTACTGGTGTTAAATGATGTAAATCTTCTCTAATTTGTTCTATTTGAGAAGATTTTGTAAATCTTCTCAAATTTGTAGACTAGATCTTACTGTGTACAGCGCTGTATTGACTGTATACATTATATACAGTCATAACAGTGATGTACACAGTAAACTAGATCTAGATATAGCCTCTATATATAGATCTAGCTATATCTAGCTTGATCGCTTATCAGTTGCCCTGGCACCATCTGGTATCGGGTGCCCTGCTTATCGGGTGTCCCGGCGCCATCGGGTACCCCGCACACTGCATCGCTCGAGATTCACGCCGAATCTCATCTCCACTACAACACGCATAGGACTGTGGAAAATATAGGGAGCTACTTTCGGAGTAATCAAACAGCTCACGTGAGTTACCGAGATGTGGCAGATGGTTCACAGGGTTATGCAAAACCGGCAAAATCAATATGGTTTTCTGGCCATGTTGGCTTTTCACTCTAGTTTTCCTTCTTCTAGTTTACCTCATTTGTATTGTAAAAGCCACGCTTGCGACGGTTCATTCGATCATGACCAAGCGTGGCTAGTATTGTATTTGCATTAGTAGTTGATAACATCATGGTCTACTCTATATATCGCGGATATTCTATATATTAGGATACAATATTAAAAATTTCAATGTTATAGGGCAAGAATGACAGTGTCGACTGCTTGCTAGCGCAGAGGATGCTGGGAACAGTGTATTGGTACCCCGGCGCCAGCATCAATCGTGGGCGATAATATAAGAATGTGAATAGTGCATTTACTTTGCGAGCCTGTCTGTTTCTATTTGCCATCGGAGGAGTTAGTAAATGTTGTAAGTTACGTTTGTCAAAAGGATCCCATTGTGTTCAACAATGAAAAACTGCTAAATATCGGACAAATCTTTGCAAATCTTTTCTGGATTGATTCCCAAATTCTGGGAGGATGATGTACTGTGTATTTCGTAGGTGATCATTCAGCATCTGTCATTACAACACCCGCAACCGTGCACGGGCGGTATAAAATAACACAAAGGTATCCCGCTACATTATGACGAGGGTAGGAAAGTACGGCAGATTGTTAGTGTCATCCAACTTTCTATAATTTATTTATAATTTATTTATTTTCTCTAAATCTTGGTAGTTTCTTAGCAATTTAAACCTTGAAAAAATTATTGAAACCGGGAAAGAATTATTAAAACCAGGAAAACAATATTATTCCTGGGAATAAATCATTTATTCTCAATTCGAATAGTTTTTTCCAGGTTTAAATAGTTATTTCCTGGTTTGAATAATTTATTCCCGGTTTTAACAATTTTTTCCAGGTTTGGATGATTTATTCCCGATTTTAATAGTTTTTCTCCCGTGATAAATAATTTATTCCCAGTTTAGATAGTTTTTTCCAGGTTTGAATAGTTAATTCCTGGTTTAATTTATTCTCGGTTTTAACAGTTTTTTTTTTCTCGGATTAAAAAACTTATTCCCAGTTTCAATAATTTTCTCCCAGTTCGAATTAAAGCTAATCATTTAGACGTCCACTAGGTTTAGAAAGAAAAATTAACTGAACCCAAAAAAAGTTAGAAGACAATACACTTCTCTAGAAAAGTCAGTACCGCACTCATTCTCCAAAAAAATTTTCAAATAGCCATTGTTAGTCAAACGAACTTTTACTTTAAATTTTTTGCAAGTTTTAATCAGAAAATACATTTGAGTAGATGGTTGCATGCGAGCGTCTTTCTCCACTCATTTCAATCAAAGCCAATATCATGAAAATCGAAATGGTGTTTGGTGTTTGGGTGTAGGGTGGGAGTGATTTGATCCCATTTGTCACTGATCAAAACGGCCTCACCCGGTTAATAATTTCGTCAAGTTATCATCATAACGTTTCCCCAGACAAATATTACGGATACAAAATCGAATTGTGCTGTTCGCTCAATTCACGTGTCATTTAATAAATGCTAGCGTACTAAATCGTTCTTCCAATATAGTTCGTTCAACCATTGAATTTACTGAATCAATAACTTTAATATATTATATTGAGTGAATGGCATGGGGCTCAGAATTGATACATTGGTTGAACGTGTCGTTAACTTTGATTCTCAGATGAAGTATTACAAGTTACAACTTACAACATTATTGTGCGGCGTCAGCCGTACTATATCTGTTAGTGTAATTTTGACCCCATGGTACTACTGGTGAGGCGCTTGTCCATGCGTGGACTTATTGCTACCGAATTAAGTCAGCGATGACATTATCCATATTTTATGTCACAATCTCAGATTACAACAAAGTTAAGTAGCAAATATTGAACAAAGAAAACATACACCTTGGTATTTGTGGAAAGTGCAACTAAAACACATTTTGGCAAGAATAATGGACGAATCGACAAACAAATGCGAGTAATAAATCAATTTTCGCATGGACAAGCTCTGCACCAGTATTGTCGCGTAATGGATAGGGGGCCCGTCATAGACCCGGGTTTATTACGGCCTGGCTGTAATAGATTGGGGGTCTACCCCAATTCGTTACAGCGGCCTTGTAATGGATGCGGGTACCTAGCACCTGTAATAAAATAGGGTCCAGCATATACCGTAACTCCGTGTGTCTTGTGTGTGTGGAAGAGGAAAGCTTAGCGAATACCGTAATACCATGTTTAATTCAAAATATACTGTAACATGTCAGATCTTAGCATATTTATATGGGGATCATTATAAAATGATTGTAATTGTTGCAAGTATACATATGAGATTACTAATGTCATGTAAGTACATTGAAATTTACTAATCTCGGTCTACATGCTATGTTACATGTACATTGTGCAACGTACAATGTATGAGACTGTCTGCATAATTTTGATAACTTTACCAATACCAAGTAGCCTACACACTGTACCTATATATGTACTTCAACCAATACAATCGCTCATTTTAAAATTATTTTGACCAATCGACTGTGATTAATGTCTGTGTATTCCTAGTCTAATAACTCAACTTTGGTGCGGTCTTTCATTCGCCTGAATTTTTTTTGTCTTCCTTGATGAATTTTCTTATGGACTATTATGGTAGCATTCATGGAATTTGAAGAATGTATATTATTTGGTGTAGTTTTCATCCGAATTTGACAATGAATGTAGGGTCAAAATTTCGAAATTTCTTGCCATTTTCAATTGCTGATCCACTTTAATCCCTAATTATTACATTTACTCTGTACATGTACGCTCATATTTTTTCATTAATGGATCCGTGAATTAATCAATGCACGCTCGAGGGCCCAAAATCAATAAACTTTTTTATGTTATGATGTATGTTTCAGGAAAGTTTGTAAAAAGAAATTGGAAGTGAAGCAAGCGAGTTTTAGCCGTTAGTTTTGTGGATTAAGTTAAAATTTAGCCTACCAGCTACCATGCTAAATTCCAAATTTGTGATCTGCCATACAGACCTAAAAATCACTATTCAGGCATCATTTTATCCGTATGCAGGGGAGCACTGTCCCTGTTTATGCAATTGTGAATAAAAGAATATTCACATTGTAATATATAAGTTCAGAATTAATTGAATTGAGCCATTCATTTTCATGAAGCAAAAATTCAAAGATGATATACAACAGATCTACCACTGGTGCACGTGCAACTGATAATAAATATCTTACATCTCATCTCTAAAACATAGATCATATGAATATTCCCTTATTGCTTAGCGTCAGTTCAGCAAAGAATAGTAATTGCACCAGCTACCACTGTGAATATTGTTCATTGCAATAGCAAAATCATCCTAAATTAGCTATATTTCTGCATTTTGATTCAGGCGATTTGTTTTTTATTTCTTGGTTCACGAACGATGGATGAAAAAATGTTGGGTCGGAGGGAGGAATAAAAATAAAAATAAAATTGGCTCAAATGTAGTGTCAGGGAAAATAAAATCTTCAAAAAGTATAAATTATGCCTAAATGCATAAATCGGGAACAATAAACAGCTTTTTTCTTGAAAATGCACAAAAACAACAAATGCTCACTTGTTTCAAAACAGAAGCAACACGTCGTGAATGCAGCAGAGACAAAATTGAGGGAATTACCCTTATTTTAACATTTTAAAATTTCCACATGGGAAAATTGCTGTCGGCGGAAATAAAAAAAAGGCCAAAAACTCAATTTTATTTTTTATTCTCAAAACAGAAAATCTAGGGTCAGCGGGTTTGTAAACCAAGAAATAAAAAATAAATCGCCTCAATTACAATATATGTTGAACAATGTAATAGATATCTGGTGTACCTATTAATATTATAAAAATTGCCTGTTACCTGAAACTAACTGTTGAGGTGAAATCAAGCAACACGAGAGATAAATCGCTGTGATCACACAGTTAGCGGACTTACCCGGAAGTTGAAAACAAGTTAAAAACAAGTTAGCTTAAGTCATTTTCCACAAGCGAACATTATTGTGATATATGGCAAATACGATTTATCATACACGGAAATATGGCCGTTGTCATGGAACCACATGAAATCTGCTAGTCTCAACGAGAAGTCTATTGATCACCTCAATTGAAATGGGAAAGAAAAATAGCACCGAGGATACTCTTCTTTTCTCAGAATTTGAACATTCGAGGTGATTTGATGCCAAGTTCAATGTTTTCATGAGATGCCGACTTCCTATACACCATCAAATCCAAGCAAAATCCACAAATCTTCATGGGTCTTTTGAGGCAAAGTTCGAGGCCATCAAATTAGATCTACCGAAAACTCTCAACCCTGTAGATGACAGAATACAAAACTGAGCAACAGCTTCATGTGTCGTGCGTTCGAATGCCATATTTTGTACATCATGATGGACAGGACCTTGAGATTTACCAGTCAGTGTCATTTGTTGTTGTGTTGACCAAGGGATCCACCAAAATATTATGACCTTCCATAACAAAAGACCATAATATAAATGATGACACAACCCAATGCCTTTGTCTAAAAGTATACCGGTGATATATACGAGGCCCAATTTATATATTTTAATTTATAGAATGTATACATCTTTGACCAAGTTCAAGGTCACCAAACATCCACTATCTATGGCTTTCTGTATGTTTCAAATGCAAACCTCAGCTCTATGTACGTGTACAAGCGCTTTGGCTGTCGATACCATTTAATTCATTCCAGATCAGTTGCATGCTGGCATGGCATTGACATCCAGGTTAACATCACCTGAAGTCAAGATCAAGGCCAAAAAGATGCTAATCATACCGGGGTTTCCCGTAATATGGCCCATGGGCCATCTTTCGGGAGAAAATCCCAAAAGATGGCCCATGGGCGATAATTCGGATTCATTTTTATTTAAATTTTTGGTGATGTGATTTTTTCTATGACGTATTTTCGATGAAAATGTAAACGATTTATTGAACATGGATATATTCCATCAAACATATGTCAAGTTTTTACATCATGAATACGTCACAGGGGCGTCTAAATCACAATAGGGTGACTGCTACGCTTATTGGCTTGAAATAGGGGCGTCAAAATCTAAATTCAATGTGAGGAAACTTTCTTGCACCGCAGAAAGTTTCAAGTTAAATCAGTATACTATAGACCTAAGCTATGTGTATAGGTATTACTTGTACTATACTATTTCGTGTGAAATATGTAACCGGAATAATTGAAAAGAGCTTAATTGTATACCAAGGTGTGTATAATTTCGTTTTAGAGGCACCGATGCGCAATTTTTATCTATCCGTGAGAATTCTTTTTCTATTGCCTGGTGTTTCTCTGATATAGACATGCATTTCAAAACTGAACATATATCCGTCATATATTTAGTATTTTTGCGATGTATTGGTAGAGAACGTTTTTTCCGAAAAATCGCCCATGGGCCATAATTCGGATTCGATTTTTATTTGGTGAGATGCTATTTTCCGAAAGATCGCCCAGGGCCATATTACGGAAAACCCCGGTACTTCATATAAATTTGCTCACAATACAAGCTGTATCTACATGTACAAGTGTAATGTTAGAGATGTCGATTTACAAGGGTCAATTTGTCAGGTCAAACGTGATCTTGAGATTCGCCACTCGATGTCAATTGAGGTCAACTTCGAAACAGGAGCCGGCATAATTAGAAGCATTCCTATAGGCTAATCATATAATCATACTTCCATCTACAAGCGTTTTGCCTGCATAGGCCAATTTCCCTATTTCAGTATAGAAGTGACCTTGAGATTTGAGGTCAATTTTATGGTCACCAATATATCTACCTACTTGCGTTTTGTACCCAGATCCTGAGAGACCAATCTGTACATTTTGGGCCGATAAGCTAATTATGGGTATCTTTAATGTTCACTAAAGTTCATAGCAATATTATAGTGTATATATAATATACAAGTATGGGCATGACATTTCTAATTCATTTGAAAATTTACGCTGAAGTATTTATCTGCAAAGGGGTAAAACGCCCACCGTGGGCGTTTTGCCTCAACCTGGTGGGCGTCTTGCCTCAACGGTAGGGTATAACGCCCATCGATAAGCAAAACAATCTGAATGATCTACAGAAGTTGGTTTGTATTCTGAACGGTACTGTGCTAGTTCAAGTTGTGATGTACCATGAGTCACGCATTGAGGTGTGGAGACGATCCAACTTGGGCAAATATTGGGGAAGATTAGAGGATTTTCCCTTAGCATGGGCGTTTTGCCCCCTTCTTCCCTAATTGTTCCCTCGAAAAAGCCTGAAACAAATTGGAGCTATAAAACCTTCTGCCATTTTCATACCCTACATAGGCCTAGCTATACGTTTGGGTTATACGATTCGGGGTGTTATAAGGAAGTAGGCGTATGTATTATCAGAAATACACAAGTCTTATGTATTTCTGGTATTATTAAAGGGAACCTTCAGCAAATTTGATTTTCTTATAGTTGTTGAAAAAAAAAACATACTTTAATTAGATCTGAACGAGTCTCTGAACGAGGAATGTTTTTTCTTAACCAACCCGCAAAGGTTCCAAGCTAAAGAAATTTAATGTTCCTCTTGGCTTTCAGTAATATTAGCCTCTTCGTGGGACTGCGAATGGGAGGTGACACAGTCTAAAACGTACCCGTAATATTACGGGGACAGGAAGCTGTAACGAGAAGGGGGCCCGGCCAACTTCATTACGACCCCAATCCATTACGCCTCAAGTATTGCAGGTATTATGGTATTGTAAGACCATCTACGAGAATTGTTCTCTGTGAGAGGGAAGTAGAGAGTTATTACAATACGAGTTCGAGTTACAATACGATTCGAGTTCATTGTTTCATATTGTTATCAAACTAATCAATAGGGTTGTTTAACCAAGAAATGGGTTTCGTGTCTACTTATCCTTGATTTTTCTCGTATTCACTCAGCCTCGAGTACTGGTTCTACTCTCCTTTGTCCCTGTGGCCGCACACGTAACCTCAAGTTCTGCTGTTGTGATGCTTGTATCCTTAACAGTCGCTGAACTACTAGAAAAACCTGAGTAGGCCCTACAAACCAAGGTCATCCGGTGTTTGGATAGCATTTTTAGGTTACCGTACCTTTGGTCCTATAATTTATTGGCATGCCGTTGCGTGCGTCGTCCGTCCGTCCGGCGTGAATAAATTTATCGTTAAAGTTTACGATTTCAAAACATGCTATATGAGATCCTTGACATTGTGTACAAAGGTGGAGTGCCTTGAATTGATGAGCCAAAAATATAGACTAAAAAGGCCCAAAGAGGCCCAAAATTCAGTTTTTGACAGTTTTCTCTAAAACTATCTAATCAGTGAGATTTTTGTTTCAAAACATGCAAATTGAGGTCCTTGACATTTTGTATAATAATTGAGCGTCTTACATCGATCGATTTAAGACCAAAAAAAGCCCAAAATTCAGGTTTTGGCTGTTTCCTCGAAAAATATCTGATCAGTTTCAAGATTTTTGTTTCAAAACATGCTAATTGGGATCCTTGACATTGTGTATAAAGATGGAGTGCTTAATAGTGCTGATAGGCCCGATACGTGGGCTCGAAAGGCCCAAACAGATCTGATAATGCACAGCTTGCGAGATGAGGTGAAATGTTTGTACATAGGGCTTAGGTTTGTATTATAAGAAATAGGAAATCATATATGGTGCACCTTTTGGTGACCTTGGAGATTATCCTCTGACGACATTGAAGGCTGAATCTTGGGTCATGAGGACCTGAAATGTTTAAATTGGCCTCTACAGAAAATTGCTTGTAGAGCTTATGCTTATATTATGACCGAATAGGAAGTCATGTGATATATATCACATGTTTTGGTGACCTTGAGGTTGACCTCAGACGACCTTGAAGGCTAAATCTCAATTTCACGCCTGACCTGAAATGTTTAAACTGGCCAAAGTTATACACAAAGTTATGGGTACATAACATCAATTCAATTCGCCATTCAACTCAATGCTAAATCATCTTACTTCGACGGTCTGTAGCACCTTTTTACAGAAAATCCCAGCTTAACCACTATGTTAGTTTTATCAACTACCGTATTGGATATTGCATGATAAGCATGAAAATATGGGACGACACCTGGGATTTTTCGCTATTCTGCCTCGAATGGACCTTATTTCCTAGCAGTGTATTCTTTCAGATGAATATACACTCGTCCAGAAATCTGGCATATAAAGATGTATATAGGTTATGTTTCACAACAGTTTCTCTTTATTTTACCTAAATGAGGTGAACGCTCGCTGATTGACTGAATGGTTAGCGTCATGTGCCCTTATATGCAGCACACCTAATGGTGACAATGAAGTTCACGAAGATGACCTCGATTGGAAAATCTTAACGTCATATCTCACCTTTGGTACTTAAATAAAACTGTCCAGTAACCTATCTTAGACCTTGGGCTAATTTATTTTTCTTCGTACTAGCCAAACTAGGGGGTCTGCCCCTGATGAATTTGTGAAAATACACATGCTAAATGGTGGCATCTGGTGGCTTTCAGCTTTTTCGCACATATACATAGCATACGTATTATATATAGCATATAAAACCGTCCCAAAATTTGAGGGGGAGGGGGGGGGGTTGGGGATCACCACAAAAGTTGCCCCACCCCCCCCCCCCCCCCCCAACGGTTTATCAGCAACGGTTGGATTTGAGATCTCCGCTGCTCAATTGAGGCTCAAACTCAGCATGACTACATGTACGTCTTCATACGTAATTGGTGCCAATTTGTTCGATACATACCTTGGTGTCCATTGTGCTTTACACAAAAAGTTGCGCATTTCTGATCATGGAGAAGGACGACCGTCAATTCTGACATAAAGGAATCTGTCATAATTAGGCTGGAGAGATTCTGTCAGTCACACCCACCAGTTCTCGCCTGAGCCAAACAGAAGGATGTTAACACCTCGAGGGTGGAAACTGACCGAGCTCACATTCCTTCACCCTTCTCTCATCTTGCCCGAAACCTTTCCCTTTTAGTTACTTCCTCCGTTTTCAAGACTGCCAAGATGACTACCTGCCTTCTTTCGACTGTTCATTAAAATCTTTGGCTGGCCAGGCACTTATTGTGAGCAGTTCGAGTCTATGATTATCTCCTTGGGAGTCCAGCTCGGACCTGGCGGCTCTTCGCACCTGCATCCATTCAGTGCGGGATTACCGGAAAACGACTGTCAAACGCAGTCTTACAGTGAATACCTCAGGGATGCCTAATTGGACGACGCGAGCATGGAAGGTTTTTGATATAGTGTCATGTCACAAAGATGAGATTATGTTAGGTTCTAGTCGTAACATATATTTGCAATTCAAGTGGTTGTGACTGCATAGTCAGGATAAAGCCAGACACCCAGACGACATATAAATTATGTCCTCACATTAAAATGTATGATTGATATTTGCTCGAATATATGCTTCATATTTGCTTGAATCGGTGTTCTTTTATACTCGAGAAAGACACAATTGGGTGCAATTTCAAAATGATACAGAGCATACAAATGTATGAATCATAAAAAAATCCAGGTGGTAGGAAGCCCGTTCTGATAGGTTCATAAACTGCTCATATATGCTGGATTATATTTTTGAAAAGAAAGCACGTTCGTTATTTATTCTAATTTGAAGAGACCACACTGGGTTACACGGAAAGTACCACACCTCTCCTTTCATAATCACTTCTTACATTGTGGTTTCTCGTGTTGGAATTGGCAAATTCTTTCTACACCCTGCACGTGTATACTAAGTCCCATGCGATCGCATGTAATTTTTGTTCACAAAGCTGATCATTTTGAGGTCGCTTACAGTGAAAACAAGATGTTTTGTTCGTATCCTTGTAACGTGGCATCAAAAGAACTTCGATGAAAATTAACACCTTTCTTTGACAAAAATCCTGTCATTCACCAGTTGGATGGAGTATCAAATATTTGGATTGGTGTAGGCCCTAAGCTCGCACCTGACAGTGGCTGGGGGCTTGAGTAAGGTAGGGCCCTGTGATACCCCTGTATGGTAAACCCGTGGCCCTGCGGACAGATCAGTACTTGTGGCCTGGTGACATGCCAGCCTCGGGGGCCGACACACACAACCATCAACAGGGCGGTAGTTATCACAGTGGGATCAACTACTTACTCTCGATAGGACCTGTCCGCGGGTCCCATAGAGTACCCTGTAACGTCTGTCAATCATACATATATCTCTCTATATGGAAATTACGTGGTGAAAGCATTTTAGCTAAGTACTTGTGATGTAATGTTGTTCTCATTTGACATCAGTGTAAATTGGACGAGTTAGGACTATAATGTTTCAGTGAAATAAACCGCAGGAATATACCACCGATGTAAATTTTTGCGCCTCTAGTACTGAACGGTATGCCTATATATTATAAGATACATTGTCTATGATTTTGTATGATGGTACAACATAGATGGAAATAGAATTAAAACAAATATATAAAATACGTATGTGTTAGATATCAAGAACCTTGCATGAGCTGACATTAATTTTTGTTGACTGATGGAAAACGTAATAGTTAGGATGCAAAGATTAAGATTTGTTACCATGCAAATTATTGTGGTCGCATTCATTCTAGCGTTAGTTACATTGATTGAAGAAAAAAAAAATACAGCAATAACTAGTATAGACATGTTATAAAATTTGCCTCTAAAGATTATATATTCAAAAGAATCATATTATATTTTCAAATATCGTTGCCCTTTCCCGCTGATTTGTTTGTCGGAAACTCACGTCGTGAAACGCTCACGATTTGATTCACTTTCCTTTCAACTTTCACCGCCTACTGACACCGTGTTCTATACAGTGAATAGTGAACGATGGATGCTCCTTTGTCGCTTGAACAATGACATGGGTTCATAATGGAATTCCATAAGACAATGAAATTTAATGACACTCTTCCCCTTTTTTTTGTAAACCGTTCTCACTCATTACGTAAAAGCATGATTTTTAGGGGTAATTGTAGCACCTTGAGTTTGAATTTTGCAACGATTTGTTGAATTATACGAAATCTAGTTGGTACGCCTTCCATTTCATACATGTATTTTAAGTTGTAATTTTGATTTGGTTGGGTTTTGTAGGCTATACACGTACTATATTTTTTACTCTTCCATGCATGCGAAATAAATATGCCCCACATCACACTCAACATCATTTCTACCGAATTATCAACTTGTCATGTAGTGGTGTATACATGTACGTATCTTTCATTGAGCCAACCATGATGTTTGTTATGGAAAATTAAATATTGGTTCCCCAATTTAACCACTTGGCCTTAATAATGGACCTATTATTACTGGTTTAAAACAGTTTTATACAACTGATTCTCCAATGATCATGTATCTATGTGTATATGAATTTGTATCAGTTATGTATCTTTTGAATTATAGTCCAAAGATTGTAATTCCCCATTTATACGTGAACCTACAAATCATATTACGTGTGAAGATGCAACAGCGTTTAGCGAGTTCTTGAAATAGTCCCTGTCATTTTGATTTGTTCAGTACTGAAATTATACATGCCAAATGAGATAGATCAAACACAGTTCATTCTACGCACGATATACAATTTTAAAACTGACTGTGAAGTTACTTGCTTAATGATAGTATATCACACAGGACAAAATCTATGTTCAGAACTCTTCAATTCCATGGTAAATAGAATTGATTTGTGGACAATTTAATGCACGTAGGCTATTGACTAGGGTTGCATGTAAACAATAGGGGGTATAATATCACATCATAGCGGCGATGAGGCGTGAGATTGTTAGAGGGCAGCATGCCCTGTAATTAAACAACATTTCTCACAACGTAATGTCCTTAATACTCCAATACATATCATACAATAGATGTCCAGTCACTTCAATTATTAATTTATTGGACACAATACATGTCATACCGTGATGGATATATTCCAATTATGAAGTATGTAGTAGAACATATATTGAAAAAAGAGCAGCCCCATTTACTCTACATTTTATTTCATAACTGATATGAATAATAGCTTTACAATCTTGTATCCCACTATATTTCGTATCCACTAAACACAATTTAATTTTGTACATCTGGAGCTAGTATTTTTTAGCAAATTTACACTTTAATTGTACATTTGCAGCAGCCAAATCTGGTGTGATATTCACCCATAATAACAATCTAAAATACATGTATGGTCCCAATTCGCATATACTCCCATTGCATGCTGGATCATGACATGGAAACCATGCATTGACTTGGGATGTACAGATTGAGAACTCAGGCCTAATTGATATCCCAATAGAGAACAACAGTTGATGAGTTGCCAAGTTGTCAAAAACATCCCAAATGCTCCCCCATGACCGCGACGCGTTGGCACCTTCCTGTTGCCCTGAGCGCGAGGAGATGCAGGAAGTGCCCACCTTTTACTTGCTAATGCTCCCGTGTCCATTTAAGCAATGGACAGTGGATGTTGATGCTCCCGGCAAATGACGCCGGACAGGGAGCTAACTGACTTGCCATGTCGTGAGATGTGTTGTCTTACGTACGCTTCATCCTGATTGACATTCAGGACATTCAGGGCAGTTTCGTTCGGACGTCGTGCTGGCTAGCAGCAAGGAGGCGAGCTCTACCCGAGGTGGTGGTGATAAAGTACCCATTTTCGGTGCAAAGAGGAAGCCACAAGCCCCGACACTTTCCATGCTCGAGGGGGAAATTGAATTGCCTTTCGGGGATATTCTCGATTTAGCAAAGTATCGCCATTGTCGTGATGGTGGTGTTATGCAAAATACGGCAAGACACGGGTACTTGAAAGCACCTGTAGGGCAAAAGCTCAGAAGACCCTGTACTCCGCTGTGAAGATGGGCACCTGTCATTACCTGTCTTGACGAAATTACACGTACACGAGGGTATAGTGAGGCAATCATATCGGGAACCGGTATTCCACTAATTGTCTTTAATCACTGTTAATGGAACAGGAAATTAAATCATAACGCCATTTTACTATATCCCCAAATAAATAGGCCTACAGTAAAGCGCATTCGCTTGAAAATACGATATCTGATAAATTCATACGTATATAGTACTTTCCCTAATGAACAGACATGTTTAATTCCCGAAAAATATTCATAAAGACACTTCTGGGCGGATAAATCCTGGGATTTTCCCTATTAGCGCATGTCGTATGGGGATTAATGATCTCTGAAATGTGGCATTTAACATAACCAGTTTGGCAATGGATGCCGAGTGAGTCAATTCTGGCACGGATTATTGCAGATCGTTTGCGATCTGAAGTGCAAACACTGGTTTCACTGCGCGTCTGGTGACGGGAGAAGTACGGCTGACTTCCGGAAGTGAGTTCCGTCCTTGATGTCACTTCCGGCTGGCGGAGCACGTGCCCTGTCACCACAAGTACTTGCCAGTGTCCTCTCGGGAATTAATTGACGTCAGCGCGGGAAAACTGTAAACGCGGCAACAGGTCGACTCCGTGCACGAAATGTATCCGGACACTGGACATGGACGTACCAAGTTCTACCATGTACATAAGGTTCATACCATTAACGTCCAAGTTCAACTTTACTTATATGTTGGTATTTGTTAAGGATGGGTATCATTTTCAGATTGACAGTCGCTTGTAGTGTGCATGATGAGCAAGGTGCATGTGCTATTTGGAAAATATTTGGCATGTGTAAGTCCCCAATGTGATTACATTGAAATGAAAAAAAAACAATGTTTACAGTGTACTGCTGCAATCCATTTCAGACAGTGTTGCACAATACTCATGCCGATGTGATAACAATTCGGTCAAAAGATCAAACTCTCAAGCAAATTCTACTAGTCCGGTGTTTTGGTGAGGTTGATAGTTTAGGTTTTTACTTTCTTTGTTTCCCGTCAACTTTTTTTTTCGAAAAGTACCAACCAGCCAGGAAAAAAACAAACACAGAAAAAACACAGACTTTTCTTATCACAATAACATCTTTATTCACAAAGTAACTCATGCTAAAAGTGTGTAATGAATGGTATTTGACCTTTTGCTATTAAATACTTTTTTGATAAATAACAGAGGGAAATACATCAAAATGGAAACTATTCACATCCTTCTCGATGTTCGGTGGCTTTTTCTGGGGAAAAACATCAGTTTTTTGGAGAAAAACAACCAAAACTTTTGTGTTGTTTTCTCGAAAGAATTGTCATTTTCAGCCGCCCGCTGACAGGAAACAAAGAAAAAACAACATGGCCTTACATGTAGGCTGAAGTACAGTACTAAGTCAAACTTTATTTGTCAAATATTGGACCGTCTCAATAATAATGAATGTTTATTTTAACGATATACGGTAAAGTTTACAACGGTTCATCACACATAGTCTTCAAGTTTAATTGAGATAATTCATTTAATTTCAATTACTCGTAATTAATGAACCGTTAAAATATGTTTGCTGTTGGCATATGATATTAGTATACAATCATTGTTTGGACTCTTCAAGTCAGTACAACAGCGTAGTGCACATATCTTTTGGGAACGGGTATATTTATTAAATGTCAGCAATAATGACATAATACAGCCCTGATTGTAAACAAAGACGGAAGAGCGCTGCGTGTGGTATATGGGACCACGGTGCCACAAGCCAGTTACTCGCACATATTCCGAACAACAGCCTCCAGAAATGGTCGATAAACACCGTTAAAAATATCATTGTACTCGGCAAACGTGTGAGCGATTGACTGAAAGACACAACGTCGTTAATTACTGATCAATAGTTCCGTTAATTGCAATGGTGCATGCAGTTTGTGTGGCGGGCCCGTCACACGCTGTTAAACGGTCATTGTTTCCCGAATAAAGGCCTCAGCGTGATATCACAGCTTACGGAAGGTATAGTATTGTGATTTTTAACCCAATTGACGTATCGTTTTAAACTATAGTGGTTTTTTTTAGAATATTGGAGCGATTGTCTTTTTCCATTATTAACATTTTAGTCACTTGTTATGTATACGGGAAGATAAATATTTGAAATATTACCATTTCCGCATTATATGTCACAGTGACCACATTTTTCATGGACATCACAACCAATTTCGTTGGACAGCAGTCCTTATTAAACTTTCGTATTCAGAGAACCTCATTAGAACATATGACAAGCTAGTTCCCTTTCTGAAAACCCACAAAGGGACAGTCCTTAAGCTGCAACCACGAAAGTGTCAATTTCTTTTCTAAGTTTCTGGTTGCTCGAGTCAATTAAGAGTTTGGGAGCGAGAGAGTGATACGGGAGATTGTATGGCGATGTCCCGTCCCTTTCAGCAGTCAGCCCCGTCGGCGCACTCAAGTACCCTGCTACAGCGTAAAACTGCATACAAAATGACATAAGAAGCCCCCATCCAGTTTGACATGTCAAATATACGCGCTTTATTTACACAATGTATTCTTATATACGACAGTCTTGCGATATATTATGTGAAAATGAACATTCAGTAGAGGCAAGGGGTGGAGAAATGGACATGTTCTTTTTAAAAGGTTGAATTCGCTCTTTGATAAAGGGCTTTCAAAGTAACAGAAAGGACGTCTTGAAGTATGAATTGTAAAGCTTTATTCATGAGAACAAAATTGCCGGGGCAGCTCTTGTAAGGCTTGGTCAGGATAAATTGTTGTTTGGATAGCGAGATGACAGTGTTGGTTTTTCCAAGCGATTGCCGCCCAAATCACTGTTCACCGACCTGATCTGTGCAGAATTAGGGGGGAGGACATATATCCTATGCACCTTATGGCGATATGGACTAGTACGTGTTATCCGGTTTTATTGCTCTATTCATGTTAGAATGTATCCGATCGTTATGTCGTTTTCATTTTTTTTCGGTGTATTTTTTTTTTCTCTCCGAGCTAAAGATGAAGTACAAGGTATGGTGTTGATATAAGAAACAGACCATTCAAGTAGGGAGCTCGGAAACGTATGTTCTCGACACTGACAAGTGTTGGCCTTTAAAATCCCTCCAATTAACTAACGACATGAATATAAATCGCGATATTGTATTTCTTTGTATTTTAAGTCTCTTAGCCATAGCATGTTATTGCAAACAAGAGGGTTCTTCTCCAGAGAGACCCGACAAAAATCTATATTCTGACTCATTCACTCTACACCATAATACTGCCCGCATGCAAAAACGTAGTAGCGTGTAATACGCAGAACTAATGCACGGTGGAGTATTTACTTGAATGAATCCAACACGCAATGTGTGTAACATGTAGGCTACTGTATCCCGAGCCAATTTCTTTTCACAAATGACCAATGCCAGTGCATTCCTGTTGCATGGCTGTCTTTCCGCTTAATGGCTAATCATTCCGACTAGCTGTTCTGGTATCAGCCGTCAGTGTTGTCCAGTAAGTCCGTACGTGGTCCTCTAGCACGCGATATCCCTGCCCCTGTCCTAGGCTGTCGCCCGTGGGGGTCCGGAATGTCCCTCTCCGGTCGGGCGCGGTTTAATGAATTGTTTTCCAGGTGAACATGAACTATCTCTAAATTACAGACCCTGGACCGTGTCATTGTGTGCGGATCAGGTTGACTTGCGTGTTCCATTTGTAGAAGCCGCATGTGTTCCCTCGCTGTGGATACTTTCTATTCAAAAGTCCTTTTTTTGCCTTTTTCAAATTTTTTTACACCACGCGTTTGACATATCATCTAGGCGTCGCTATAGGACGCCCTGTGTTTCGACATTAAATGGTTCATCTATTGTGAAAAGGTTGGAACAGTTCAATGTATGACAATATTAATTATGCATCAGGAAACAGAGCATATTGATACATTTTTCAAATTTCAACTCATTTGAATTAAACGCAGCGATAATTAGTAGTCGGCGCATCACATTATATTATATGAGAATATACATGATTATGAGTAATATCTTTAATATCAATACAAAGCCGTTTGTTCTTTTCAGTGTATCCATGTTTCTATTGTTTATTGAATGATGTACGAAAGAGTCTTTTTGTTGTGTGCTGTGACCTGTGACCAATTAAACGGCCACTTTAATACCTCCGTCAGCAAAAGGCCACAAGTAACAAAAAGTGAGATTCAAATTGCCCTTATTAGTGATTGCAGAGGAACAGTGTATTATACATGTACATTAATGTATTCTGTTGTTGCTTCACCATCGGTGATTTCACATTTAGTTAAAATAAAATATTTCAATTTCTTTGTGTTGCATTTCATATATCGGACAATCAGTTGAGGGCAGAGCTGCTTATACAAGTATGGGTTATGTTGCAATATAGTAGTTAAAGCACTGCAATACATTCAAGATGCCCTATATCTTCCACAACATCATTACATGAAGATGCATGTGGTTAATTATATTTTTCTTCATGAATCCAGTGGATGACAACTTGAGATTCGTGAAGAACAAACAAAGAAGAAACATAATGTATTCACAGTAACTTTCACTCTTGCCTTCTTTCAAATAAAACAACATTAAACAGAGTACTGATGGTATCGCGTCACCCGATTGGTCAACATCGTTTGACCAATCTCGTTTCTGATTGGCCAGTGTCGAGAAAATCAATTAGCGCTGTTGACAGTGGAGCTTGACTGGGGGCGAGAGGCCTTTGTAAGCTCGGCTCTCAGTCCATCAGTGGGGGGTACGCGGGCTCCACCCACCCGACCGGCGACATGTCCCAAACCCGCATTGATGGATACTTCCCGTCGCTAATGTCGAATTTCCATTTACCGCCGCCTGTTTTCTACAAGCTTCCTTAGGCCTGTGTGACGTCTCGGGCCCGTTCAGTGGCTTTGAGACGAGAAATGCCCGTGGTGTGTTCCCCGGCACCTTAGCGACTGTCACCAGCCAATCACCCGAGGTCCACCCCCTCCCGACCGGACCGGGCACTTCCACGAAACACCATAAACCGCTAACTCGGACCTTTAATGTGTTTATGTTTCGAGCTGAAATGTGCACCCTGAGGCAGGATATGACACTGACCAATGACACCGCCGGCTGAGCTGGGAGGAGATAAAAGCTGGGAGATGATTCCAACCCCAGTCACTTCCTTCATTGATCGCATTAGCCCTCGCGGCATATGGTGTCATTACCCCATAGAACGAGCAGGGATTCGTTTAAATGATCGGCATTTATTGATAACTCATATCTAGACACCGACTCGAGATCGCTGGCTTTATTGGTACGAGGGTTGTCGCTGATGCTGCAGGTGTCTCAGTATAAAACCTCGTCCGCCTGAGAGTGGTGTACCATTGCCGAGTGTCCGACTTGACTGGACAACACACCGGGACCTACTGGTGGATCATCACAAATCTTCACAGCCTATCAACAACGTCGACATACGTGTACGTGTGTTTACACCGCGGACCAACTGTCTAAGGATACCGAGCCGAGAAAGACAGGATCGACATCTCAGTTCAGACAATATTTCTTGGAACAGTGACACAAAATAATTGGACACAGCCAGTGTTTGATTGGAAGAAGTGAAGAATTCCTACGACCAGAAGAATACTTGATATTTACAGAAACTGGTGAGTACATACATGTTTTGACGTCAGAAAAAATAGGATAAATTGAAGGGAAAGTCATCAGAAAACAAATAATATTTTAAAATGTACACATGTATGTATAACAGGGTGTGCAAGTCAGGCGTATGAAAAATCGGTACTGCAAGGGGAGCACTTTTGTAAAATAAAAATTTAGAGTCAAGCGATTTAACACACATGTATATACCGGCATGTAATTGGACCATGTCACGTCACTCTCACCACAATGTCACGATATAACATAATAATTCAGTGTAATTTCATGGCTGGCTCCGTGCTAAAAATGGTCGAGTTTAACTCAGAAACCGAAATTTAGAAAGTTGTCCGATAACATAATTGAAGTCACTGATATGCCATCAAAGAGCACAACTGTTTCTTGAGATACATGTCCCGAAATTACAATAATACGGCGTTGCTGTTCACCATATGCTGAGCATTTCGGCATTACGGGAGACAGCCCTGCCAATTTTGGATCATTATTTTTTAACCAATGACACGGACATGGATGAAACTTGAAACACGGACCTGTGACTACAAGTGTATTCAAATTTGAAATATAAAATGTATACATGTTGTATCAATATTTCTGCATTTTGACAGAAATATCTTAAGTGGATGATTTGCCATATCAATTTGAACAGATAATTCTTCACAACATGAACGCAATTTTTGGGCAGTGAGATTCAAATCGTTTTCGTTTTATTTTAATTATTATATAGGCCTAGTTTAATTTTTTCTCCAAATTAAACTTTAAAACTCTTTTTCTGTCGAAAATTCGAATTTTGGTGCATATCAAAATTTTACAGATATGTGAGTATTATATATTCGCTCCATGTTACATATACGCCTTCCTTTAATACATACATTTACCTTTCGAAATCCGGGTAGGTCTAATTGCAAACTACATTTTCTGCGCAATATCCAATAGTTTAACGGTAGACACTCGAGGGCATACAATTAAACATAATATATTAACATAAAAGGCAGATGTGCAGGTAACAAAATTCACAAATTATGTGCATAATAAACATTTTGGCACAGAAAATGATCTGGAATATAACAGTGAAAGGTATCTACATGGCTTCCGATGAGAACATTTTATTTTCAGTGTCGTGGTAAATACTTCGTTTTATTTTCTGAACATATTTAAAGCTCCAGCAATTAAATGCAAGTTAACATTCAAATGCGCCGACTTAACGACGATAACCTTTTGTTTTGGACTTTATCAAACACCTACACTGCATTTATTGTTGAGTATGAATCTTTCCAGCGTGCCAATTCCAAGTCACTCAATAACTAATGAAATTGTACGATGCACAGAAACACTGATAATTAAGCAGTTTTACGAGAAGAAACATGTGTTACGTATGTGTGTTCCGACTACATGAACATATGTAACACCTAAAATCGAAAGATGTTAACGAAGTTTGTGGATTTTATCAACAAAGTACGGTAATTATTCAAAATGGATCACAAACCAAATGTGCAATTCTCAACCCGGTGACATTTGCGCACAGATCAGTTGTAACGACAGACTATAAAATATTGATATTGATTCCAGCAAATGGCAATTGTGAATATGAAGCTTTGTTTCTCGCTCCAACTTTGATTGCAGTCAATAATTTGCTGAGCATCTATACCAATGGAATATACATTAAGACCATTAAAATGTGATACTTTTTGCACAGACTCCACACATTTGGGGTGTGTGGATGCAACACGTAACTAATATTTCTCTGTCAACCCAATCATTACAAATCTAAACAGGTGTAAGCTATACATGGCTCCCCTTAATTGTTCATTTTGGCAAGAAACATAAAACTTATAAACTAACCTCAATTTATGGCTTATTCATAGTTTTGAATTTCAAAAAGTACAAAAAGATATGTGCAGAATAATATTTCGTTGCAGTAAAATTCATTGTTAACATTTTCATTGCTAAAATTGTCATTACGGCAATAATATGTAATGAAAATATTTTACGTTGCAGTTTTCTGCCAGCTGTCAAACAAGGAGAAACTCTGCCAAACATGCAGAGTGTAAAACAATGCTAGTCGCCTGAGATGGACGCCCTGGACTCTACTTCTACACCAAGTGAAAACACCCCATCTACCAGTGACGGACAGCAGCCAAGGACAAGCCCAAACATGACTGTTACCGACCAGATGTCTCCCGCCTCCTTGATGGAAGATTATCACCACACCAAGGACACCTCAGATGGAGAGACCAGTTCCACTGAGAACTCTCCCGGCAGGACACAACAGGAACCCACAAGGAAAGGCAGAACAGATGTCAACAAGAACCAACTCACCTTCTCCATCGCCAAGATCATGGAGCCGGACGCCGACACCTCGGCCTCGAGGAAGAGAGACTCCGACGAGGAGTTGTCCGTGACAGAGGAAAGCTCTCCGCCTAAGAAGAGAACGCTTTCCACCAACGACACGTCAGAGATCCCCTCATCCAGAACAAGCCGAGACTCGAAACATTTCTCACCTCCCGTCATCCAAATGACCACATCTCCAGAGCGAAGAATGCCATACCTAAGAACTGACTCTTCCCCTGAGCGACACCACCTACACAACAAACACGGCTTCAATGGAGCATCGTTCAACAACCCATTCCCCGCCAACCTCGACCAATCCTCCATGGCTAAAATGGCCCCGTTCTTCCACCCGGCCTTCTTGCAAATGTCCCGACTGCAAGCAGAGTATCAGTCGCAGCTACTCCGTTATTTTCCACACCTTCTTGCTCCTGGAGCGGCGGCTGGCATTCATAACAAGAGCCTCCCGGGGCCCGGGTTCCCGGACGGTCTCGCTGACCCGCACATGGACGCTGCTTTGAAACAAGCCTACGGTAGAGGAGCGAACAGCGCCTTCCAACCCCAAAACGCCCAAATTTACCAGATGATGAGGGATAATTACTCGAGGTTCGGCCAGGGGTCCCAGCAGTCAGGATTCCCTGGCCAGGAGCAGGTGTCTCCGAGGAAAGCAGGCGCTCGACCAACGGCCTTCACACCCATCGGTATTAAGATGGAGTCTGCGAAGGGCGACAGTCGTGAGGACGCATATTTTAACCGACAGCGCCATCGCGATGTCAACAGTAGACACTCTGCGATCGTGTCTGGAGCCGGTAGACCTGGAGAGAGCTTCCAGCAGCAGAAATCCTCGGCAGGACTCCGACCAGATGCCACCGAGAAGACCGTGGGAACCCTGCGGAGATGGTCTGGGGGCGGGAGAAACACAAACACAGAGCTTCTCGCCTCTCTAGTGAAAAGTGAATTATCACAAGAAATCCCTTCACAAAGCGACCGTGCTTTAAGACATCATTCTACCAGATTGGGAGAGGGTCAACAGAATACAAACAAGATGTCTGATCCTAGGGATGAGGGGCGGGGCCCGACTAAAGACGCCAATGTTAATTACACGCCTAACAATAGCATTGGCGAGAACGAACTGGAAGCCTCGATCGACACGAGCCGAGAGGAAACAAAAACAAGCATGGACGACTCATCGTTCGAGGTGGAACTCGACGAGGAGGGTCCCAGTGACGATGAGCCTTATAACAGCGAGGACGAAGGTCGGTCGCCAGGTCAGCTGCCCGGGGAAGCCGGGGAAAGCGGCGACCCAGAAACCTCGCCCGACCGGACCGGGAGTCTTCCTCCTCTAGCCGCCAACAACACGCGCATGGACACTTCCCCCGAGTCCGGCCACACCCAGACCGCCATAGCCGCCACCAACAACGGCCTCAACGGCAACAAACCCCAGAAGACCTTCACCTGTCAGGAGTGTGGCAAAATATTCAACGCCCACTATAATCTGACCCGCCACATGCCCGTGCACACAGGGGCGCGGCCGTTCATCTGCAAGGTCTGCGGAAAAGGTTTCCGACAAGCAAGCACCCTCTGTCGACACAAGATCATCCATACCGAAGAAAAACCTCACAAATGCCAGACCTGTGGCAAGGCCTTTAACCGATCGTCAACGCTAAATACCCACATGAGAATTCACCAAGGTTTCAAACCCTATGTCTGCGAGTTTTGTGGCAAAGGTTTCCACCAGAAAGGCAACTACAAAAATCATAAACTGACACACTCCAGTGAAAAACAATACAAATGCACGATATGCAATAAGGCCTTCCACCAGGTATACAATTTGACCTTCCACATGCACACTCACAACGACAAGAAACCGTTCACTTGTCATTTGTGTGGGAAAGGGTTCTGTCGCAACTTTGACCTCAAGAAACACATGCGCAAACTTCACGACGGAGCACAGCCACCGATGTCTAAAACGGGAACATCACCGATCCAGCAGCGAGGCCTTGTCTCCGGGAGCGCCTACTCCAACCGGACGAGTCCCTCGGGGTCAGGCGCCATGGGCCTGCCTCAGGGAGCCAACAGCCTCTTCAATGCCTCTGGGTCTAGTCCTCCTGGCGGCGTGTCCGCGCTCCAGACATCGCCCACCGGGTCGGGCGGCCAGTTTCCAGGCGCCGGATTTCTGCACCGCCCCGCCGCCCTCATGGCCCACGCACAGGGCCTGGCAGCCGCCTCCAGCGCCCTGCCCGGCTACCCGCCAAACTTCATGCACCCGCTTATGGGCATGATACCAGGGGGCTCACCTCCCAATATCTTGTCCAAACTGTCGTCGATGTTCTAGTTGTGTATCTGGAGTGAACAGTGATATTAATTTATTGAACGACCGGTTTGTTTTTCATGGTGTAGCTTCATTGACGTGTGTGTATGTGTGCCATAAGTATGAGCAGATCTTGAAAAAACGTTTTTCATCTGGATGCGTCAGTTTGTGAAATAACTGTTAGCCAAGTCCTGTGAAAGTTAAATATTTTATGGTGCATTTTGGGTTGCTCCCTATATTGGTAAAAATATATATATCGCAAAATTCAAAGCGAACGTCGTGGTTTTACTAGGACATTCATGAATATTTTCGTACACTATTTCATTGACTGGATGTGTTTCATGTTCTTCAACTGTGCAATTGGATGTGTCAGAAATAAATGTATTTGTTAATATATGGGATGTTAATAAATATTGTGAAATATAAAACGTTTTGAACTCTCTATTTGAGTCTGAACTACACTATTTGAAATCAACATTGTGTTAATCAGAAAGTATAGATTCTTCTGAAGCACGGTCAGTTTTTTTTCTATTCTATAGTATAAAAAAAATCATTTTGAGTTTAACATCGTGATATTGACAAACTGCAACCACTGTCTTCATCGGAATTACTACATAATAATTACTGCGTAATCATTCATGCACAGGCATATAGTTTCAAAAATATATATGAAATTATTTTTTTTTATATAAAGTTTATTGACTTTTGTATGAAAAACAGAATTTGATCACTAAGCCAAAGAAATATGGAAATTGTGACTAATAAATTATGGAACTTTGAGCGTAAACCTACCACGAGATGTACTTCGAATATTTCAAGAGAGATGTCCCGGCAATAGTTCATATCAAAGAACTCTCATTAATCATGTCAGAGAACCGAGCATCTATTCAATATTTTATATTTATGGCTGAGTGTTTATGGTTCGCAGTGATCGCAGGCATAATCGATATACCCGATGTCTCTTTGTGGGGATATAAAGGAATTGTATAGCCACTTTTCAAGAAAATCTGTTTCCTTTGGTTTAATCGGACGTTTGAAGATTTTATGGACCGCCAGCGTCGGTGTTTCTATTTCATTCTGCAAAGTAAATAACCCCATACACACACACACACACACACACATACTTCCTGCCTACACCCCCACTGTAAGAACACGGACATGTCGGACAACAGATGTCACAGAATTACCCGCCAAACCTTCTCATTCCCTCGCAATCCTGATGAAGATGTTTTCATGTTTAATGATGTGTACGATGAGGAATGTCAAAAGACAAGCAGTACACCCACGACGTGTTCCCTGTCCCAGAGGTTCGGTACCACCCCTAGGGTGGCCCGCCCGCCCGCACGACCGCCCGCACGACCGCCCGCCTGCTTGCTGGTTGACAGGTGCGCCCTGTACACTATCGATATATCTACGTCTTGAGACGTCCACCTCATGAACAGCTTGAAAATTTATTGTTCAGTTTGTTATTTTGCTTGTCAGTGAAATCAATAAGAGGCGAGACAAAGACGGTCGGTTGCGGACAATGGCGCAGTCGTAAATAGAATCACATATTGGCCGGTGTTGGACCGCGGGTAATGCGAGGCTGACAGTACGAACCAGCAACACGTGTGCAATTATTGTCCGGCCGGAATAAACACATCACATCAATTATACTTACTTAACAGAAACACCAGCTATATTGTACTTATGTTGGAAAACGTTAAAACTAAACGGAGTAGTCTGCAGTATGGTGGTAAAATATTTGCCTCGTGGCGAAAATAGACTTTAACACCAAGATGAATTTTGAACTCATCGGCCTACACAATAATAAAAAAATAAATAAAATAAAATAATTGATGCAAAAATTAGATGTAATGAAAAAATTAAATTAAGTGAAAGGTAGCTTTTTAGGGTAAACGAAAACTAAACAGTATACGGTATATTATTTGAATATCAGAAGAAATGTATACAAATAGTTTGCGTAATGTAGCAGTAGACTGGTAGATGGACATTGTTGTACCCCATTCAACATAACACAAAGGTGGAATAAATCTCTAGTTATATACACATTCTTTGTAGGTACAATTGTATCGGGTATCAAGGCGGGCACGTCAGTAATTTGGGTCTTTATCAGCTTGTAATTAGCGATTAATGTACAGTACGACTGTCGGACTGAATGCTCGCATTGTTGAGCGATGTTCACTCGCCTTTTGCACACGGGTGCCTCAGCGCTGCAGGAAATGGACTTTCCCTTCAACACACACGCACAGCGAGCTCCCGTGTGACGTCTCGTGTTCTTGGACGACAACTGACCAGCAAACTACTAGTTCGCACATTTTATCCACGCGATAACCAACAATTATGGCGCCGAGACGGGACTGACCCCGCGACTCTGCGAGGCAGGGCTGCAGGACACCCGATCCCTGCTCGCCGGTCTGACCTTTGACGACATTGAAGTCTCCCGAGCTCACGATATCATCCTCGCGACTTTACTTCGATATAAACCAAATTATCATCTAGTCAAAGCCTATTTGTTCAAGTTCGTTATTCACGGGAAATTCGTTGATACGATACGCACCGATAATGTCATATATATAACATGGGCGGTAATTTCCCCCACGTTACAATCACGCACTGCACAACAGGACCCTGTTTCTATTGCGCAATGTCCACCACGCCCGATTTGCCCTGGAAAGGGACAGGAGCTTTGATCTCGGATGAAGCATTCCCTGCGTGGAATCAGTGTACGGAAGGTGTTAAATGGACAAACAGCACAGATACCTCCTGCCTTGATGCTTTCATGTAATGGAGAAAGATAGCGAAAATTCTCCGCTCAACATCTGGAGATTTGCTATAATATGACCTGATATGAGATCAAAAAGTGTTCCTTATAATATTAACAACAATAACAATATTATTAGTAATATATTTAGTGCTATTATTATTATTATTATTATTATTATTATTTATTTTTATCATGTTCACTTACCTCTTAAGGGAACATCGTTAAAATTGAGATTTCGGTTTGATTGACGTAGCTTTTCCAAATTAAGTAGGACACAATCTCACATGCATCAATTTAACACTGTCACATTACATGTTCACAAAGCTCACAGCCGTTTTCAAATTGTCGTAGAACGATTAACGCTCAAGAAATGTTTTGTGGTGTTTTATAAAGAGGCATTCTGTCGTGCATACAGTACATGTAGACGGTCTCATGTTGGTTCATTTACTGCGAACTTTCACTCCTGACATGTTCTTCACTATACTGTCGTATTAACCATATGCTATTAAATGACACACTAATTACACGGGTCAGTGTTAATATCATGGCTGCGGTTATTTGTGATAGTAATAATGCTCGACTTAGCCACAATGGAAGCACAGTGGCGTGTAAAATACTTTGCCCTCTTCAAGATGGAGGTGAACACTGTGCTGAATCCTATGTCAAGTCCATGCTCAAGGCCTTCACTTTCTTCCAGCGAGGGTGAGAAAATAACATGGGATCACTGGACCAGTAAATCATGCCCTATTATTGCTGTAGCCTGCTTGTTTGTCAGAGCCAGTAGATAAACAATGAATCTAGCGACGATTTTTGAAGCCCGGTGCCTTTTCGAGTCCAATTAGAGAGCGGGGCTCGGAAGACGGGTCTGTCTGCCCCAAGGTCCCCGGTGTTCTCTGTAATTTGTCCGTTTTTACACCCTGTTTGCGTTACAGCAATTTCCACACGAGCCAAATCAGATGGAATAATGATTGCTCCCGGGGACCCAAATGGACAACTTGACGAAATGTGCATCTCACGGGAAAGCTTTGTTAATTGGTTCTTGTTCCGTTTCAAAGCTACACGAAATGGCGACATACAACGCCAAAGATTCTACGTGGAAAGGCTTGATCGTCGGCGAGAAATGAACCACAGACGGCTGAATGGGAACGCGGGGACGTTTTAACTCATTAGGGCTCAGCGCTCCCGGCAGAATGCCGTCCAGAAGGGCCTTGTCTGCCTATTCTGGTCAAAGAGCAAAGGGTCACACGCCCGATCGGGCAATTTATCCGTGGTCCACTCGTTCCAGGTTAACGGTTTTTGAAAGGTGACGACATTGCCGGGAGTGGCTTGGCCTGTACCTACAGGACAGCGTGGGCCGAACTCTCTTGGGTACGGACTGACGTGATAGACCGACCACAGACAACACTTACTGGTGTCACAGAAAACGTGTCGACATCCCCACTGAAGAGCTATGAATAATTACTGCGATACTTCTTCGACTATGCGAGACATGTTATAACAGCTCCAGTTACAGAATGGATAGGTGCGAACTGGGAAACGCTGTCAATGAAATCAAAGTCTCATTCATTTATTGCGTAATTCGTATGAGGTTGCATAATGATTGAAATATAGAACGTGTAATTTTCAGTTGAAGAATGGTTAAGGAAACAATGACAATAGGGCTGCTTTTATATTGAATCAACTCCAGATCTCTGGTGAGACCAAAGATGAGTTCAACAACTACAATGAACAGAAAATACTAGTAATTGGAAATTCTAATTATCAAAAAGACACAATGACATTAACACTCTAGAACAAATGTGATGAGCAAACAGTGGTTTCTTCTCCTGTGTCATTTTGATATTTACTCAAGAGCAGATGATTGTAGAGCGTAAGAGCATTGTTCAATGAGCTGGAATGGGCAGGAATGGGATAGCAGTTAGGCGGATATCGTTTTTGCCGCAGTTAGTTGATGCTCACTACTGCAACAAACCTGCTGCAAGTCTTGTTGGTTCAGTTGTGGCTTTCCGCAAATCGGGCGTGAGTCTGGGCTCAAACACCATATTGCAGCCAAACTCAAGTTTCCTATACATGAACATTCGCTCAAAACTGTATTTCCAGTTCCCGTCTTTTCAAATACAAAAGTTAAATTGCATGTGAAGCTGTCATAAAATCAATCTCAAAGAGAAAGAAGGGGACAGCTTTAGCTAGAGCGGTCATAAAAACACACGTGCTGACACTTTCTGCCAAGCGAAGAACGCCTCACACGGACATATGCCGCCTCTACAGACTAACCAAATTGTCCAATAATGTTGTTGGAACATGCACCTTGCCTATTGACAGAAACCGAGCTGTTGAGAATTCAATCGGAAAAGTATTAAATCACCCCTTATTAAAGTGCGGTGTTGCCATCAGAGATATGTATACATACAATAATGGTATTAGCCGCATCCTTTGTCCAGTCTGGATGGATGACCAGAAAAAGACTTCGTGGTCATCCAACATACTATACACAGGTAAATAGGCATGAAAATCAACACCAACAGGTGTATGTACGTACTAACTATTTCCACATTAACTGAAAAATATATACAAAATATATCACACAATATCAAGTTATCACCATGATACTATTATATCACCATGATACTAAGTTTCAATAACGATACTGGTTTATACATTTTGTTCATTGAAGATACATTAATTTAGACCCATAAGGAGTTTGTTAAGAGTATTTTTCCTAATTCGGGACAAACCTAGAATAATATTGGAGTGAACTTGAATGTCATCTACATCTAATTTCTGGACCCACTTTGAGGCAACTACTAGTATATTAACCAACAAAACATTTTAGATATCATTTTCTTGGCTCACCCATGATTGAATAAAGATGTTTTTATGACAGTTTATTTAGCCAAATAAAGAATACCATTAACTTTATGAATTTCATGAGGCAATGGAGCACTTTATTCAATAATGCCATTCAATAAACCTCGACGTATAGAGTTTTGCCAGTCACACATCAGCATGGAACCAATTCAGCATAAATCTTATATCAGTCAAATATTTGAGATTGTGAAGAAGTTTTTGTTTTCATAATACTCGGGAAAACGTTACATCACTGTGAGCATTACATTGAAAATGTAAGACACAAAAGATGAAGTGACGAGAATTTTCGAGGAAAAAAGAAATTTAAAGTTATATACATGAGACGTTTTTGAAACAAACGAAAAAGAAGCAAAATGTATAAACTTCCGATTCGGTGCCTTGACCCACTATAATGACATAATCTCAAATAGACAAATTAAAATACCATATATATGCCAAATTGCCAGAAATTATACAAAGTGACCCTCCATTTTCTGAGCATAAGAATCAGATTTGACGTTTAAAAAATATCAGATATTCAGATGTTCGGGTTTTTTTCAACCTGGATGTTTGCGTGTTTTGTTTTCGAATGCTAAATGCTGCGTACATGCATCATGGCAAAAGCAGAAGACCACACGGGAAAAATCAGATTTATTATCAGAATATCCGATCTTCCCAGGTCCTTTGATTTAACTTGAAATTATATAGAATAATATTGAGCTGCATCACACCTGTGATACTGTCCATAAAACCTCACCTCGCAAACTTCAGTTAACGAGAGATGAGCTACGACAGTTTGGACATAAAAAGTGCACAGCAGTCCCCAACGACAGCATATCTTAGACATCGCATCATACACTTACATAGCCATGGCGAGGCAAGATAGGGACATATTAATACCTGAATACGTAGAATTAAAAAGAAATATTTTTCAGGAAGGCGTGAGTTCACCGTGTCTATAAGAACTGAAACTTTGTAGTTGTAAATATTGTTCATTGGTTTAGCCAGAAGTCAACATGATGTGTCTGTTATACAATTGTGTACTCGATTTTGTAATAGAGTAATTGAGTACCATGTTGTACCATGTTGTCTCCTTTCTCATGTGACAGTTGTTTTTATCAATAATATAAAAGTCCCGTCTTGAAATCAGAACTGGTGATATATCTTCATAGTTGAATGAACTTGTTCTAAATTTAACTATTACACTGAAGAATATACTTTGAGAACGACAGTGACAAGCATGTTTGACTCATTTGGGCAAGCTGGCTTAATGGCCGGGCATTAAAGTAATTTGTGTCCGTGCAACGAGAAACACCTGGTTAAGGAAAATGGAAATTGTGAATGATTTATCACCAAATCATGTCCGTATATTGTTATGTATGTGCGCACTGCGTTCTTTTCGTGAGGATATAGATTTTAAACATCTGTCGACAACGGTGTCACTTTGTGTCTGGTTTTGATGGACAGGTTGTCTTCAATTTGCCGCACGATCGACTGTGTCGGCCATCAGTGCCGGTGTGCAGGCTGCAGAGACGGGAATGCTGCCTTTTCCTGCAGTATTTTGTGACACATTTGTTTGATATCCATATTTATCAAGAAAGGCGAAAAAAGATATATTGGCATGTAGCCATTGTTCTGTGACAATACATTGGGGGATGTCAAACTCAGCTGGGTACCGTAGTCACCCGCACCTCCGCCCCTTGAGTTACTCCATCACCCCGGCTGTAGACAGACTCGCCACTTTGCTGCAGGTCGCTTGCCTCATCGCCAGCAGATTCATGGCCGCACTTCCAATGAGTCCACATATACAACTGAAATTTTACATTATAACAATCTAGTGTTTTTGTCAATCGCCCGGCTGTATAGTCCTCTATAGACGAGGGCGTGTGGCTTACAGCTAGAGAACTGTCCGTATTTTCGGTAACAGTTTTGGAGGACAGACGTTGTGGTGTTTGTCCAGTCACAAGCGTCAGCCCTGCAAGTGACGAGCAGATGACGTTAGCTAAATATTTTCCCGGTCTTTGCCAATTTCGTTAATTTCTATTGTCAATTTCATTAATTACTTCCCTTGCTCCCTGGAGATGGCTAGATGGGCAGCAAGGAAAATACTAATTGTTTATTTTCGCGTCTCCCTTTTCGGCCGCTCCCGGTTTTCGCGCCATATGCCGAGATCTAGCGGAGACCCGCCCGTGTGATGCTTGTCATTTTGGCGGTTCCCTCCCCAATGTTGATTCCTCGGTGTCGTGTCACCCAAATGTCTTTTAGCGGCTGCTGTTGGCGTTTTCATCACCGCAAATGATAGCCCAATTGTTGTTTGAATTGATAGCAAGAGCTTTTTGGTGCCACTGCGAAGGGGTTTCATCCGTCATTGCGTGCGACGGCATTGTGCGGTTGTTCGGTGTTGTTCTGTGGGTATTGGTGGGCTATCCCCGAGGCAGAAGTGGCCTGTTGTGTGGGTGCGGGGTAGTACGGGATCGCTGGTGGGGATGACAGATCATCGATACACACATCGGCTCGTCTCGGCTTCTGTTTGTTGAATAAATGGACTCGGGGACGGGAGCAGTGGTGTTCATTACGTCAAGTTGGCTGCCGCACACTGGGAAGGTCAATCACTCAGAACACGGCAGCAGACCACAAATCGTCGGCTGAGAGATTTAAATCAATAGAAACAAAAACAAAACTATTGTGCTCAGGTAAAAGTCGCTGAGCACTTCCTTAATATACTTCCAAAAATACATTTAGTACTGAAAATAGTCGGAGAGGCAGACCCACACGTATTAGGCGTATACAACAAAAAAATATTCGTAGTCCATGTCCCCGTCGTCATGACCTTCAGGTTCTCAGATATACATGTCTATGGGAATATACATTCCAGAAACCATAGAGTAGGCCTAAATCTATTATCTATTAAAGCGAATTATTCTCGATCATGTCAGTTCAGATCTTCAGTTTTTATTTTAACGTGACAGTAAACTTTTGTAGCGAGTCTGAGACACCAGTCATCAATCAGGAAGGGGTCGGATTGCAGGCGGCCGCGAGGACCATATGGCCTGTTGCGTGACTAGCGGCCTGCCGGCGGACTGTCGGGGCCGGGTACGGACCGGGAGCGCCTTGCAAGGGGCGGCTCCACGGGACTGTCGTGTGGGGGCAACAAGACACCAGACGTCAGCCGTCCAGACCGCTGTTCATATAGACCGGGGGTATTTATCCCCTGTCCCCCGGGCACACTTCCAACGATTGAAAAGGCCCGAGAGGGTTAAATCGCCTGATTCGGAGGGAACGGGGCTCATATAGAAGATTGTTTTAGAGTTATGGGATTTCGAGGCGCGGTCTTTTGTTTGTAGTTTGCGAGGTTGTGCTGTGTTGGTGCTTAATGCCTTCACAACAAGGTGCCAATTACTTGGTGTTGGATACGGGTGTAGTGTTCACCCCGTGTCACGGCTTTGGCGGACCGAAGCTCCATGTCACGTCAGCCCGAGATGTTACATATTATATCGTCTATTAATTATCAACACTGTGCTACACCAGGTCTACATTCTGACCTCCAACTTCCGTGCATTTAGACACCAGGCAGTGTTACCAATGAATGTTGTTCCAGCTATATATCATATCCCAATTAACTCGATGATAAAAGGGCACTGTTCTTTCATATACATGTACATGCATCATTTAGCGTAAGTCAACAGTTTCAAAATTATGAATAAATATATATAATTTGGGTGTATAAATGATCACCATGGCCCAAAAAAGGGAAAATAAACATTTATCTTCTAGCTTTCTGTATTTGTATTATTTTCTTGGCCTAATGAATTTTCAGGAGCCAATACCTGAATTATTCAGGTATTGGCTCCTGAAAGGCTGAATACATAATCTTTATCAATTGAACCGACGTTTTTATCAATTGGGTAGAATATCCTTTTTTTTTCTTGCACAACTACACAGTTTATTTTCTGATTTTAAACAAACATGCATCTTGAATGTGTAGGAAGATGTTGTGTCATGGATTTATCTACCCAATGCACCTAAGTGTGGATGTAGCCTTGCCCCTAGGAGAGGCCAGGAAACTAACTTAGAACATTATAAAGACCTTTGAGGGTCCCAGACCCCCTACCGCGTAGGGCTCAAATCGCTCGTCCCCTGCCCCCCTAATCTTGGATCCGCCCCTGCGATGAGTGTGTTCTGACTCCACAAGTCATGTGTAGATGAAATGTTGGACAATTCAAAACAATCCAAAACATAGACCAGACATGGTATGAATGCACAAATAAAGTGGCCTCTGGATCTTGGACTCAACTAGACCTAGGATGACTTGAGTGGTGAAAGTTAAGGTCACGTCTAAGCTAAAATATGTCATTTGGCCTATGAAGGCAAAAGGGTTAGGAGCTTTGGATAGTGTTATGCGCATACTTTTCAAGTCACGTGTGAGAGGTTTCCGCTGACCTTGAAATGGAATGGAATGAACTTGAGAAATGGCAGATACATCTCCAGGTTATGTCCAATTTAACTTATGCAAATTGATATCTATGGGCACAATATTGAGAGAGAGAGACTCGCTTTGTGAAGGTCATAATATGATGCATATTTTGATGACGCTTAACTTGACCTCAATGACCTTGACTGGTATCAATCAAGGCCATGTCATGTCCGATAATAACTGTTTGATTGATAATCAGTAGAAAAAATGTGTATTATGAGGTAGGCCTACTGGTGTAAAGCGAATCTATTGACCCCCAGGTAACTTTGACAGGTAACTTGACTGTGATGTCTCAAATCACTGGCATGTCTGTATAGTAAAGTTACATAGTTTTCTCTACATGTGATTTTATATTTAAGCACTTGAATTTTGGCTGCTTCGCCCGCTGGTCACACATAGAAACTAATATTGCATAACTTATTGCTATTCAACACTGGCAGTATGGAGACCATATATAATTCCTAGCGCTTGGAGAAGGGATCGTAAGCAGCTCCTGAATCAAAGTGTGTCCCATGGGTATTGAACCGTTTCGTATTTTATCTGCGATAATATGACAATACATTTTCGGAACACAATACATGTATTATGTGTTTCATGTACAACTAATCGAAATATCTCACACATGCTGGGTGTTCACCATCTTGAAGTAACAAGATATCTGATGTTATTGTGGAATTTTCAAATATAACGTAATTATGAGCAACATATCACGCTGGGATACATAACTGATGACTAAATTACTTTCATCGACCATATTAGATTGTGACATTTATTCCACAGTAGATTCTCAGTGTGTAAACTGGATGGCCCAAGCGTTTTTATTTGATATTTAAATTGACCTATACGTGCAGTAATCAGAATTTCCACGCCTTTTCATGACAGTTTTGCGTTTACATTTTTGTTTACTCGTTTGTCTATTTTGTGACCCATTTGTATGTGTGTCATTTATGAAGTCCATGAGGTCACCCAAGCATCCTTAACGAGGCAAAGAAGCGTTTAATGGACAGCAATTTACAAAAGCGTCCAATCTCGTTTCGGAGTCCATCCTTGTATTATCGCCCGCGCGCTCTCTCACAAAGACCTGTTGTATTACTCCGCGGGGAGTCGTGTCACCGCTATTGTAGCGAGGTGATCATCCGCCTCTATCGTCACCCTTTCTATCTTGGACTGGTGAAGAGGTGGTGCTGTTTTTCTGTCTTCCTCCTTGAAAAATCTCGGGTATGAAAAGATGAGTGTAGCATGCTCCGTTTTTGGTCGCGAAAAAATGTCGCTTGCCCTCTAGAAAGAATACTAACGTTGGTCTCTTGAACTTATTACTGAACTGAGGCGGTTTCTATCAGTTGGTCTTTTGCCCACGGCTTCGGCGAGTGGATGGTCGCTTCACCTTCTGCACAATGTCAGTTTTAATGACAATGTCCAGTATTCGTCACCCCTGGTGTTAACGTTAATGGAGACATGATCAGATGTTCGGATCACTGAGCACGGATACAGACACAACATCACATCCTTGCGATAATTAAATTAGTGTCAATGCTGTGTCCCGTTAAACAGGTTTCTTTTTTTCGGGATGGTGCTACTACATTCATTGCTGGAAGGAAACAAAAAGATGATCAGAAGAGCAGAAAAAGTAGTTTTGACTCAAGGTACAAAGATGTTATGATTTTACCCATGGTGCTGCTATTGTTGTTGTTGTTGTTGTTGTTTCTTCTTCTTCGTCTTCTTCTTCTTCTTCTTCTTCTTCTTGTATGAATTATTATTATTTATATATTATTACAAAAGAAGAAGTATCGCTATCTACCACTTTACGGAAGACAATGGTTATACTCTATTCCTCGCGATCGAACCTGTCACAGAGAATTTGTAGCACACGTAATGGCTGGTGCCGTGTTGGTTTAACCCTGTTGTCAGTAGAGGCTTGTGTCGTTCACGGATTGAGAGACTTCGACACTGCGTGACACATCTGAAAGCAGCCTGCATCGAAATTAACTTCCGTAGCCCCTGCCGCTAGCAGTCTTCAGTTCTGCCAGAACGCCGTTATCAAATGAACAAAGGTTCCCCCAACAATATGAACAAAAACCATGGAGAAAGTCGTGGAGTTGGGTTGACGTCGATAGGAAATGGCAGTGTTGCGCTCGGCTTTTCGTTAAAACGTCAACTATTTTCCGAGGGTAATTACGGGAGCGAAGCAAGCGACATCCGGTCCTGGCTGAATGCTGCGCCCCCAAACGGCAGCTCCACAAAACATAGTGCACCACCCGCGCCGCTTTCAGCACTAATTCCTATACATCAGGGCGACTGTGGTAATAATCCGCTCCCTCGTTATCCAATTAATACCAGTAGGAACTGCCGACAGGCGTCTGGCACGAACAGTGGTATAGGACTTCATGACTGACGTACAAAGTAACATTCAGCTGTGTAGACGTATTTAAAGCACCTTATGTATGCATTAAAATGCTCCCACGACAGCAAGTTATTAATATACACAATTGCTCGTATTTACATCCCATTCTTGTTATATTTTGGCCCTGTACCTTGGCGTCGAATAACATGCCGAATGCAACTCCATAACGTATAAAATATATACGATAAAATTCGTTAAAATGTTCCCCTTACATAATACAAGAGACCGGTCGACTGTCAGTGGCTTGTTGTTTTTATGCACAATTTTTATTCTTATACATAAATAGACAAACACAATGAGTTTGTGATTTGATTGCACCAACCAAAGACATCTGTATACAGACAGAAAAAGTAGGATGATATTTTTAAGTATTTCACAATATTTGGCATGTTCTGAATGCATTTTTATGAATTTGAGGGAAGGCATAGTTTTCCTCGTCATTTTTTATTTCATTTTGAGCAACATTATGTTTTTTTTATGTTGGTATAGTATATTTATTTTTCGATATATTTTTGAGTATATAGTACACTGAACAAACCGTAAATTAAATTTCCTTGGGAATATTATTTTCGGGCATTACAAAATTTAACATAATTACCGGGGATCCCCGTATTTAAGCCCCTCCTTGGATAAGCCCATGGGCTAATACAAGGGGAGTACTACTCTTGTATAAGCCCATGGGCTTATAAACGGAATAAAATTTTGTCTCGCATCAGGACTGGGCCTATATTTGGGGAAAACGTAGTTGACGTTTTGTTTTTCGTAGGAGACATTGGTAAGTGTTGGCTCCTAGAATAAGCCACTGAAATGAAATTGATAGAAGACGTACGTATATGCCTTGCCTAGGGATACTATAGTATACACGTGACCAGCTGGATTTTATCCGGTACATGCATGCATATTCGTCATGCGTGCGTTTAATATGACAGTGAATATCTGTGATATTCTATCTTTATGGAACTATAGAATAAAATGTCTGTATAAATATAGTTATTACGCATATAAGAAGTGCTTTCCTGTCTAATACATTGTAAATTCAAGCGTGCAAAATAAAAATCGTGAAATTATCATTCCCCAAATATAAGCCCATGGGCCTATATATGGAGTTAAATTTCATTCGACACAACCCCTCTTCCCCAATTATAAAGCCCAGGGCTTAAATACGGGGATCCCCGGTACCTTTTTGCATGGTAAATATAATTGTTATTTCACGAAGCCAAGCCAAGACTGCATAATATAACGTATGATTTGTTTTACACTGTATAGTAAGCCCTGCTCATATTAACTTATACATGTACACTTTTAAAATTGTATCAATCAAATTTCCTGGTAGGTTTGTATTCAAATTTGTAACAACAACAAACGAAATGTGGCGTGTTAATATATAACCATAGGCGGTGATTAAAAATGATATAGGCCTAAATGTACATGTGTACTGTGAGTAGGCCTAGTCTACGCCTCACGTCAATGGATCAAGCATATTTTTATTCTATGACTATGTAAAGGTCTGGAGATTCTTTAACCCTCCCATAACACGCCCATGATGACACTTTCGACAGCACGCGTGCCGTTTGCGTAATGACTTCCAACAAGTTCAGATAAATGTTTACTGATTACGCTTGTTCAAATATGCTGATAAGCACATTAGACCACAAGAGCAATCTGCTTTAACGGTGCTTCAAGGCGTAACTCGATGGTCAAACAGCAGATTGTGCACTGGTCACTGTTTGTCCAAGATATTACGGTCACATTTCCAAGCGCATTAATCCCATTTGGACAAGTAGATCGCGCACAAAAAGGAACAATAACAGTCGAGTGTCCAACACGTGCTCGGTAGACCAGTCGGTAAACACACGTCCCACTTCACTGGGATTTCGACAAGTACCCGCCGATTTTCCGTGATCGCCAAATGTTTTACCGGATTTGCAATCAACCATTCCGCGTTCAAAATAATAACATTACTACGTCACAACAAACGAAATCTCGCAGCAGTTGTTTCAATTTGCTCACTACAAACGAACTAAATCCCTGATACAAATTAATTTATTTAGATGTCATTATCCCTGGACCCGCTTTGACATTTTCGGTCAGTTGTTAGGGGTCAGGATGAAACTGAACACCGGCGGAGCACAAAGACTGGACAGCGACGAGCATACAATGTGGCCACGGCAGCGCCAGAGATAGGACTATTCACATGGCGGAGTAACAAAAACAGCGCAAACACCGGGAGTGATTTGCCATATGGTCTGCGACATGGAACCTGCTATTTGCAACGAAGCGAAAGTGATTGTCTTTGGTTGGTTTGCCGTTTTCCATCCAGCACTTGTCGGCAGACGGATTGAGGCTGAGGACGGCACAAACAAACGTCATTGACAGTGCTTAATAGAATGTCCATTTCATCAAATAATAGTACTACGCGGCCGTGAGAGTGGTGGTCAGCACTCGAGTCCAGAAAACCCATTTACGCGATTTCACTGCCAAAAATGATTGCGATAATTGTCACACGCGGCGTGCCGGCGAAATGGAGTATGTCTGTGGCTTGTCTGTGGAACGATTAGTGCAACAACACAGTACAAACGGCGGCTAAATACAGCAGGCACACTGACACTAATTCGGCAGATATGACGTGATAATCGCGGCCGGAAAAGTGAACAAACTTTCTGGGAATATATAAATTAGTGATACATATTCACTCAAATTTGGACGATTCGAAGTGACTCACAGGCCTTGATAAAAGTTTTTTTTCTTTCCCAATACATATGTAGACCCTATATTAAATTGATATATATAGCGATATGTAGGCCTATACTTTTGTCAAAATCTACATCATATAATATGTTAGTGAATACTGTTATGGGATAAGGAAAAAAAGAAAACACAAAGACCAAAAATACACATAATTCAACATAATCATTTGCGCCATTAAATAATTAGTTCATGATATATGAAATTATTACTAATATAAACAGCTATTTACGGATCCATGTCATAAATATTGCATTTAAAAAATGTATAGATAAATCATTTAATGTTCAGAAATCCGCCATAGTGCAGGTGGATACTTTGTATATGTAGCTCATCACTAGATTTACATTACATTTTCAAAGCTATTCCAATAATGACAAGCGGAACAGTATCGAAAAAAAATCATATCTAATCATTACACGTGTTCGTTTGAATAAATGTCCATGATGTTATTTTTAAAACAACAATAAAGTTTGGATGAGTTTTGCAGATAAAGCCTTGCTGTCGAGATGCATGTCAATTAATCCCTTATCAAGTCTATTTACTGTCAGATGACAGCAGGTATTTTATCCGCTGTGTGTTTCGTCAATGTACAATGCGAAGGAGAAACGTTTTCCCAACACAAAAACGTCCACTCACCCAGCTGATACCATTCATTCTATTCCACTCAGCGCACATATATAATGGTATTGGATCGCACGGGAAAAACTGGTCGAAGACGAAAATTCACCGGTCTTTCATCTGCGCCACAGAGTGACTGTCATGGTGTTAGCTTACGTCTCATTTCTATTTAGGCTGACGAATAGAACCAAGAAAACGTCAACCTTGGATGAAATGTTCCAACGTTAATTAAGGCGTCACGCTGTTCGCCGAGTGTACTTCACGTGTGCTAGTGTTGAAAAAGTTGAAGGGCTGATATTGAAGAGTTTTCTCAGCAACAACGGGCCCGTGGGGCTGTGCATTTGGGCGATGGAACCCGCGGGTTGTGAAAGCCAGGCTCGGGTATGACCCCTGCAGAGTAAAAGGTCAGAAATGCTAGGAGAGAGACGCTTACAGCCAAAGCCGTCACTTTCAAATACCAAAACACAAAGAACGGCCGCTATAGCGCTCACAAATGGCATTCTTGATCTTGGCATTCTGTAACAGCTCCGTGCCCTGGGAAATCGCTGATTGAGTGCTCTCCACTGAAGATTTTGTTGACCGGGAGTCCTGGTCTGGCTTTTCGCACCTGGTGGAGAATCCGGGTATGAGGCCATGCGGTGACAGTGTAGTGAATGATAGAGTCTGCTGGTGAAAAATCGACTCTAAAATTGTCAAACTGGCTGTTTTTGTCATTAATGAACGCAGTATTTTTTACATTTTTAGTTTTATGTGGCTCTTTCCCGTATAACGCAAAATGGCTGTATCAGAAATTTGCGCGTTTGTCCCCAGCAAGTCATCACTTGCTTGCGAACTGGTACAGCGAGTTTTGAGTACATTTTCTTAGTTAAGAATGATAATAATAATTGATTAATATGTATATATATATGTAGTAGAGAATATAAAAGTGTTCACTTAATATAATAATATTTTTCACCCTTGTAAAAAATAAACGCCTAAGTTTTAATGAAATAGAAATTTAGACTCGAATCCAATTATTTGCTTTTAATGTTTATTTTGCTAAAGCTTATATTTTGTGCATAACTTAGATTCAAATAAGAAAACTATGATTGCTAGAAAACTATGATTTGTTCAGTGCAGTTTTTGGCCCATAAAATATCAATGATTGTTTCTTGTTAATTCTTGGCTAAATCACATATAATATCTTGCGATAAAATATGAAATAACATTGTTCTAAATTTCGATTAATACAAAAGAGTTGAGAAGCGCTTTCTGTTCGAATGTAACAATAAGGAATAATTTTCAATCGTTGTAGCTTATTAAAATAAATTGTCTTTGAATTGTTTACCAAATAATGTCAGCATGCACGGGGTATGGAACGCTGCAGGGTAGCGCAATAACTGAGGTATTTATAACGGCTGTTTGATCGTGATTATTACACCTCTCAACACGAGTGATGACATCCTCTTTAATGTGGTCATTAGCCGGTGATTTATAAAGCGGTCACGGTCTGTTAGACCCCGGTCGGACACACGTTGCGCCATGTTGTAATGGTGTGCGCACAGACAGCCGCCCGGTGCAAGCGCGTCACGCCGCCATGCAATGTCCGGCCAGCCGCTTGTTGTTTGTAACGGGGCCCGCTAACTGACCATGTCCGATCGCCTGATTCTTCAAGAAAAATCGGCTTCAAGTTTCCAAAGCACGGGTATCGCTTTATTATGATCAGATCGGGCTGGGAACCTCAGTATGTACACATACAAAAGGGTTCATCTAACAATGATATACACAATAACACGGCTTGTAATGACATTATTTGATTTGCGACTTTCTTCCATTGTGTCGGAGAGCTCCCCAGCCCCGGGTGTGTTCTGTTCTATACATGGGGCCAGAGGACACGCCGTTTCAAGAGACCGAGACTTCAAAGACAAATTCAGTTGTCGGCCAATTAAGGCGTGAAAAGGAACATCATTTAAAGGGTGTTGAATCGAATAAACTGATTGCAGGGACATTCCAATAGACATGCACATTTTTGTGTTCCATTCTACGGATATTATGATGAATGAAAGGGAACTTTGAGGGGCCTAATTGAAATTTGTGGTGTTAATTGAAGATCTCTATGCAATTAGTGATCCACTAACAACAAGGTGAACTCAATACTTGTATCACATATCTATAAAAGTGTTACATAAGAAAGTACAATTTTATTATGATCTGACAAATTTCTAACACAACCTTGATATTTACAGACCATATTTCTATGTTGTGCGTCTATTATGTGAGTATAACATAAAAAGTAGTTTACACATCCACAGAAAGAACCATTATAATTACAAGATAAACACTGAAGACATGTTGACGATTCAATGCACATTTTTTGAAGACGATAAATATAATATTTCAGAGATGTGTGAATTGTGGAGCGAAATAATTTAACCGACAATTGGTGCATACTAATGTATATAATTGTAATGTGTATATTGTAATGATATTCAAAAAATATTTTAAAGAAGAAAACAACCAGAAAATAAACTGAGAAGAGTACTATTTATAGTTTTCAGATAGATCTTCAATAACACGGACTGACAAGATATCTTACAGTCCTGTAAGTTCTTCGGATCAAACACATATCAATCTTGAACACTTGTCACCACTCATCGATGCACCAACAATAAGTTGTCGCAGGTAATAATGTATAGTTCCTAGATATCGACATTTACGTGACATACAAACAATGTATTTATTGTACATTCGCACTGGGTAGAGAATTCGTCATTATTCTGCACTTTATGAAGGTGTTCTGACGTTCGATTTTATCTGTCCATCACCCGGTGACAGGATCCAAGGAGACCATGGACTCTGTACGAGGATGAGCCTGGATCTCGACGGGATGTATTTGATTATGCATCGTTTAAGTCTCGACCAGTATTGTGACACTAATTGGCGAGAAACGATTTGCTCTAAATCTGTGCCGTTTGGCCACAAAGCCGCCTGTGTCGGCCACCGGCGGTGACAGGCAACTCGTTCATAATTAATCTCTGTCGGTTTCTGCTCCAGTGGGGTCCAACAGACGAGTCGGGAGCGAGAATTCTGTTGCGATGTACGCACAACAAATCCTCCGAGATCGGGGGTCTTTTCATTTCAAATAACAATGAACTCAAGACAATAATTCCGTGTCATTTTTGCCTTGCCACTTGCGCCGCGAGTGCCGTCTCGTTCGTCAAAGACGGGGACATTAAGGCGATGTGCTGAGGTTTTAGCACTGGAGCTCTGAGCAGCAGGGGTGTGTGCAAGTGCGGACTGGACGAAGGGTCCACAGCCGTACACAGAGAGCTGTCGCCAGTAACCTTTTGTGGGATAAATGGACTTAGATGGATGAATTTATACCCTCTCCTGCATCATCCTTTTCTACCTCGAGCCCCAGCCGAGTCGATATATTGCCCGGCTGGTTAAGCCTGCACAAAGAGACTGTCCGTTTTCCGTGAATGGTCGCCACTTTTTAGGACTTGAAGCACGACTACGTGTTGGGAATTTGCTTGACATTCAAAAACCCGAGGTGCTTTCAGAGGCACGGGCCCCGATTCGCAGTCCCCGGGGACCCGTTTGGACGACGGGATTGTGGCCGAACAAAGTGCCACGCTCCTTCCCGCGCCGCCTTCCATACGCGCCGGATCATTTTCATTATTGAGCCATCAAGTTTCAATTTCAGCGGGCGCAATTGCGTTATTTGTGTCTCCTTGCGCGCGAATGGCAGAGAGCGGAAAATAGTACGGTCTAAATGTGGTCCCTAAGGTAAAATACATCACCCCACCTCATCACAACACTAATTGATAAAGTGTCACTCGTACAAATGAGTCCCCAGTATCAATCTGTTCTGTTTTTGTCCAGCCTTATGGATATTTATGCAGTGGGTTTACCAACTACTTCTGGGCGGATTGCGTTAAATGGCTTCCCGAGATATAAGGCAAACAGATATATAGTCAAACAGGTTTGTTTAAATAAGCAGCGGCAACCAACACGGAATGTTGCTATGATATGGACGAAACAAACTTCCCAAAGTACGTCTCTTTTCACTCTAGGGATTCGAAATGAGAGAGCTTTCAGTTAACCAAACTTTAAAATGCCACGATTTAATGGATTGTTTTTCCGTCACTTCGGTCGCAAACAAGTGATTCGTTTTTAAATGATAGATGACGAGGGTGTCGGTAGGCGCATGCGTGCAGTGTCGTGTCCACTGGGAGAGGGAAGCGGAGCAGTCGCCGGGCCGGTCCGCCATCAGACGTCACCAACCCTGCCATTACCAGAGATGATCAAGTGGGCAGAGTACTTGGAACAACTTGTGGCTCGTGAACATCCATCCCGGCCCTGCCTGCACCCGCCATAAAGTGAGGCGACAAGCCATTATCCCTGGCCGTTACATGGACAATAATGTTGACACGCCGACCCGCGAATGACAATATTAGGGAAATTGACATCATAAACACCCTGGTCCATTTGGCGGTGGAGGGCCGGCGAGGGACGATAGAACGACCAGGCTTCTGTCCGCTCAGCCCGTGATTATGTCGTATCCTGTCCATGTGTTTTTTAGCGACTACCCACTCGGCGCGCGCCTATTGTTCCCGGCGCCTAATGATTTCGTTTTAACCTGGTGTCATCCTTAACAATAAATTGACACTTCCTAATTTCTCACACAAAACATTTTAGCCGGGGTCTGCCCGACGTTAGCAGTTAGTTCTGTGAACTAGTGGGCTAGAAAATTATCCGGGGGCTCGCACATCATGTTTATGGTTGAGTTGAGAAACCATAAAGAAGATGTTCGCGGAGCATGTCTCATCCTAACGTGACGACACTGGAACGATATAGCTGTGAAAGGGACTGAAGACTCAAGCACAACATAATGGCATTGTGTAGAATTAATTAGACCGACATCCAAGGTTTTCTATTAAACAAACGCCGCATCTCGAGAAGGAAAGCTGGACTTGAGGAAAATGAATAAGCGACTGTACACATCAAGTGTTTATGCAGATAGGCAAATCTCAGTTCAGCCGGATGTGTGCATATTTCGCAGTATTAATTTGCCCAAGTCAACCTGTATGCGAAATATTTTTACGCCGTTATCTTCAAAGACAGAATAATAAAGCAAAACAGTCGTGGCATTGAAATATGCAGAAATTTCATATCAAAATACTATAGTCAGATGTATTCTTGTTTTACCATTGGTAAAGCGACTGTCCGAGGCAATATGTCACATTTTCAGAAAACATTTATAAAAATTGTTTGAGCGCAAATATGTCAAATGAGCATGTTCCCACACGTACCGAGGACTAACACTAATTTTTCGAAAAGTTCATTTCATATTTACACACACCTGTACAGACCTGAAAACACTAGGTGTATACAATACACACTGTACACAGAAAATATATACCTCACATTTTCCGAGAGTGAAAGCTAAATTCTTTGTTGTCACCACATGATGTCTGAAATAAAATCCCTTAAATGCATCTAGTTTGACAGCAAAATCAGTTTTTGTATACATTTGTGTTTGATTACTACAAAATAGTTGTTTAAATACGTCACAGACATAATTCCTTTTCCTCATATGGACGAAAATACATTAAAGTCCAACTGAAGTCAGGATATCTGTTTTTGACAGATGATAGAGTGAATGTCATGGATTATTATAGTTTTACAGCATGTCAATATCTCTATTATTGAAAATATGACATTTTTAGTTAACTGTTCAATTAACTGTTATAATGAGTATTCATGACGTCACAAGGGTAAAACAAGTTAATTGAAGCCCAACTAAAGTCAGGATACCGATTTTTAACATATGATAGAGTGAATGTCATGGATTATTATAATTTTTACAACATGTCAATATCTCGATCATTTATGAAGGTATGACAGTTTTAGATGAAATTGCGGGCTAACCTTTTAGATGATAGATGATTATAAGGTTTATTCATGACGTCACAAGGGTAAAACCAGTTTTTAAAAAAGGTAGTGAAACGTCTATTTCCAAACATGAATGATGATAATATGGGCTTTAGTGAACACGTACGTTGTTTGGCATGAGATATAATCAGTGTTCAATTACAAGAATTGGTTGCCAGTGTAACTATCCTCGAGATATGTCCCATAAGAATCATGATTGCTAGGGGTCCAACGCCATGAATATTGAATTAGGTACTACAAAACCGGTGAAAATGTGGACAGCAGCCTTTTCTGAAATCCATTAAATAATTCTAAACCTAATTTTTTATACCAGTCCCGAATTACACTCCATAGCAACCACGTTATTATGAGCTGTATGCTAAGTATGGTTGGCATGGTGATCAGACACATCTTATGGGTGTGGTATATTTTCTATTATCATGTTTATATTCGTAATATTCAGCAACACTATATATGCACGGATCATACAGAGAAAGGCCCTGAAAGTAGCTAATTAAAGCGTCTTACTCGTGTGACGTCACGAATACTCATTATGATAGCTAATGAGCCTCATAAATCAAGTACAAATATTTAAAACACTTGACAAAAAAATTGTAATATCTCGAGAAAGATATTAATTTCCTGTGAAAGCCAACACATCACCTTTTGCAATTTCTATCACACAACACATGATAACTTGAAATTAATTTTGACCTGACTTAGACTTCAAAAAAGGATATTGTCCCATAAGAGAACATATATCACTTTGTTCATTTGTCATATTTGACGCCAAAATATAATTCTAATAAAAAATTATATATCCTCGGCAGTCGCTTTAACTACAACAAATCAGCGAATTATTATCATAACAGCTCACCGTTATGGTATGGTATACAATACCATACTTATCTGATGTTCGTAAAGCAATCAAACATACCTGTGCATATCATATGCTGCCACTTTGTTCATTCGAAAATTCGCAATAGAATATCGAAGAAATTGTTCGATGGTACTGACATCTTTTATAATTCTAATCTACGACAGAAAGACAAATTCTTTATCTGAAACTATCGTTCTTGGAGAACAGCATTTCAAAGCAGTAAAAATATGTGCACAGAAAATCAGTATAATTCCAATAAATAAAAACCTATGATTAAACTTTAACATATAGATATATTTCCATTATCCAATCGACAACAATAACGTGTTAAGAAAACATTGGAAACTAGCTTCGTATTTTAAAAATATATATACATTAAAAACAGATGGCATTTGTTCAATTTCCATACTATACTTCGTATGTGTCTATAAAATTTGTTGAAATAGAATATATATCTATGCTAATGTCATTGTGATGAAATGTTCGTCAAGATAATTTACAACATCATAAAGCAGTAGAATTGTGGTGATGATTTAAAGTATGTTAAAGTGCAAATATGTTCGCTAAAAACGCATGCGTTTATTTTAGGAAATCATTTCAACAAATGTTTCACACAAAAAGTATACATGTACGCGAATGAATAACATGAGATTCACAGTATTCATTTGTGTGTATCACAAATGTGTATCTATTTGTGTGTATCTAAAAACCAACTGACCCTTCGTGGGAATGGGAAAAACGATTTATTGAATTTATAGTACATGCTCAAGTTTTAACATCAACGGGATCACAATTTGAATCTGAATCAATGTCTCGTGAAATAACGCGACAGATGAATTGCCACTGAAAGTTCACCAAGTTGAGGAGTTCAAGTCGAGGAGCCGAAATTTCCTACTAAAATCAACCTCTGTGGTTGTCACTCGGAGTCTCAAGATCTGGATTAGGTAGTATTTTCATTTCTGTCATAACTAGGGAGAAATCCTCGTAGTTTTGGATAGTTCTCCAGGAAACACACCGCCCGTCTGTACAGATTGGCCAGCCATTGGTCTGCTCGACGAACACTCCGTTCAGATTGGCCCAATAACAGTCGTTGAACCACCAGCCCGAACCGTACACCTGAGGAATACGCCGCTACTATGATACACAGATTACATTATATCCTAACATATATGATTGTCCACAAAAGAATCTGCATGACGTTCGGGTCTATCGGAGTCGTTCGAATTTTCAATTATCAAAATGCCTATAAGATTATCGCTAACACACAGCTCGGTCCTGTTTCCACTGGGCTGGACCTGTCCGTTCTCACCTCAGCACAGTTGTCGTCGCCCCAGTTGTCGTTGTCCCTGTCGAACGTGCTGAAGGGCATACCGTCATGTCTCCTCATGCCTCCGAAACCAACAAACTGCAGCGCGTCACCTGGACACGGACATAATGTACCAACTATTCACCTACATGTACGGTAATGTGATAAGGTTCACTTGTACATGCTCTTATACTCCAGAATCATACATTATGATGATGTACCTGCATTGCCACTGAATCCTTCCACGTGCAGTGCGAAGTTTTTGTCCTCGTTGTCGATGTAGAAATGTTCGTACTCGGCGTAACGGAACTCGCCATTACCGATCCGCATGGTGATTCTCAGCTTGTATCTGTCGAGTACACACACATCACCATACACTTCACCGCACTAGTACAGTACAAATGACAGCTGTAAATGATTAAAAAAAAACCCACAAAGTACGTGATCGAGTACAAGTACTGACGGTCGTTGGTTGGTGAGAAGGTAGATGTTGCGCAGGCCGAGCCAGTGCTCCTCGAGAGGCTCCAGGTCGCCGAAACCGTCCACGTACTCGTCCCAGCTCCTGTAGAAGTTCTGCGAGCCGTCCAGACGCCTCTGTATGACGGTCCAGCCCACGTGGGACATGTCGCAGTACGCCCTGAACGGTGCATAGTCCGCCACCCGCAGCTCGTACACCCCGTCCTGGTAGCGATAACCGTTCTTGGCAAGGTTGTCACAGTCAGCGTTCGCTAGGAAGCATGGTAATGCTCAGAGTCACAATTCGTACATATGTGACACAAATTCTACGTGTATTTGTACAGTGTTTGGCATGCGCAAAATCTGACTTTGAATTGGTACATCGAACTTGATCGAAGGCTCTAACTCTCTAGTTATCTTGACTGTCATGTAATTCATCGGTACATAAAATAGGCATTACTTGAAATGTAACATTGTGATGTATATAATCAGACACCCATAAGTGATCTCTTATGGGTTTCTGATATAATGAATTGACAGCTGAGCGTCTATTAGGGATATTGCTAGGGTGTAGTCACCTCTGTTGACGAACTCTACCCCGGACGAGGTGGTACTGGGATTCGGGACGGTCGTGGTTGTAGTGGACATGGTCGTGGTGGCCGCCGTGGTCTGGGTGGTGGTACTGGGCCCAACAGGCTCCCAGCAGTCCGCGCCACTCCAATCTGACAGGCGGAGAAACACACATGACATCAACTAACTGCATATTTAATCAAATCGTGATTTCTTTGCAGTACCCATTACTTCAAAATCTATCTAATTAAATGCATACAAGTAGGCAGTCATTTGCATATCAATGGCGGTTTTATAATAATGATTGGATTGGGCATGGTGACGGAATACGACCGTTATGACAACTGCTATAGTATATCTACGACAACTCATTACACTGCCTTTATTTCGAATCGATGAATACGTCATTCTTTCCATAGTATGGAATTCCCATTACGAACCGCGAGCTACGTACTGCGAGCTGCGAGCTGCGAGCTGCGACCTGCGAGCTAGTATCGAAACGAGAAATGATATCGCATATGTGATAAATATCGTTCTAAGGCCGATATCAGGCCGAAATGTCTGTGATCGCTGTGCAAATCACAAGGCCGGCAGTAGCAGTTCAATAATTTATTTGGGCGACAATGTCCGATGATCCAGACAGTCACATAAAGGCCGCAAATACACCTACGTCCGGTGATTCCCCGTCAACAATATAGCCGAAAACTATGGTCCTTCTTTATCACAATTCACGTATAAATAGTCCACAATTATTCCAAGTATTCCACACGAGCACGGCCAAACTTCTTAACAATACTTCAACACGTCTATACTTTATGACCGCTTCTACTCAACTCTTAGCAAAAACTGTGGGGCCGGCAACATGTGGTGTAGACTTTCCCGCCAAATGCATGCGGTGTTGTGATTGGTCATGTATGTGCTGATGTGTGCTGATCTCACCGGGAAAGTGGGTTTCCCCGGCGCGTGAACGAGACTTGTTATGCTTATATCTGTGCACGTGATGTGAGCGGTGGGTGTGTCATGTTCTATGTTTAGAAGTAGGTGCTTGTGAAGGTCAAGGCCGAAACTAACTGGGTCGATGTACCGAGTGAATGGGGCCGCAAGTGCATGTGGATTGACCTGTGTATGTAACCATGACTACATGGAGTTTATGCTTGTGATCGTATAGTCTGTACCTGTCCTGTATGTAAGTCATGTAGAATGAATGTTTGTTGTGAAATATGTATGCGCGGGAGGGACGGGGGTTACAGTCGCTAAAATTACTACATTACACCCCTTCATTAATTCTACGCCCTCGGAATTACCCTACCCGGACCCTACCGTCGCCAAAAACTAACAATAAAAAGCTAAGAAGTCCTACAAGGTCAAACCCCAACACTCACACACACACGCCGCGCGACAATGGTAAAGCACTGCATACAATAAAAATTCTAACCGTCAAAATAAACGTCATCAGTCAGTCCGTCAATAGTCGCTACGATGATACATTTACACATACATGCACAACAACGAATGATGAGATATGAATGGAATGTATGAACAAAACTCCTCGACGCTTCAGAGTGAAACGGAAACTAATTTAGAGTCTATAAACTGAAAAAGAATTGTCTGGATTAACCTTAACTAAATTACATGAATAACAACGTGACCAGGATGATATTATTATTTACAACTATTTACATATATATGCTATTTATGGCCGACATAATAAGAGGCCGACATGTCAATAGGCCATTGTGACCAGGATTTTCAGAGGCCGACACAATCGAGGCCGGCAATTGTGTGTTTGTCACCACTGGGCCGAAACGTTCACTCCTTCTGGCCTCGCTTGCCAGCAGGAGGTGGTGGTGGTGCCGGCGACGCCTGCCGCACCAGTTGTTGTTGCTCCTCTGGTGGCAGACGGGGCAAAATTGACACAATAGTGGCGAGCAGGTCGCCCGGGATAGTGGTTCCCGAGTCACTTTGTGTCGCGGCCGTATCCGTTGAGGTCGAAACTGGGGCCGACTGTTCCAGGTGTGTCACCCGGGCACGTAACTGTTCATTTTCCTGCCGCAAATCCTCATTTTCGTCCTCGAGACGATGCAACTGCCGACGTAAGTGGTCGGTCTCTTCCTCGAGCCGATCAGGGAAGGTCGGGAGATGCCGTTCGTGAAGGACTCCCATCCCGAATCCCACAGAGAGGCCGTTATATTCAGCCTGCCGAATATGTTGGTCCATGGCTTCTAGATAGAAGCGCCGGATCTCCCGAAAATGTTGGTGCGCCATGTCGTCGGCGCGGGCCAAATATAAAGTCGGAAGATGCTCGCTCTTCCGGGCCGGCAAGATCAACGGGTCAGCGTTGTGGGCCGCCTGGGCGATATGGGACTCCCAGTGCTCCTCGTGTACACACGGGGAAGATTCGGAAGCTGGTTCGCTTCCCGACTCCTGAGTGGGTTGGCCAGATCCGGGTTCTGCCCTGGCAGGGCCTGTAGGCCGGGAATCATACGAGTGGACAACCGAGTCCCGTGTTGCTGCACGAACTGGATATCAGCCGAAAATTCTCCTGAGCCGTGAAACGGCAGCCGTTCATCTAAGTCTCTGTGGAGAGGTTCTAGAGACTCAGGCTCGTCGTACTGTAGTCGCGGCCGATCAGCAGCCGAATCCTTGGTGACGACCGTTTGAACGATCTCCATGCTGCCGTCCAGATATGGAGGTTCGTCCGTCTGGAGGACCGTTCGCCTGGACGGAAGGGGCGAATCCTCACGGTCGCTGACCGAGGCCGAAATCGATTCGTGGTGGGCTTCCTCCGCAGCCGGCTGTAGAGGTGGAGGAGAGTCCCGCGACTGGGCCGTAACTTCTTTCCGGTCGATCTCCTGACCTGTCGGAGGCGTTGCCGACAAAGGAGGGAATTCCTCCGGTGGGGGAACCAATCCTTCCCTCACGCGATAGTCTGTTACATTCGTCGCCGTAGGCCGCTCTACCACAAGTTTCCGTGGGATAATATCCGAAGGCCGAGTCTGCACCTGAGCCGTCACAGGAGTGGACTGAGCCGATGGCTCCGAAACCACGGAGCTGGGAGGCTTGAGTGCGTCCGTTTGGTAGGCGACTGGCCGAGTGAAGAATATCGTGCTAGGCCGACGTACGGTCACCCAGCGATTCATCGCCATGATGTCGTTCACCATCCGAGCTAGGCGATCCTCCTCCGCTCGGGTTGAAGGCCGAAGGTACTCAAGGCGTCGGAGCACTTGATGAATTTCCGGGGCCGAATTCGGGGGATACTGGTCGAACAGTGGAGGCGCCATATGCCAAATCCCGAAAGTCAATACTCTGTTGACATCCCGTCGGAAAATTGGAATGTCGGCCGGAACACGTGGGGGCCGGTAATTTGGGCTGGGCTGCATGTCTACGCGGCAGCGTAGCGCGAACCGTTGTAGCATAGGGCCGGAAGCGTTGAGCTGTCCCTGCTCAAACAGCGGGAGAAGGCCGACGTGAGTCTGAGTCGCCTCACTCAGGTGCCGGATCATGTCCTCCGACGTAAGCGTGACGAAATTGTCTTTGGCCGGACAGACGAAAAATCGCAAGAGCGGAAAATGGTACGCCAGGACGTGGGCGTCCAAATCCGAGGCCGAACGGAACGGTCCACGTCGAGGTACTGTTGGCCATATCCTCCCTGCCTCTCCATCCTCCTCTCCGATGCAGAAAGGACACAGATAACGGCCGTCTTCTCTCCTTAATGGTTCCAAGGTCGCCAAATTACCCTCCGTCAGCCGTGAGGGTGCGCCGAAATTATGTTCATGGCCGTAACCATCATGCCGATTCCGAAGATGGAACGGAACGTCATTCCAATCAATCGGCCGAGCTCCGTACGGGGTGATTGGGGCCGGAACTAGAGCCATGAGCTCCGATATCTGGCGACGATAAGCCGAAGCACGCGTCACAGGGCCGGAACTAGCGCGTCGTGAATTTCGCGCCGACGGGTGAAGATTTCTGCCGGACGATGAACTTGCTGACGAAGCCGAAGACTGTGCCGGTGACGTGACGGCACGGGGCCGAACTACCGGCGTTGATGAGGCCGAAGATACTGGGGCAGGTTCGATTGGTGTTATCGCCTGCCGAGCGGGAGCCGATTTTGCCGAGCTGGCGGCTTCCGCCTTCCAAGGCTCGACGTACAATCTCTCCACCTTCCTCTAACTGCCGAAAACGATCCGGGTCGTCCTCTGAGGTCGGACTCGGGGTGTGCCGGGAGCCGCGTTGCGCCAGCCTTGCCATGATTTGGTATCGTGGCTGTTTCTTTGAGCCGGAAGCCGTAACTGCTTGTTCCGAACTAGGTTCGGGGCCGATAGCGGACATTTCATCGTCCGTCAACACGATGGGGTTGTCTCGCTCGTCTCCTCGTTCAACAACCTCGACCGTTAACTTAGTGCCGTCAAATTTGATAGATCGGGGCCGACTATCAGCGGAGCCGTCACTGTCTTTATCATTACTCGGCTTATCCGCCATGGCGGAAGCCGCAAACAAATGTCACTTCACACAGCTAGGCCGACTGTAATTTTTATTCCAAATATCCGACAACTATTCACAAACTTCACCAGTTCAATGTCATTAAATGCCACGTAAATATCCGAAAAGTGTTCCGAATCAATACAAAGTTTTTCTCCGTATCTAATCGAGCTCCTGCTGCTTCAGAAGTTCAGGCGCAAATGACCTACTTGCCGTTAATTCCCACTGCCGTACACTGAGATACTTATCTGTATCCCAATTCCACGAATCGGGCCGGGGGGCGCTCTCTGCCGATATACAAAAACGTCTTTACGCTGTATCCCATTGTTCCAAGTGTATCTGCAACAAGGCGGGCCGTCGTCAGGGAAACGCTGGTACGATCTCTCTCTGACCTATTTGGGTCAGTCCATTACGACAGTAGGGGGATCCTCACACTGTCCATTTTTCCGAATGTCCGTCTGCCGTCCCCTGGATTACACATTCTTATACATTGTCTATTTGTGCTAATCGACTGTTCAAATTACTGGGCTCTTTTTGCCCGACGACTCACTATTGTCTTTATCAGGGGAGATTTCATGTGGGTGCTGTAAACAGCTTAAATGTTTATTTGCGCTCGTGCGAACCTTGTGAACTGATTCTTTGATCGTTCCTTTTCTCCCTAAGTTAGCGCACAATAAACCAACGGCCGAATTGCTGTTTCACAGACGACACACAGTTATTAAAGGCTGAGACATTAATGTCAATCACTCACAGGGGCGGACTTCGTTCCATTCATTTTCAGCCAGTTCACAAGACAACGGGGCCGCTAATATTGTCGGGGTCGAAATTGCAATGATCAGGGTCGGTCACACCGTGGCGCTTTGAATATTTTTGGGTGATGAATTTGATGACAGGCCGCATCTTGGTATGATAGCTATTTAGTGACTGGTTCCCGTACCACTGGGCCGTTCCTCCGAATACTACATGGAGTGGGTAGAGGCTCGGTCGACGCATACCCCGGAACGAATCACACTACCACCTCTTCGACAACTAAGTGGCCTTACTCACGGCGTGACATGAATTATTATCCTCTTCGGCTGACACATGGATAGAATCTGACATGATAATCTTAGTTAGTGCGTAACACACGCGGAACAATAGCATACGTTATACGGGGTCGAAACACATATCATAATGCAATCAATTTTTCACCAGCATCGTAATTATGAAATCATATCAAGTGTATATATATCAAATTCGCCTCACTGACATCTTGTACATATTAAATGCATATATATTGTTATTGTAATATATTATATTATTATGGGAAAGACATGATATCATAGTCCATTAGACATGCATAATTCATCATCAATGGCATCAATCAGATAACAAGGCCGGGGTTATCTGTAGCGGGCCGGTCTGCGTGCGTTGCGTTTGGGTCGACTTGGTCGTGCAGGCGGGCGCGTAGCCTCGCTTGTCTCGGGGTCGGATGATATCACAGGCTTTTGCCTGCGTGTCTTGCGTGCCGGTCGTGGTGTGTCGGAACTTGATCTGCGTGATCTTTTCCGTTGCCGATGACGACTTGAGCCGGATGAAGTTGGAGATCGCGATTTACGATCTTGGGCCGCTGACGAGTCAGACTCAGCTGTTTGGTCTGTATCTGTATGCCGATCTTGCACTGTGACCTCCCAGGGGTAGTAGAACTCCTTGAGGAGCCCCAGGGGGTCGGCCGATTGCTCCGAGCCGGATTTGCTTGACGACGTCGAAGGTCGTACAGGGTCGGAATAGATGTGAGCCGCTTGGTTGTCACCTTCGTACGGTTTGAGTACGTCCAGATGAACAACACGAGTGTTCCGAGGGTTGGAAACCAAGGCGATCCGGTAATCTACCTCAGTCACACGGTCGACGATCCTCCAGGGACCAGTCCAAGGCCGAGCGAACTTATTATTCTGCGTGAGGGGCAGATAATAATATCGGACCAGTTCTCCTGGTTGGAACTGGGGTCGAGGCTTGGCGTGGGCGTCATAACCCATCTTCTGCCGAATTGCCGCTTTCTCAAGATGGTCCTGAGCGAAACCGTGGGCTGTCCTGATCGCTTGCCGTAAATACTCCACATACTCTGGGCCGCACGGGGGTAGAGGCTCAGGGTCGTAGGTCGGAAACATGAGGTCGACTGGCAAGTTACACTCGTGTCCATACACCATCAGATGCGGGGTGCATCCCGTGGACGAGTGTACTGAGGTTCGATAGGCCATTAACACATATGGCAGGTGCACGTCCCAGTCGTTCGCACGATCGCTGACGAATGCACTCAGCATGTTGAGCAATGTCCTGTTGAATCGCTCAACTTGGCCGTCGCTCTGAGGTCGATATGGGGCCGTGCGGATCTTCTTAGCGCCCAGAAGACGCACGACATGCCGAAATAGAGCCGACTCGAACTCGGTGCCCTGGTCGCTATGGATTGCCTTGGGGACGCCATGATAAACTATCCATCTGTTTACCAGGATGTCGGCAACATTTTTGGCGGTATGTCGCCGCAGCGGGAAGGCGTCCGTATATTTCGTGAAATAGTCCGACACAACAAGGATATACCGATGGCCTCTTCCCGTGACTTTGTGGGTGTCGAGAATGTCCATCGCGATCCGGTCGAAAGGCGCTCCTGTCGGCAACTGTGTCAGAGGCGATCGTTTTGGGACCGGTTTTCCTTTGCGGGTGACACATTGCGAGCAGCGGGCACACCAGCGGGCGACATCCAGTGCCAGGCCGGGCCAGTAGAATCGGCGCCTGACTCTCTCGATGGTTCGCTGAATGCCGAGATGTCCGACAATCTTCAGGTCGTGAAGTTGGTGCAAAACCTGCGTTCTGAGTGCTACGGGGAGCACGGTTTGCACCACAGGCCGTCCAGCGGGGTCGGGTTTTACGTGCCGAACTAGTACCCCGTCTTGTAGCGCCAGGAGGCTCCATCTGGAAACAAGTGTTTTTACCTCCTCCCCATGTCGCGCTACCTCCTTAGAGTCTGGTTTAGTGCCGATCAACATCCACTGTCGCACTTTTCCGACGCTCGGGTCGGCTTGCTGTGCCGCGACAATGTCCTGAGCCGAATAGTCCGAAAGCCACTTGTGCCCATCAAGTGTGGCGTCCAAAGCACGGACTCGAACAACTTGGCGTGCCGAAACTAGTTGGGGCAAGACCGGTGATGTTATGGAATCACTGTTCAGGAGGTCTGCCCTTGTCTTAGCCGAAACAACAGTGATCCGACGAACTGGAAGTTCTCCGGAACTTGTCTCTGGGTCGGTCGGAGGTGTGTCGAGTCGTCCGGGACAGTCTTGGTGTTTGCAACTGTGACACCGTGACAAGCCGTCTGCGTTGCCGTGAAGTTTGCCGGGCCGATGCTCTATCTTGAAGTCGTACTGCTGCAACTTAGCGAGCCACCTGGCGAGCATGCCGTCCGCGTCGCTGTAGTTCTTGAGCCACCTCAAGGAGCTGTGGTCGGTCCGGAGGAGGAACTTCCTACCCCAAAGATAATGCCGATAATGTTGAACCATTTCTACCACTGCCAGCAGTTCTCGGTACGTGGTACAATAGTTCCGTTGGGTCCGGGATAGGGTTTTGCTGGCGAACCCGATGGGAATTTCTTTCCCGTTGACCCTCTGTGAGAGTGCGCCTCCCACAGCGTAGCCGCTAGCGTCCGTGTCGAGGATGAAGTAATCATTCGGACTCTGGGTCGGATGCGCGAGCTTAGGCGCCTGGATGAGAGCGTCGCGGAGCCGCCGAAAAGCGCGTCGCTGAGCCGGTCCCCAAGTGAAATGACATTCACCTCGGGTGAGTGCTACGAGAGGTTCGGCGATCTCAGCATAGTCCTTGATGAATCGCCTGTGGTAATTGGCGAAACCAAGGAAAGATCTGACATCGGAGATCTCGCACGGGGTCGGCCATTCTCTGATGGCTTTGACCTTGTTGGGGTCGACACGAATTCCTTGGCCGCTCACTATAAACCCCAAGTACAAAATTTCCCTCTGGAACAGTTCACACTTCTTGGGTTGAAGCTTCAGGCCTGCCGATCTAATCCGATCCAGGACCGCCTCCAGGTTTGCGAGTGCCTGATCGAATGTTCTGCCGTAAGCTATGACGTCATCCAGGTAACACATACACCGTGTCCACAAGTATCCACGGAGTATGGTTTCCATCAGCCGTTCAAATGTTGCCGGTGCATTGCTGAGGCCGAATGGCATAACCTTAAACTGGTATAGTCCTTTCCTTGTCGCAAAGGCAGTTTTCGGTCTGTCTGTAGGGTCGACTTCGACTTGCCAGTAGCCGGAAGCCAAGTCCAAGGCCGAAAAGTATGTAGCGCCCGCCAGGGCGTCATGAGTGTCCTGAATGTTGGGCAACGGATATGAATCCTTGCGGGTGACATCATTCAGGAGCCGATAATCGACGCAAAATCTTACTTGGCCGTTCTTTTTACGCACGAGCACCACCTGTGCGCTCCAGGGCGAATCTGACGGCTCAATGCACCCCAAGCGAAGCATCTTGTCGACCTCCTCATCTATGATGCTCTGTTGCGCCTGAGGGACGCGTCGTTGACGTTGCCGAATCGGGGCCGAATTGCCGGTGTCAATCTTGTGTTGGACGACTTGGGTCCGTCCTAACTGTCCATCCGGGTGCATGAAGGTGCTCTGATATTGATGGATCAGGTTAGCGCAACGCCGGTGTTGTTCTGGCGCTAGTCCGGCGCGATCCACCATCTCTTGTAGATGTGGCGGCAGGTCGCGGTAGTGACTGGCGTCGGCTGTGGACAGGTCGGGCTCCTCTCCGGGTCTTGGTAGAGCTCCGACAACACTCTCGATCGGACTGGCTATGGCGACAGGGTCGGATCGAGTCAGTGTAATACCGGTATCTGCCGTGTTGACTACAGACACCTTTACACATTGTCGGTCCAAGGTCGTTAATGTTCTTCCCATGATGAGGTCGGTGTCCTCGGGAAAAGCCGTCAGTGGTTGAATCATCCGTGGATGCTGCCGAACTCGAACTCTGGAGGTCGGGATTAGCTCTACGATCGCCTCGCTACGTGCGGGGACGGTGACGGCTCGGCGCACTGCCATTCTAACAACATTGGCTTCAATGTCCTTGTGCGCAAACAGGATTTCTTTGTGTACCTGTATTGTTCCTGCGCCGTAATTCACTACAGCGTGAGCTTGCCGGAAAAAGTTCATGCCGAGTATCATGGCGTCGTGGATGTCAGCTACACAAAATGTCACAATCATGTGGTTGGTCCCGACCTGAATTGGGAGGTCGATCAGTCCATCGATTGGGCTTGACTGTCCGTTGACGTCACGAATCGTGGCCGAAGTAGGCTGTAGCTGTCGTTGATCGGCGGGGACGTGTCGGAGCTGATCGCGTCGGAGCAAAGAGATTTGCGCTCCGGAGTCGAGTACAGCTTGTATTGTCTTATCCCCGACGCGTACCGATAACTTCCAGCACTCATGTGCCGCTCTCGAATTGTCTATGACGGCCGGAATTGCGGGGTCGTCCGGCGGTGGCTTGAAGAGTGTGTGCAGCGGCGGCAATCTGGATTCCGGTCCAAATGGGAACGCGTAGAACCCTCCGTCATCGGAGATCCACTCCACCTCAGACATACTATCTGTTCCGGTGCCGTTGGCGGTCGGGGGCGACACCCCTTCAGGACGACGATTTTCCCGTGGAGGCCGTTGTGGAAGTGGCGCGGACACCCCTTCATGAGGGCGAGCCGGCTTTGGGGTCAGAGTTCGACACTTGGTACACACCCCTTCAAGGAGCTGAGGTGTGGGCTGGGCCGGCTGTGGGGTCGTAACTGTTGGTACTGTTGGTTTGGTAGTTACGACAACCGCAGGTGTGGAGCATGTAACATTGTTCTGTTGCCCGGAAGGTCCTTGCTCCGCAGCACCTTCCACTACTGGTTTAACGACTGAGCCGTTGGCTCTGTCGGAGCCGACTTGGTTTGGTTGCCGATTTGGTTAGGTACTGACAATACTTGATCTGTCCTTCGGTCAGTACCAGCACCTTTAGGTCGAAAAGTTAGTGGCTTCATGCCATTGCGCACTAAGACGTCTTTAAGTCGGAAACACAGCATCCAGCGATGGCCGGGCTTCTTGCAGAAGAAGCATACGGCTGGTCGTCCGGGCTGTGGAGGCCGATCACCTTTAGTCGGGGCCGTAGTTCGTAGGACGGAATAGATAGCTGTCTCCTCACAGAGTCCATTCTCGTCGCTAAGGACGCTCTGGAAAGCTTCCGCCACCCATTCGCGTGAACAGGCTGGCACAGAATGTTCTTCACATCCTTGAAGGCCGGTCGTGTCACTGTCGGCAGGGTCGTAATAAGCCGCAACCTGTTCAGGGGTCGGCGTTCCTCCCTGATTGATCTGTCCCATAGCACAAGACAGTTCTTGGTCGACACAATCATCATCCGGGTATCCGCTCACGGAGATGTCGGCACGTCGTGTGCCCCTCTGACGATCTCTGTTGGTCCGTTGCTGACGACTTTCAGCTTTGAGGACGGCCGTCAGCGCTTCACCGTAACTATGGAAAGTGAACACGCACAGTTTGTCGGCAATGTGGTCGGGTTGGCCGTTGACGAACTGGGAGATTACTGTTCGTTGCCGGGACTCTGGCGTGACATCGTCAAACACTTGCTCAGCCAGAGCTTGAAGCCGCTCTAAGTAATGTTCCGCATTCTCCTTCCGTTCTCTTTTTAGAAACGGAAAATCGTCCCGTTTGGACTGCCGACGAGGTGCGGGTTCCCAGCCCTCCAAGAGCTGACAACGAAACTCCTCCCAGGGAGTCTCGACCGGAATGTTCAGAGCTAACGCTTCGGCGCGGCCGCGCAGCGTACTCCGGAAGGTCGTTGTTTTATTGAGGTCGGAATATGTGAAGGCCGCAGTGAATTGCTCGAAGCTCCGTATGTACTGTGTGAGATTGCCCTCCTTGAAGGTCGCACGCCATTGAGCCGTTTTAGCCATTGCTAACGGTTGGGGCTCAGACGTGAGTCTCTGGGGCGTGGGCGTGTCGACGCTCACCACAGTCGGCGTTGTTGTGACGGGAGCCGTCGTTGGCGTGACAGCCGGAGCAGTTGAAGTCGTAACAATCGGAGCTGCCGAGGTCGTGTTAGCGGGTGCGGTCGGTGCTGTTGTCGCGGAGACGGCGGGCGAAGCAGCGGGTGGTGCCGGAATGCCGTTGGGGTCGTACGCTATTGGTGCGACAGGGGCCGTTTGACTGTATGGTGGCGTCACCCATGGTATCCCGACTGAGGGTGGGATTACAACCGGCGGTGGATATCGGTATGTCGATCCGTCTGGGCCTACACCATGGTACACTAATCCGGTTTGTGCACCATGATAGCCGGTGTCAGCCATCACACTTGGAACGCCACCGTATCCGGGTGGTGGGTTCATATAGCCGACAGGTGGTTGGTAGTATCCGACAGCTACTCCATTTGAAACACCGCTTGTTGCGCCAGGGTATCCGACTGGCGATACACCGTATCCAGTGGTGTAGCCGATTGGCTGAGAGATCGGAGGTCCGATCATGGGCACAACACTTTCTGCCGGAGCAGACACAACTGGGTCTTGCGGCGAAGCGAAGCGCGGCTGTTCTCCGTCGGTCGGCGATGGTCGGGAAGCGGTCGGCGCGAGGGGGCGCGAGTCGGAGGCCGGCATGTCGGAGTCGTGAGGTCGGCGACTCGATGTCGGTGGTGGTTGCCGAAGTCGCGCTTGCCGTGTGGTGGCGCGAAATTCCGTCGTCGGGTCGCTGGGTCGTTGCGGTCGTAGAGGTGTCACGATCGGGGCATCGGTCGTCGCCGGGATGTTCTCTTTCGTTACTCTCGCCTGGCCGGGTTGTGTGTACTCTACCACCGTTGGCTCGGTCGGTATGCGCGAGTACGTCTCAGTCGCAGGGTCGTGTCGTCTCGGCGTCGTTGACGGCGCCAGTGGCCGATCTACCGAATAAGCGCTTGGCGGGACCGATTCCTGAACATTGTCAGACTGACAAACCCACTGTCGTATCCGAGAGTCACTCGGTGGGTGTGTAACCATTGATGTGTCTATGGTTACCGGCCGAACGTTCACTGATAACTGTTCTGGGTCGGTAGCACGATATACGCTCGCTCTTTGACGTGAGCGCGTATACTTTCTGTCGGCAGAGTTCAATAATCTCTGGATTGTTCTGGCCGACGTTGCCGAATACGCCCTAGCGTGTGCACTCAAAATGTCACTTACTGTGTGTTGAGGTGCGAGCGGGTCTTCGTCGAGGAACTCCTGTATCAGGTCGACGGGCGGCGAAGACGATCTCAGGGTCGAATGTTCGTCCATGGAGTCGAACAGGCCGGTCGGTTGTTGTTCCTGTGACAACGGAACTGTGTCGCTCATAACAACTGAGCGGGGGCCGGAAGGTCGGAAGGCCGGGTTGAACGTGACTTCTTCATCTGTCTGGTCGGCCGACTCACCTCGGAACGCTCCCGGGGTCAATGCCATCACTGCCGGTAAGTTAGGGTCGGTAATCCGAGACTAGCTCAGATCCTGGTCGAACGGCGCCAATGTGATAAATATCGTTCTAAGGCCGATATCAGGCCGAAATGTCTGTGATCGCTGTGCAAATCACAAGGCCGGCAGTAGCAGTTCAATAATTTATTTGGGCGACAATGTCCGATGATCCAGACAGTCACATAAAGGCCGCAAATACACCTACGTCCGGTGATTCCCCGTCAACAATATAGCCGAAAACTATGGTCCTTCTTTATCACAATTCACGTATAAATAGTCCACAATTATTCCAAGTATTCCACACGAGCACGGCCAAACTTCTTAACAATACTTCAACACGTCTATACTTTATGACCGCTTCTACTCAACTCTTAGCAAAAACTGTGGGGCCGGCAACATGTGGTGTAGACTTTCCCGCCAAATGCATGCGGTGTTGTGATTGGTCATGTATGTGCTGATGTGTGCTGATCTCACCGGGAAAGTGGGTTTCCCCGGCGCGTGAACGAGACTTGTTATGCTTATATCTGTGCACGTGATGTGAGCGGTGGGTGTGTCATGTTCTATGTTTAGAAGTAGGTGCTTGTGAAGGTCAAGGCCGAAACTAACTGGGTCGATGTACCGAGTGAATGGGGCCGCAAGTGCATGTGGATTGACCTGTGTATGTAACCATGACTACATGGAGTTTATGCTTGTGATCGTATAGTCTGTACCTGTCCTGTATGTAAGTCATGTAGAATGAATGTTTGTTGTGAAATATGTATGCGCGGGAGGGACGGGGGTTACAGTCGCTAAAATTACTACACATATATGGCTCATTCCGTAGTAAACCATGGTTTAATACGGAAAATGTATACAGACCTACCAAATATTTAACTTGTATTTCGTTGCACACAGGTCGCAGTTTGTAACGTGAGTTCGCAGGTCGCAGTTTGTAACTGGCAGGTCGCAGTTTTACCTGGCAGGTCGCAGTTTTACTTCGCAGGTCGCAGGTTTTACCTCGCCGGTCGCAGTTATAGCTCGCAGGTCACATGTCTGTATAAGTTTATAGCTCGCAGCTCGCAGTACGCAGGTCGCAGCTCGCGGTTCGTAATCGGAATTCCTTACCATAGACTGCAAAAACTACCAATCGAAATTCAATACTTTGCATGTACACCTATGCCAGTGTGTTCAGTTTGTGCCACTCGCCTGACGGAAAATTTCATATATAAATAAATAAAGTATAATAAATAAAGTAGTCGTGGAGAAATTATACAAGCCACCATCAAGATTTAAAGCACGTTGACCAGATTTGATTGTTCGATTCTTGTATTCTGTGTCAGTATCATGGTCATCTTATCACGCTTCGTCATGATATGGGGACACCACGGATTGTGTCGCAGAGATCGGATGACAATGTGTGTGGGCGATACGTCAAAAAATCACTGCTCAGCTAGGCAATATTTGCTGCATCCGGGTATATAAGTTAATAGGTCCATTGAGTGACCTGGTTTTGGACAAATGAATGGTATTTCATTGAACATTTATAATGTAATATAGGTCAAAGAAATCAATTATCCAATCTTTTTCGTTTACACTGGGGATCCCCAAATAACATATTATGCTGTCCTGCAGCTAGCCGCCGAACGTTATTTGATCCTCTTTATTGTATTGGGGTCAGGTTATGTTGAGGCCTATGCTGATGTTCCATTACGTCAGATAATCAATGATAATGTAGATATAGGCCCTACAATACGGTAACAACATTTATTTTCTTCATAATTAACCCGTAGAAGAATGTTTCACTGACCAGGCTCGCAGACTTTGTGTCCAGTGTCCGGATCACACCGGTAGTTGTACGGTACCTCCGGCGGCTGACAGTACTGTCCACAGCTCTCCCCATACCAATCTTCTGCGCAGTCTATCCATAGTTCCCCAGTCAGACTGTAAAGTCAAAGGAATCGAATGTACCTTATTTTCATATTTTCCAATCAGCTTCAGGGCTCGAGACTCGAGTGCCGTGGTTTCTGATAGTTTATCTGGTCCGTCCTGGACTGTGGCGTCTCACAGTTTACCTGCTACGCTCCTGAACTGCAGTTTCTGACAGTTCACTTATTTCTCTCTTGGGCTGCGGTTTCTGACAGTTCACATACTACGCCCTTGGGCTGCTGTTTCTGAGAGTTCACATACTACGCCCTTGGGCTGCGGTTTCTGAGAGTTCACATACTGCGCCCTTGGGCTGCTGTTTCTGAGAATTCACATACTACGCCCTTGGGCTGCGGTTTCTGACAGTTCACATACTCCGCCCTTGGGCTGCTGTTCCTGAGAGTTCACATACTACGCCCTTGGGCTGCGGTTTCTGACAGTTCACATACTACGCCCTTGGGCTGTCGTTTCTGACAGTTCACATACTACGCCCTTTGGCTGTCGTTTCTGGCAGTTCACATACTACGCCCTTGGACTGTCGTTTCTGACAGTTCACATACTACGCCCTTGGGCTGCGGTTTCTGACAGTTCACATACTACGCCCTTGGGCTGTCGTTTCTGACAGTTCACATACTACGCCCTTGGGCTGTCGTTTCTGACAGTTCACATACTACGCCCTTGGGCTGCGGTTTCTGACAGTTCACATACTACGCCCTTGGGCTGTCGTTTCTGACAGTTCACATACTACGCCCTTGGGCTGCGGTTTCTGACAGTTCACATACTATACGCCCTTGGGCTGCGGTTTCTGACAGTTCACATACTACGCCCTTGGGCTGCTGTTTCTGAGAGTTCACATAATACCTTCTTGGGCTGTGGTTTTGGACAGTTCACCTGTTACCCTTTCGACAGTTCTGACAGTTCACCTATTACTTTTTTGAGCTCCGGTTCAGGACAGTTTACCTGCAATGCTCTTGGGCTGCAGTTTCTGACAGTTCACTTTGTCTGCTTCTGGGCTGTGATATCTGACGGATTACCTGCTACACTCACAGGATGTGGTTTCTGACAGTGTACCTGGTCCGTTCCTGGACCGTCACTCCGCCTTTTGACAGTTTACCTGGTGCGCTCCTGGGCGCGAGTGCCGTGCGCTGTGAAGGCGGATTGTTCCCAAGGATCAGAAGAGGTGTAGAGCGGGACGACAGCCGCCAGAAAGTCCACGAAATCATTGGAGGTGAATTGGTTGTCTTTGTCGTACACATCTATCTTTATCACCACGTGACCCTAGATTGAGCAGAACGTCACCAGTATTGGGCAGAACGTCACAAGCATTGAGTAATGAGAGTAAGTGAACATCTACAGGCCTATATAGGCCTACATTATTATTGACTTGTTCTTAAGCTTGTGTCAGAGCTTGTATTGTATGACGTACTGGTATGGCCCCACTGAAGCTGAAGAACATGGGGTTAGACAAGTTTCCCACCGTGCTCCCGAAGTCAACATTGTCGTGATTCTTCACACGGGTCGATACCTTTTTACCGTAGGCGCACTCCTCTGCCGTATTCGTACTGTTAACCAAGAGTTTTAAATTTTACGAGGATTGCGACTTTACAGTGTCATTAATATTATAGTCGATTTCTGAATTGTGTGATCTTGCAATCAGTGATCCGATTAAGTGTCATTGGGAATCTGGATACATGTATCTACATGTGACACTCATGCTGATCCACCTTCAACTCAAGACAAATATACAACACAAGTCACCCCACCCCCCCCCCCCCCGTCACCCCCTTCACCCTACTTGCTGGTGTCTCCGAGGCATATCGTGAAGAGGTAGTCGCAGCCGTGTCGCTCACAGATGCCCCAGCGCCCGTCGCAGCAGTGTCCATTTGAGGCTTCTCCGGTCGGGTTGTCAAAGTGATCAAACAGCACGTGGAACGTCCCGTCAGCACGGCCGGACTGTACAGGTGCGTGTTCATATGATTTACCAATTGCATATACATGAACAGTAAAAATTCATGCGTACTCTGCGTCTACACATCGTCTTCAGTCTTAAGTTCCAACTTTACTTTCCAAATTACGTCAACTCGATGTTAAAAGTAGGCCCTAAGATTCTTCGAACTTCATTAAATTTGTTGCAGATTTTCATGTACCAATACATGTATTACTGACCTTAAGATTGACACATATCCAGACTAGAACTATAGCAACTCTAGTGATAACTTCTTGTCGATGCATTCCGTGATATGTGCGTGTAATACGTCCAATACACCCCGGACTGGAGTCTGCTCATGTATATATATATGGTGGTCAGATATGTTAGGTCTATATGTCGCCCACTCGACAAACAATGCTATGCCTGGAATACCAGCCTATATATATATAAATTCAGAGAATCAAAACTGTCCAAAACACCAAATCAATGAACACATTTCGCGTGTTATATATGCAACTAGTGTTCTTCAATAGATATACTTTTTGTCCCTCGATCTGCGTGCTATAAAGCTTTATTGACATTTGTGTTGACATCCGGATATACATATCTGCCTACACAAATACATGTATGTGGGTTTGGTATTTAACGAATACTGTTTGAAACACACATGATGACACAAACGACAACCAAATGGGCCATCAGTAGCCAGTGACATTTGGACTATGGTTATATGCCAAAAGGCTCTTTGGTTATACGTATATAAGCATATATTCCAGAACTAAAACGGACTATGCTTTAGTGGAAATTATGGGGGAGGGGTGTATATGAAAGGGATTTTAGAGCTTAAGTTCGTGCCTAAAATACATAACCTGGTGTTTGTAGCAAATCGTAGGAATTTATGCAATATCTTCTAAAGTCTTGATAGATTCGAATTGGGATAAAAGTTCTTGTGAATATCTGGAATTGAGCACAAAATACACACGTAGTTCGTTAGAATCGTGTATCTTCTTTGAACCCAATGTCAACGACCAGGCTCGCACAGAGGAGTGCATGTAGGCCTCCGGTGTACGTACATCGTGCAGTCAGAAAGATTAGATATTTGTATAGAATATAAACTTTATTCTGCCGAGATGCATACTGGAAAATACTAGTAACGAAAGCTGACAATTCACATAAGATAGATAGATAATACTAGCATATAATGAAAAATTACACGCTGCATGGACTTACGAGCTGCATGGACTTACATGTAGTTCGTCCAGTAAAATATGGTGGACATATGGATGTTTATGGTTAACAAACTAAGCTTTTATCGCATTCATGGAGAAATCTAACGAAATATATTTGGTCAGTCGACTCCTTGAATTCAATTTACTCCTTGAAATGATCAGAAACGAGAATTAGCGACCATCAATTTGACCAGAAGTAACCACCAAATTTGTCATGACGCACGTATTTGGAAATGACTCCTAACAAATGCTTGTGAGGTGTTCTAACATCACACTCACACATATGTAATGACAGAGCATTAAGGACAATATCGGGTGGTCGATCCACTGAGAGGGACTACAATTTGAAATGCCCTCGATTATTCTCATTCTTTAAAAAATACATCAACGTGACATTGTGCATTCGAAAACATAAATGCTTTATTAAATGTTCTGTTGAATGTCAAGTTATTGGTAAAATGGACCTGAAATACCAGCAAACGGGTCATTTTCGGCCATTTTCACTAAGATAAATTTTCAAACATAGTACCAAGGGTGTTGTAGCTACCTGCATGTATTAGATTAAACATGCTATCGAGCTCTATTACTGAAGGTAGTCTGAGGTCCATTTCAAGGTCACCAACAGATACACCATACAATGTAATGATTCCCTACACGTCCGTAATACCATAATGTCCATCTGTAATCGTTTTGTCTGCAGAGGCCAAACTACATAGTTCGTGACAGGTGTGACATTGATATTTACTACTGAAGAACTCACATGAAGTCAAGTTCATGGTCACCAAAAGACCCAACATACTTGACCTCCTATATGCTCATAATATAAACGTAAGCACTATCTACATGCCAATGTAGCCTCGTGTCATATTTATTACAAGAATTTAACATTCTGTACACATTTAAGGTAAAACGTGACCTTGAAATTCACCGCTGAATGTCTTCTGAGGTCAACTTCAAGGTCGTTAAAAGATCCAACACATATGACTTCTTGTGTGCTCATAAGACAAACCTAAGTATTACCTGAATGCGTTTCGCATGGTGAACCAATTTACACATTTTAGGCTAGACGTGACCTTGATACTGGTTTCAAGTTCAAAATCACCGATATGTGGATCCATCATACCTGACTTCCGATACAGTCAAAATACGTTCAACTACAATCAACAAATAATGTCTGCACAGGTAAATTTAGACGTTACAACTTCACAGTGTACCACTCGAGGTCGTCTGAGGTCAATTTCAAGGTTGCCGAAAGATCCACCATATATGACTTCCTATTAATACGCTCATAATACAAACCTCAACTCTAATTTACGCGCGTTAATTCTGTCCCCAGAGGCCAATTGGTGTATTTTGACCAACTTGGGTCGTTCGAGTGATTCGTGGTACATTTGCTTCATACATGTTACAAATGGCCTAAAACAGCATCCATGTACAGAATAAGATCAATTTATCAAAAAAGATATCACGTAGATTTCGAAGAAATTATTTTTAAATTGTTTTTGAAGTTAGTTTGAAATAAGTTTGATTGTGTCAAATTGACTATTCTCGGTACTAAAATGGCCGAAAAATTATTCAATCATGTTTCCGTTTAAAAACGTCTTCAGATATTGGCCCAAAGTATGTTCTGACAAGTCTATAGGACAATTCGTCAAGCCAAAAAAAATGTCACAAAAATATAACCCGGACAGAAGACGAACGACAGACGGGCGAAAAGCCAAGACAATAGCCCAATGGGCCTGTTAGCTAATACAAATATGTAAAGCGAGATATATTTTTAATAACGAACGATGTGTGCATCTTTTGTATGAAAACAATATGGAGATCATCATGCTGATTTCTCATTCATATGCCTATTATGTTGTAATAGTTGTGAAAGTTAATATTTCAGAAAAATTATCTAATCTGGAAATGCATGCCTGTAGCAAGAGGATTGGCATGGTGACCCGAATAATTTTATCCGTTTCAAAAATAGGCACATCGGTTGGTTGATAAATACAAAATTTCTCGTTCTTATTGAAAATATATTTTATTGAGAATGGCCAAAACTGACCCATTTTGCAGGTATTTTGGAATCAAAATTACTCATAATTTCACATCGAAGAGAAAATTCTTTTTTCGAATGCACAATGTCACATTGATGACTGTTTAAAAGTTTGACCATAATCAAAGGAATTCCAAATTTGAGCCCCTCTGAGTGGGTCAGCTCAGAGGGTTTCGTATTTGGGGTAACATTTTCTCTGTCCAAATGTTATAACATGTACACGTGTATGTTGTTCATAAAAAATGTGGCAAAATTGGTTGAATCTCAGTCAACAACTAAAGTTTGAATAATCTTTTCTCATATATATTTTCACACTCATATAGTGATTATATTTTCCAAAAGAAATTGACAGTGACGTAATGCGATTTAGACGCATTCTTCACACTATCCACTTTCAGTTTACCAAAAGACGGGTAGAATAAATCCCGTTTTGTGTTACTCTAGGTAAGGGCGGAAGATGAGTTCTGGTATCTGACCCCGGTCCGTGTCCGTGTGGTTGGTGCTGCTGATGCCGTCGCTGAAAGTGAAGACGACTCCCGCCTTCTCCACCACCCTGTCCCCAAGACAGCCCCTGTACGTGTCCGGGCCGTGGAGGGTGACCGCCACCGTGTGGTCGGCGTACGGACGCAGCAATACAGGGGCGTCCAACATCACGTGTCGCGTGCCGTCAGCGCTCCCATCAGCCGTCACGGTCGCCATGGTCTCCGCCACGTAACCGCTGTTACCGTCTGTGATTTCCACTCGAACAGTGTGGCGGTCTCCCGCCTGCTTGCCGCAGAAAACGGACACCCCGAGTAGCTGTATGGGATGGCTGATCCTGACCTGTATAGCGTCTGGTTTACCTGTGGTAGTCCAAAACTCGGCGTGATTCCGGCTTTGGCCTAGACGGCGAAGCTTGTATTGAGAGGCAGTTTTTCTCGGATTCGGGTTGAAACCCAATTCCTGTATTTGCTGCATAGCCATTGCCACCAAACTCTCGTCTTTCAGAGAACTGCACATGTTAAAAAGACGGATCTCTCTGTCATTCAGTATATTGGAAAACCCCAGGCATGAATTGAACCCTTTGCAGTCCATCATCGAAAACCGAATTTGGTAGAGACAATCACCTAACGTGTCTCTAATGGTCTCGTCGCTCACTTCGTGAGTTCCCTCAGGTTTACTGCTGTTATGTCTGGCCCATTCTTTGCATGCTTCAAAAACTTCCACCTCACTGTTGAGTATTAAGTCGTCGCATTCCAGAAGAGTTTTCAGAGGCTGTTGTGGCATTTCCAGCAGGGCCTCTGTCTTGAGGACGGCGCTGGCCCTGGGTGCGATGTACTGGAGACAAGTGCTCGTGAGATCGTCCTCGTCCTGCAGCACGCTGTGACCAAGGATCGTGCACACGTTGTCGTTGTTGATGTTGCTGAGTAGGAACAGCCTGCACCTCTCGGCCAGCAGATCCAGGATGTACTTCTTGGCTGCCGACATGAGGTATAATACATTGTGGGCCGTCACCTTCGTGTCATCCGTGTAAACAAATCTGGAAAATAATTAGCAGTTGGATATCTCTGTTCTTCGGTCTGAAGCCAATTTATAGGATTTTCTTTAATCAATCAAATTATTTAATAATCAATTAAATTATTTAATTTAATTATTCAACTAAAGATCCATCAAAACTGCAGTAAGATATTATCATATTTCTAAGACAGATATTAAATAGGATCGAATGAAATATATACGTGGTAATCTTGTTTTTCTCCAATATATACTTCTCCAGAAGTTTTCCTTACAGTAGTAGTTCTTTGAATATCTCTGGCTCAATGTCGGTGATGACGATGTCCCCGTGATTCTCCTGATAGTCGCCAGAGAACATTGCCTCGAACACAGGACTTCTGGACATCAACACGTACTTGTGGGCGGGGATGTCGACAGAGCCTCCCTCTTGTGAATGGACGACGAACTTGATGTCACAGGCCACCTGGCGTTCAAACATGTACCTATTGCATTGATCCAAGGTTTTGCCAGCCTGCCAACCACGCTCTGCCTGTGACTCGGCCATTGTTGACATCGCTGGCAACAAAAATCAATACAGATACATTCTGACTCCAAGAAAACCATGATAATTTCATACATTAAATCCAGTGATATATCTGTAAGGAGAAGTCTTAAGAAAATGAGATTGGTAGATATGATACCTATAATTTGAAATCTTACCTGTGATTGTCAATCCCAATCTATTTCGGAAATATGAAGACAATGATAGATGATATGACAAGCGATCGCAAGCATTTACACTCACGAAATTAACATGTTGGAACAAGCGCAGAAAGAAGGCGCGTTATGATATGTACATTATGATCAATAAGTCCTATATACTCTTACCGACATGGTGATAATGACTGATTATGTTCCCTGGAATTTTTTTCAGCTCGCATTTCCCTCATATATTGGTTGTCCCCCTCTATTCCGAGAATTGTACACCTAATGGCCGATTATTTTACACATTATATGGTAGACAGCGTTGATTGTGAACATCCAAGATCATCTGAGATCAAGTTCAATGACATAAAAAGAATAGTACTATATACGCATGTGTTACAATAATTGTGTCAAATGTCTCCACAATTCTTTTCACAATAACTTATAAGTCAATTTTAGACAGATAATTAAAACAAAAGCCCTGGTCAATCTTGGTACAGATTTTATGAGCTCGATGTAAAAACGATCGATAGACGTAAAACCACGAACGGCCACCCCGGTGTGTGTGTTCAGTCATAAATATTTCGACAGTAACCAGCGAGCTAACATATATTGTGGTAATTAAGCCGCTGCACAAAAAACAATACCTTATTTGGAATAGAAATATTGAAGTCACGACGAAGCAGTTACAGAGACGGTATCGGATGGAGCAGTTGCAGAGCCGGAGACGGAAACGCAACCGGGATCTTCATTTCAGGTGCAGTCGCAGTAGGACAGAGTCAACAGAGCAGTTGCAGAGGACGGCATCTGACGGAACAGTTGCAGAGCCGGAGGCGGAAACGCAGCCGGAATCTTCATTTCAGGTGCAGTTGCAGTGTGGCGGAAACGACGGAGCAGTTGCAGTAATACGGAACCCCAACGAAGCAGTTGCAGTACCGGAAGCGGAAACGTAACCGGAATCTTCATTCCATGTGCAGTAGCAGATTGCAGTCGGAAACGGTTAAGAGGTCCATTCCAGACCACGCTACCAACTCTTAGAGATCTCTAACCGTATTTTACCGTATCAAGCAGCAGTTCCGGAATCTTCCGTCAAAAGCTTCAGTTGACGCACACACCAGATCCGTTACAATATGCTCTTAATTGAAACATAATCTATCTTCAAGCGTTTTGCAAGATGTACAAAAGTATATTAGGATTCAGTGCATTTTTGTGTCCGTTTTGGACATACATTTCAAGTGATTCAAGGCGAATCTTTTTCATGCATAAATGAATGCTACAACTGAGCTGGTTTATCTGAATAAAATTAGGCCTATTGTCTTCGCGAATGATATCGAAAATAGAAAAAAAAATCCAAGAATAAAACGGAAATGACAAAACTGGACTGGACATTGGAAACAATTTTGACAAACAGTGTTAGACTGTTTTCAATTTGAAATCTTGGGTGTTTGCGAAAACAATAGTTGAAAGCATTTGGAGGCATGGTGAATATTCAATGTCATGTCGTTCAATTCATATATCTGCACAGCTTTATGTGAGCTACAGGCTCCATCACCCTCTGCTTGAATTATTCAGATCAATTGAAGACTGAATGTATCACCCATACTTTGGTAGGGATTCCAAATACTGATAGACCCCGTTCTTTTCAAGTCAAGGTCGGAGATCACCAAAAAGCGCAAATAAGGCCTAAAAAATTAATATTCTGTTTCTCGTCCTCCTATTTCTTTCAAAACTGGGTAGGGAGGGACTTTTTATTTTTTATTTTTCATTTTTTATTTTGAAAAAAAAAAATACCATCCTCAGCTCAAGAGAAAATTGGGTAGGGAGGTACTTTTTATTTTCTATTTTCGGTGGGACAACATTTCATTTGCATGAAATGAAAATAAATTTGATTTATTGATTGATTGAAAAAAAAAAAACACTTGCGCACAGACGCATTCAAGCCCAAATAAATCAAGCCTTTAGAACTGAAATCATGTGTAACACATGATTTTAATGATTTCGTTTCTAGAGGCTTCTATACGCCTAAGTTGCATGCTGTGATTCGGTGTCTCGATCATTCACTATCCTCAAAATAGGGGCGGGAACACTTTTTATTTTTTATTTGAGAATCGCAAATAAAAAAATCCGGGAGGCTGCTTTGAACACAGGCGGGCGGGGACGAGGAAAAGAAAATTAATTTTATTAGGCCTAAGTAATGCATGATCACAACTAAATTCGTCTTTTTAAAGGTTAAAACTAGTATTATTTATTATACTTATCTCCATATTACTGCCCGGGTAACCCCAATAACCTACTTGAAATAGACTCTCCCATAGAGAAACCTCCTTATGGGAAAGAATAAAGAATGATTCTTTATTACCAACTTCCTCCATTCCCAACAATTACTTGTTTCAGGGACGAGTACAAAGGAAACGGGACCGGATGGGTGGCACACTTTAGTAGTATTATGGAGGTAATTATAGTAAATAATACTAGTTTTAACCTTTAAAAGGAATAATTATTGTGCTATATGTGACGATTTTGCCCAAAGATCGCGGCAAAGGTCGCCTGTTGTAAGCAATAAACGATATTGAAAACTCAGCGCTACGAGTTGGTTTGTGCAACAATCTAGACTTTACGGTCCAATAAGGGTTAGTATTTGTTCCCGACGCAAAAATATTTCACATTGGCGCCGTTGACCAGGATCGGATCAGTCTCGTCTTTGTGTAAGCATTGACTTGAATGACCAACCGTACGCCATCGACATCTCAGTCGGTAACGGGAGCGGGGCTCCCTGTGATTGCATCGTCCGATGGAATAGTGACTTTTCCGCGATTGGCTGCCACGTTCGGAGTGAGAACTGCTCAACAAGATGACGCGTCATCAAGTTCGTCTAGTGTTACTGTCCCGCTCCCACTCCCAGGGCAGTCCACTCCCAGGGTTCAGACTGTACAGGACGCCCCAAGACAACGCGTCACAACAAGGTGCGTCATGCACATCGCAGCCGGATGGATCAACCCTCTACTCGACAGGAAGCCTTGACGAAGACGCATTGTTACAAGCAACACAGGCAAGTTGTGACTCTATTGTGTCAGGTGACTCTTTGGCGACAGCCCACTGACCAGAGTCGGAACAGTCGCTACGTTATTCCGATACGACAAAAGATCTCCCCACGAGAATCCGACGCAGTGTACCGATCGACCGGGACATGACGGGAGCCAACCCATATGCCGCCAGAAACGGAGTACCGACGAGCATGCCAATATGATTTCCGCATAGAGCACCGAGCGGGAAAACAACATGGCAACGCAGATGGTTTGTCCAGATGCCATAGTTGCAAAAATCAGGACTGTCCAGGACGATTGCAAGTACCCACTACTGAATCAGAAACCAGTTCGGGAGAGTTCCCAGTTCGCTGACTACAAATCGTCATGACACCAGTCGAAACCAGTTTCCAGGTTGACGAGACCATCGAACTTTCGGTCTCAAGGAAAATGTTGTCGCCACGACAATCAGCTCGAGTTTGCCAAACGGATGCTGCTTTGGAGGGACAACGTTGGTTATCGGACTACACGATACAGGACATTGTAGCTGCTCAGATCGCTGACCCAAGCGTCGGAAAAGTCTATCAGTGGGTTAAAGCTGGAATAAAACCCACCACCAAGGAAATCGCCTGGGAAGGCGAAGAAGTCAAAAGGCTTGTCGTTAGATGGAGTTGGCTAACTCTACAGAACGACGTCCTCATTCGAGTTGTGAGACCCGACCCTGCTGGTCGCCCTGTAACGTAAGTCGTGCTACCCGCAACGCTGAGATCTGTGGTACTACATCAGCTCCACAACTTATGAATCATAGGACATCTGGGAATACAGCGCATAGTGGAATGTGTGAAACGGCGATACTACTGGTCTGGTTTGGCCCTAGATGTCGCTTTGGTGCCCGCGATGCCCACAATGTATGACCCGAAAAGGAAACCCACAGTAGCCGACGGGAGCTCCATTCGATCGTATCGCAATGGACATTCTCGATATGCACAATGTGACGAGTAGAGGATACTGATACATCCTAGTCGTATCAGATTATTTTTTGAAATACACAGACGCCTTTCCGCTTAGAGGCCACACCGCCAAGACTGTTGCTGATGTGCTAGTGAATCGATGGATCGTGTACCATGGGATACCGAAGGTGGTTCATAGCGATCAAGGAGCAGAATTCGAAATGGCTCTGTTCCAGAACGTGGTACGACTCCTAGGCGCTAAAAAGATCAGGATGACTCCATATCCACCCCAAAGCGACGGACGAGAGGGACAGTTTAACCGGACTCGCTTGAACATATGCTAAGCGCTTTCGTCTGTGACCGTGGAAACGATTGGGACATTCATCTTCCATTCGTCCCCATGGCATATCGGACATTTGTACACTCATCGACTGGATGCACACTGCATCTCATGATCTACGGACATGAGTGTTATCTCCCTGTCGACTCGATGTTTCCGACAAGTTGCCCGGAACCTCTGCCTCCCTGTGGACCAGAACTCCTGAAAAGTCAGCAGTTTGACAAAAGATGGGCTACGATGATCATACCAAAACGAGACCACAGTTCCAACCCGGTGACTTACTGAGGTATCTCTACCTGCCACTGACACAAACAAAGAAATTCGCCTGCCCATGGACAGGACCGTGGCGAATTCTGGAATGTGTCACCAACGCAGACTACCGCATCGCAAGAGTATCCAATCCGCAATAGACTCGAATCTTTCCCCTGGACGTTCTCAAATTGTATGAAGGAGATGCAGAGTTACCTCCTTTGTATCCAGACCTCAACGCTAATCGTCCCAGCACCGCACCGGAAACAGCTAGTGACGACGATCCCGTGGAGCAAGTTCAGAACTTGTATCATCCATGGACTGTCGTAGTTGAAGACACATCGGAACACACAGGTTTTTCCACTGATGACGAATCATCAGCCTAGCTGTGAGTGTCGCCCAGAAAACGCCCAGTTCCTCACGGAACATATCCCGGTCCGCATCACCCTAGAAGAACAAAATGGAAGCGCACCTGCGCTAAAGACAGTGACTCTTCGTATGGCCATGCCATGCAGCTCCCTACGTGACACCAATCCCCTTCTAGCCCCTCTCTTTGCAGAGATGCACCTAGCAGTGGGACAGACCAGACCGATCCGCCTCTAAGATGTTCTGCCAGGAAGCACCGCAAACCTGCATGCTTCAGAAAACGAAAGTGAAAAGATGGGTCTGATATCTACAGATGATGAAAAATGAATGTCCATGGACTCTCTTGTGTCATAACATATTCATATATAACAATTATATGTACATATTTTCAATCATTATTATTATTCTTCATTTTACTTTTATATCTATCTACACTAAGATGTCAGTGAGGCAAAAACGGTACCTATTAGGATATATATATTCTAGACACGGAAAAATGATGGTTGCATAATGATTATGTGTTGATATATGTTTGGTGAAATCTCCGTGAGGTCTGTGCGTGCCAGGTCTGTGTGTTTCATCGCGCTACTTCATGGCCGACCAGCAATTCAATTAAAAACACTCATCGAATAGTAACGTGTCGTCGCCTGAGTAACGGGATGAAAATGCATGGAACGAAACGACCCTGAGAGCCTGACATTTATGTCATGTCAAGTACCCGAATGTCATCTGATTCGTCAATTTGACCGTCCGTTTACAGCATGTCACTGGTCGAGGAGGAAAGTTAAAATAAAAACGGAGTTCACAAGGAAAACCTGGACGTGTGTAAACTTATAAGCCACCCACGGCACATTAAAATCCCCTACTACAGACAATATAGCTTGGCCGGACAGAAAAGTCGCGTAATTTGTAGGCAGCTAGTATATATATACAGTGATATGAAAGGAATGAAAGGAAAACTGGGCGGAGAGTGGCTATCCCCTGCCGTGATGGACTGGCAAGCAAGCCAGAGAAGAAAGACTGCGCGTTGCCAGGACGACGGCATGTCTAATTAGGCGGTCATACAAGACATGCACACTTCACACAGTAAAACGTAATTACGCTCCCCCTGCTGTGCACTGATACGCTGTAGACAATAGACTGCATACAGTGAATGTAGGTCATTCTGGAGAAGTTTTTCGAGGCGATAAGATGGACATTTTGTTGCGGCTTATCTATATTTCTTCAACTGTTGTTAAAAACATTAACAAACAAAAAACATTTTGGAGTGATAGACTGTACGAGTGGAATGTTACTTATCGACATTGAATAGAAAGTTTGATCGTAAAATTGTGAAGAAACTGTCTGTAAATTTGTGCTAACAAGTCGAAGGAAATCCGCAGCGAAAGTGAAAGCACGCAATGGCGACTAAAAACAATTCGTATACTGTTGACTTAACGACTTCTCCCGAGTGATCTGTTACAATCGAGGGAGATAAATAAAACGTTCGTATACAAGTTGTGACCTGATGATCCCAGTGCCCCAATCGAAATTGATGACAATGCTGAAGGCGCTGTAGGGCCTGTTGTATTGACAGAACCACAGCCAATGGACCAAAGCGAGGAAGATTTCCAGGTCGTGTTTAGTGAGCGTCGATCTTGCCCGCCGTGGTAAGTGACATGTTTCTGGTCCGAGTAACGACAATGCAGTACCGGAGCATCCTAATCGTTTTGCTGCCCTCGACGAAGGGGCCCACATCGTGGCACAGGCTCCTGTCCTTCAACGCCTGCTTCCCCATCGACTTCATTTCAAGCCACCACCTCAACGCCAGTATCTGCAGGACCACCTGCTCGTCCTCCTGTTCGAGCAGGATCGGGATCAGCATCTCCCGCCCCCTCGGGAGGCCCTAATCATTGGAGTTACCAATCGCGTCAAGTGGCTGAGCTAATGGAGACTGTAAGGCTCCCGCTCACGCCGCCTGGAGAGGACCCAATCGAGTGGAATCACATCCTGCCTGCGCATCAGAATCGCACCTACGGGTATGGTCAGCGACATGACTTCGGTCTCCCATCGACAATGTCTCCAGTGCAGATGATGATTCTGGAGCCTTTTCATTGACATGGACTTTTCGAGTGTCATTTCTGTACGGAGGTACCGCCTACACCGGATCGGGTTTGGCCCGAGATCAAACCGAGAGGACCGTTTTTGGGAGTCAGCGCCCTGGATGCCCATTTTCTATCTTACCATTATTTGTTTGTCCAGTTCTATGTGTGTCAAACTGGTGACGGATGTGTAGCTCTGTTGAAGAACGAAATGAGTTCACATCTACTTGAAGAGACTGACCGACATCGCGAAGTATTACCTTTCTTCTCCAGTATCGAATACGCCCCGGACGATAGTTTTATTCGCCGTTATGTTGGACGCTGCGTTGTGGGTATACAAGTGAACCCACACTTCATGCCGCCCAGAGTGCCCGCATCGTTACCCATCCTCCGACGACCTGACGGCCGACATTATCATTCGCTATGTGGCCCATGCACCTAGACGTTTTTCAGCAGTACGCTCCGAACCGAAACATGACCTGTCCAGATGGACTTTGAGCATCTGGAACGCATCGAAGGGAAAGACAAGGCAGCGATAATCAACCCGACAGTGCGACTCAAGAAGCCGCACACGATCTACTTTAACACGGAGATCGATCACCTACTGACGCCCAGATCAACATTGTCTAACTACCAGCCGTCAGAGGCCGACTACAAGTGGCCATCGAATTCACTCGCCGCCAGACGTTATTCGGATGTTGTACCATTAAAAGTCATTCCGGAACTCACCACCGAATCGAAATAAACAGACTACCGTGTGAGGGAAGGACTCATCCCTAAGAAGGACGAGGAGTTACCCGCTTTACACCTGCCCGAAGAACCCCAACAGGTAGAACCCCAACGACGAGAACCTCAGTGCCCAGAACCCAGTCGTCCAGGTACCCGTGCTCGACCGAAGGAACTACTGATTCCGCCCCATGCCGAGAGCGTGGTCCCGACGACAGTCCCCTGCCGCTGCAGGATGCACCATATCCTTTTCCGCCGGATGAATCCATCTACAATATTGACTAACTCACACTGTACCGGGTTCATGTCCGGAGGCTCCCCGCAGCGTACCGATCAAAGGTGAACAGGAAACCGCGACGATTGCCATGGAGACACCTGACGACCCGGAACCTCCACTTCGTGAACTAGCCCGTGGTCTTCAGCTACACAGCACAGGCGTATTCAACAGTGAATAGGTGTTTCTTCGAGATCTAGGCCATCAATTCCTCAATCGACGCCTGCCTGGCCTAAAGCCTCTCGTCGCCCAAAACCCCGACACACGGGAGTTCATACATCTCCCAACGACTGATAAACTCCCCGATGATATCGCATCTCACGACTGGTGGTGGAACCAGTATCGACGACGAGCCGCTATCGGAGTGGACCCTTTGACCGCGCCACTTGGTCCCGAGGCCCATCTCCCATCGATGGACCTTGCCCGCGCCGACGATATGTTCAAACAGTATGCAAAGACTATCCGAGCTGAGTATACCCGTGTGATGGACTCCCATATTCGGCAGGCAGAGTACAATGCCTATGTTGCCGGATATGCCCTGGGTATTTTACATGAGCGCCAAACAGTCGGTGAGACACCTTGAGGACCTCGACGTCTCATCGGCCCATATCGAGAAGTTGACTGATCGTTTGGGACAGCAGCCACAGGCTGTTAGCTCAGATCGTTTGTTGAGGATAATCGGCCATATTGTCCCACACCTCGACGCTGACGTGCGACACTGCGTCATGGGCGCAGTGTGCGCAACGGAAAAGAAAGACGCATCGGCACAGAAACCAACCTCCAAGGACAAGGAGTGAGACTAATCTGTTTAGTGAAATCCCGGTCACGCACCGTGGATAGTGTGACTAGGGACTAACAAATTGTATACTTATCGGGATGCCAGGCCCTATGTGGTCTTATTAGACCTGGCGATTCAGGCCGTGATCGTATAAGTCATCGTATCGTATATCATGTCGTCATGTTTTACGGTTCGCTTGTGAACACTCATTGGTTCAATGTGGTGATGAGAATGTGTATATATATACATAGAAAAACCAGTGTTATTTTACATTCCATCCATCTGTGATATGTCTTGTATCTATTCTGTGCTTGTGTTATATAAGTACTTTGATCATCTTAGCTTGACGGACCGACACTGATGATTTATTTGACTAGTTAGGGAATCATTTTTGTTGTGTATAGTTCTTTTCTCATTGTTTCACTCGGTGAGTGTGTGGGTAGACATTGTAAGACCTTTAGCTTATTTTCGTTAGGATTTTATAATGGACTTAGGTTTTGGGGAAGGGTCGACTACGAGGGCGTAGCCGGACGAAGGGGTGTAATTAGGGCATTTCGGCACGAAATGCCCTTATGGTTTTGTCTTTTCTTCTTTTTTTTTTTACTTTCCGCCGTATTCGTTTCCGCGCGATAACTCGAGAACGCCTTGACGGATCGACTCGAAATTTTCACCACTATTCAGACATATTATGTAGATGTGCTGTATAGTTTTGTAGCCGGATCCGGGGTCCGTGAGGTCCGTGAGGATGAAATTGAGGTCCTTTTTTGGACTTTGTTTCCGCACGATAACTCAAAAACGATTCAGGCAATGGCTGCAAAACTTTGGATGGAGGTTCATATACCAACAGGAAAGAACCCTATTGATTTTGGGATCAATCCGTGAAACGACCTTTGACCTAGAGCTCGGAAGAATTTCTGCTGATTCATCCTTGAGGCTTTCATGCATATCTCGGAAACGGTGCGTCGTAGAGCGAAATGGAGCTCAATTTCGGCCTCCAGGCGATAGACAAACTAGTCTAGAAGGAATCTTGGGCGAAACAACCCCTGGTGTCGATTTTTTTTCGCCGACTCGGCACTTCCTGTTTGGCCGTATCTCGGAAGCGGTGCGTCGTAGAGCGAAACGGAGCTCAATTCCGGCCTCCTGGCCCGAATTTTTTGCCGACTCGGCACTTCCTGTTTGGCCGTATCTCGGAAACGGTGCATCGTAGAGCGAAACGGAGCTCGATTCCGGCCTCCTGGCTCTAGACAAACTAGTCTAGAGAGTATCTTGGGTCGAGACGACCCCTGGTGTCGAAGTTTTTTTGCCGACTCGGCACTTCCTGTTTGGACGTATCTCGGAAACGGTGCGTCGGAGAGCGAAACGGAGCTGAATTCCGGCCTCCTGGCACTAGACAAACTAGGCTTACGGGTATTTTGGGTCGAGACGACCCCTGGTACCGAATTTATTTTTCGCCGAATCGGCACTTCCTGTTTGGCCGTATCTCGGAAACGGTGCGTCGTAGAGCGAAACAGAGCTCAATTTCGGCCTTCTGGCACTAGACAAACTAGTCTATGGGGTATCTTGGGTCTAAGCGACCCCTGGTGTCGATTTATTTCTCGCCAACTCGGCACTTCCTGTTTGGCCGTATCTCGGAAACGGTGCGTCGTAGAGCGAAACGGAGCTCAATTTTGGCCTCCTGGCACTAGACAAACTAATCTAGAGGGTATTTTGGGTCGAGACGACCCCTGTTGTCGATTTTTTTTTTCGCCGACTTGGCACTTCCTGTTTGGCCGTATCTCGGAAACGGTGCATCGTAGAGCGAATCGGAGCTCAATTTCGGCCTCCTGGCAAACTAGTCTAGTGGGTATTTTGGGTCAAGACGACCCCTGGTGTCGAATTTATTTTCGCCGACTCAGCACTTCCTGTTTGGCCGTATCTCGGAAACGGTGCGCCGTAGAGCGAAACGGAGCTCAATTTCGGCCTCCTGGCACTAGACAAACTAGGCTTAGGTTTATTTTGCGTCGAGACGACCCCTGGTGTCGAAAATGACTCGGCACTTCCTGTTTGGCCGTATCTCGGAAACGGTGCGTCGTACAGGGAAACGGAGCTCAATTTCGGCCTTCTGACACTAGACAAACTAGTCTAGTGGGTATCCTGGGTCGAGACGACCCCTGGTGCCGAATTCTCTTTCGCCGACTTGGCACTTCCTGTTTGGCCGTATCTCGGAAACGGTGCATCGTACAGGGAAACGGAGCTCAATTTCGGCCTTCTGACACTAGACAAACTAGTCTAGAGGGTATCCTGGGTCGAGACGATCCCTGGTGCCGAATTCTTTTTCACTGACTCAGCACTTCCTGTTTAGCTGTATCTCGGAAACGGTGCGTCGTACAGCGAAACGGAGCTTAATTTCGGCCTCCTGGCACTAGACTAACTAGTTTAGAGGGTATCTTGGGTAGAGACGACTTCTGGTGTAGATTTTTTTTCATCGACTCGCACTTCCTGTTTGCCGTATCTCGGAAACAGTGCATCATACAGCGAAACGGAGGTTAATTTCGGCCTTCCGGCACTAGACAAACTAGTCTAGAGGGTATCTTGGGTTGAGACGACCCCTGGCGTTGAATTTTTTTCGCCCACTCTGCACTTTCTGTTTGGCTGTATTTCGGAAACGGTGCGTCGTAGAGCGAAAAGGAGATTAATTTCAGCGTTTTTTCTTCGATTCAATACTAGTATATGTTAGGTAGGAAGAGAACTCACACGAAATGCCCCAAGGCATCTTCAGGCCTTGACGTCTAGTTGTAATATATTCATTCTGGTTTCACTTCCCCAAAACCTAACTCCACCGAACTCACGCAAACATACACGCACCGACACGGTACAGACTTATACAACATTGCAACACTTTCTGCCCACAGTATATATTCGCATGCACGCCTTTCACAGTTCACATAGCAACGACCTACTCTTCAGACCCTGCAGCCAATCACGACTTAGCATTCACACCACGTGACACCTAGGAATCCCCCCCCCCACGACGTTCTTGTTGTGCGGCGTTAGCCGTACTATATCTGTTAGTGTAATTTTGACCCCATGGTACTACTGGTGAGGAGCTTGTCCATACGTGGACTTATTGCTACCGAATTAAGTCAGCGATGACATTACCCATATTTTATGTCACAATCTCAGATTACAACAAAGTTAAGTAGCAAATATTGAACAAAGAAAACATACACCTTGGTCATTTGTGGAAAGTGCAACTAAAACACATTTTGGCAAGAATAATGGACGAATCGACAAACAAATGCGAGTAATAATCAATTTTCGCATGGACAAGCTCTGCACCAGTATTGGAGGTATTATGGTAGTGTAAGACCATCTACGAGAATTGTTCTCTGTGAGAGGGAAGTAAAGAGTTATTACAATACGAGTTCGAGTTACAATACGATCCACAATATTTTGTTTGGTTGTTTAACCAAGAAATGGGTTTCGTGTTTACTTATCCTTGATTTTTTCGTCTTCACTCAGCCTCGAGTACTGGTTCTACTCTCCTTTGTCCCTGTGGCCGCACACGTAACCTCAAGTTCTGCTGTTGTGATGCTTGTTCATTAGACGGTTAATTTATGCAGATGTTTTCAGAAGTTTCTGAGTGACAAGATGGCCGAGAAATCCGCCATGTTGATTGTGTAACCATCAGGCCAAAAAGGACTATAAAGAACGAGAGGAATACTACAGAAATATAGTGAATGCAGAGTAAGAAACTTATAGAATATTATTAGAAGACTTGTGGAGACTAACTCAACGATTTGTGTGTGTCTGGACGAGTGAGTGTGACACATCGGACTTTCGCCTGTTGTGAGTAATAAACAATATTGAAAACTCAGCGCTACGAGTCGGTTTGTGCAACAATCTAGACGTTCCGATCCGATAAGGGTTAGTATTTGTTACCTAGGCAAAAATATATCACAAAATGCTGTTGTTGTTTTTTCATGAAAAAAAATTGCCTTACTAGATTAAGATCGAAATCAAGTGAAAGTTGTAGATGATTAATCGTTTAAATAATAATATCCATAACATGTGTTTCACACAAACATAGACAGGAATATATATATATATAGACTTTTACCAAAACATCTGCTGGTCAGGTGCTGAGCCATGAAACGACGAAGATGCGTGTTGTGGGGAGGGGGCGATAGATTGGTTTGGAAAGAGGGTGTTCCAGGCATATTTGTACATGTATATCTCTGTGGACATGTTACTACAATGTTTGATTTTGTGTAACCGTTCACGTATGTGCTGCAGAGGAGACGCATACACACTTGGCTACACGTACCTAGCCAAAGAGCTTTAACTGTATCACACAATGTATGCAAAATGTGAAAGATGGAGCTGAAAATCACTGATTTTTTTAGTTTTGTGCCACTTCCTGACTGAATGTCATTGATTCTCTCTCCTTATGCACATAATTCTGACAATATAATTATAACGAACATAAAATCATACAAAATTACATGTATATACACTTTAGAAATGTAAATGCCTGACCATGTATTTCATGGAGCTATATAATATATTCAGATAGATATGCCATGATTTATACGTGTTATAAACTCAAAGGCACTTCAATATTGGATACAGAAAATCAGAGTAAAAATCAGGATTTTTTTAAAATTCTAAATTGATTTATTTCAAAAACTGCCCCAATACACACTAAATGCATAACATTATTGAAACAATACTTGAATGAACCAGTTGTTAATAGAATAGTTTGGTCTAACTCCAATCAAAGTGAATTTCAAGTTATACCTTGTTTGTGTGACACAAAATGCAAAAACTATTGTGCTGGGCTCTACATAACCTCAATATCTTCAATCATTCTTGAGCTATTAACAATTTTGTGTGGAATTAAGAATTAAGCTCATTAGCTATTATTCATGATGTCACATGAGTATTTAAGTAATTTTAGAACTTTTTAGTACTTTTCAATTAAGTACTTTTAGAACCTTTTTTCTGAATGATCAGTGCATAGTATTGCTGATTGATATAAATATAAACATGATAATCGATAATTCACATACAGCCCATAACAACACGGTTGCTAACGAGTTTAATTCGGGACTGGTATGCAAAATGAGGTCTAAAATTATTGAATGGATTTCGGGAAAGGCCCTCCGTGTCGTTGGACCTTTGGGTCTGCTGTGGAAGAAACTCTTCACCATCCGGCAGCAGGGCAGTGGCGAGTGTGACTTTGGTGAGGTGATGCCACTCCTGGAAAAATCAATGCTGTTGGTTGGGCAGGCGTTCCACACCATCAACTTTCAACGGTGAGTGGGTGTTCTCAGTCGTGTTCTGGGCAGCCAGAAGAAGGCCCATGAGTTTGTTCGCAAGAACGAGGCCAATCTCCCTACTGTCGGGGATTTGCTGGGGGCACCACTTTTCAAGCAGTTGGTAAAACGGGCCAATCATCAACAGGAGGGCGGCAAGCTCCTGGGAACCCTTCGGGGACGCAGTGCTAACCGAGGCAGGGGCCATTTCAAATCGAAGGGGCGTTACCAGGGGCACAGCCAGTACCATGGCCAAGGGTACAATAACCAGTCCCACAAGGGGTATAGCCCAGGCAACTACCAGCAGAACCAGCCCTTTCGAAGGGGGCCCTCGTCGTCAGCCTACAACAAACGCGGGGGCCGGCAGCACCGACAAGGCCAAGGATGCCAATCCAGCTCTGGGGGCCAATCCAGGTACGTCAAGTTTTTTGTTGGTACCAAGTCTACACAAGCCAAACAAATGTAAAGTATTAACGTCGTCCGCTATCCGGGATCCTCGAGGATAGTCCTCTCCCCACAGGTCATTGCGGACGTGCACCCGCTATCCTCAGATCCTCGCAGATAGTCTGCTCACCGAGGGTCACTGCGGGCGCAGTAACAACTCTATCATCAGAACCAGGTAGCAGCCTGCCCAACGAGCCCAGACATGCAGACACCACTCAGATACCGGATCATCACCGTGGTGTTAACTGTAAGGCCGGCTCGCCGCGGTCCGCCTCAGGGGATGGAACCCCAGACAGCCCGACGGTCTGCCAGAGCCTGTGTCGCACCATCCCGGGTGGGAAGAGACCGGTGATCCACAGGGCGTGAGCCCCCGAGTCAGCAACGGTCTTCCCTACCCAGGCCCCCTATGGAAGTCGTCCCTGAGGCCTGACTGGCCTTTACGTGAACAGAGACAAGGAGCTCATGGCGTGAGCTCACTTGTCGTGCTCAGTCTCTGAGACAACTCTGGCCACACAAAATGTGACCACAGTATTTATGCTAGAGGCGAGAGCATGAGAGATGACGTAAACAGCCAGTGTTCAGTACAGTGGATAAGAGGATTAGAGAGCGTTGCTACACAACGCCCGTGCTTCGAACAGAAGCGTCCAAAACAAGGCCAAGAAACAAGAAAGTGTTTAGAAAGAATCACCTGCCGCGATCTTTGGGCAGAATCGCCACACAAAGTTTTTCCCCAATTACCAGGTCCTACCCAGTCCTTTTCCATGGATCAGTTAGACGTCAGGCCAGAGGTCAGGGCTTTGGGGTTTCAGATGATAACAGAAAATTATCCGGTGGGGGGGGGGGGGGGGCAGATTGCAACATTTCCTGTCAAACTGGCAACTGATTTCACAAGATCAGGTGATTCTGGATTGGGTGGCAGGGTTAAAGGTGACCTTCATGTCACCTCCTCACCAGCCCAAGGCCCATCGCTGGCCCCAGTTTGCGAGTCACGAGCTGGAGCTGATTTCCGGGGAGATAGCATCTCTTCAATCCAAGGCGGCAATCACGGAGGTGGCTCCTTCTCCAAATCAATTCTTGGGTCACATTTTCCTTCGGTCCAAAAAGGATGGGTCGTTCAGGCCGATTTTCAATCTTCAGGCATTGAACCAGTTCATAGAGTACCAACACTTCAAGATGGAAGGCATGGGGGATGTGATGCAGGTCCTGCAAGCCAGCGATTGGCTATGCAGAATCGACTTGAAGGATGCATACTTCTGTGTTCAGATACACCGCGAGCATCAAAGGTTTCTGAGGTTTCAGTGGGAAGGTCGCACCTTCGAGTTCCAAGCTCTCCCATTCGGGTTAGCTCCGGTCCGAGAGTGTTCACAAAGATCTTGAAACCAGTGCTGGCAACTCTCAGACGGTTGGGGGTGAGACTGGTGGTCTACCTGGACGATTTTCTCCTGATGAATCAGTCCAAGGCAGGGCTCATACAAGACCGGGACACCCTTCTGTTCTTGCTCCAGAGCCCAGGGTTTCTCGTCAACTGGGAGAAATCAAGTTTGAACCCATCTCAAAACTTGGAGTTTCTAGGTTTTATAGTAGATTCCCAGCACCTCACACTTTCGCTGCCACAGTACAAGGTGAGCAAACTTCGACAGGATTGTCAGACAGCTCTGAAACTCTCAGTTCGGGAACTTGTTCAGCTGATCGGCAAACTGACTGCATCAATCTTGGCGGTGGTCCCGGCGCCACTCCATCACCGGCATCTTCAGATGCAGGGGATAAAGGCGTTGCTCTTACAAAGTCGTACCAGGCGGGTGTGTCGTTGAACTCGAATTGTCGTCAGGAGCTTTATTGGTGGGTAGAACACCTGGAAGCTAGAAACAGCAAGTCGATGATTTCGGCCGGTCCAGACTTGATTCTGACGTCAGATGCCTCAAAGGAAGGGTGGGGGGCGACTTGGGGCTCCCAGACCACCCAGGGTGTCTGGAGTCAGGGAGAAGCCAGGCTTCACATAAACGCATTGCAACTTCTAGCAGCAACTTTTGCAGTGAAAGCATTCGCTCGGGACCGGACGAACATTCATGTTCACATTCTGGTGGACAACACCACTACAGTGGCTTACATTTCCAAAATGGGGGGAACCAGATCAGAGATTCTGATGAGATTGACTCAGGAACTGTGGCAGTTCTTCCAGGATTGGCCTATCACGTTTACTGCAAGCCATTTGGCGGGGGTGCTCAATACAGAAGCGGATTCGAAGTCGCGAGTGTATCTCGACACCAGCAACTGGCAGCTGAACTGTCATCTATTTCGGAGGATCAATCACATTTTGGGCCCCCTGGAAGTGGAGCTGTTTGCGGACAGACTAAACACGCAGCTCCCATGTTACATGAGCTGGAAGCCGGACCCCACAGCTTTGGGGACAGATGCATTCCAGATCAGCTGGGAGACGGTTCAAGGGTATGCTTTCCCGCCATTTTGCCTGATAAGCAGATGTACGAAGAAAGTCATCAGGGATCAGGCAACATTAGTACTAGTGACACCAGCATGGCACACTCAGCCATGGTACCCTGTGTTGTTAGTGTCGGTGGTGGAGCCTGTGTTGCTACCAAGGAACCCGGAGCTCCTGGTGTCTCCTCAGGCTCATCCGCACCCGTTGGTAGCGGACGGGACACTAAACCTAGTGGTTTGGAAAATCACAGGCAGGAGAACATTGCAACAGGCATTTCGGAGTACTCTTCCGGCCTTATGTCCAAGTCAGGAAGACCAGGCATCAAAGTGGTTTACAAAAGTGCCTGGGGTAAATGGTCGAGCTGGTGTTGTAGCCGGAAAGTTGATCAAATCCAGGCCTCTGTGGGTGTTGTAGTTAATTTCCTGGGGGAGCAACATAAAAAATTAGCCCAAGGGCTAAGAAAGGTTACCGGACAATATACATTTTAGATATTAGCCTTTTGTCCAGTGACCTTGAAAATAAAGTCACTGATAAATTCAAAGCCATGAAATTTTCAACAAACATATCACTTCTAGTATGTCCACAATAAATTCCTAAGCTGTAAAGTCGATAATAAGTGAGATATTAACCATTCTGGGATGTGACCTTGAAAATGAGGTCAAAGTTCAAGTTCAAGGTCATGAAAATATTCAGCAAATATCATTTCCTCTATATTCGCAATCGATTCCTAAGCTGTAAAGTTGATAATAAGCGACATATTAGCCATTTTGTTCTCTGACCTTGAAAATGGGATCAAAGGTCAAATTCTAGATCACCAAAATATTCAGCCTACATCATTTCCTATATGTTCACTATGGACTCCTAAGCTGTAAATTCGATAATAAGCGAGATATAAGCCATTTTGTATTCTGACCGTGAAAATAAAATGACTGACCTTGAAATTTAGGTCAAAGGTCAAATTCAAGGTCATGAGAATATTCAGAATATATCATTTCCTATATGTTCACAATTGATTCCTAAGCTTTAAAGTTGATGATAAGCAAGATATTAGCCATTTTGTCCTGTTGACCTTGAAAATGAGGTCAAAAGTCAAATTCAAGGTCACTAGAATATTCAGCATGTATCATTTCCTATATATTCACAATTGATTCCTAAGCTGTAAAGTCGATAATAAGCAAGATATTGGCCATTTTGTCCTGTGACCTTGAAAATGAGGTCAAAGGTCAAATTCAAGGTCACGAGAATATTCAGCATATATCATTTCCTATATGTTCACAATTGATTTCAAGCTGTAAAGTCCATAATAAGCGAGATATTAGCCATTTTGTCCTGTGACCTTGGAAATGAGGTCAAAGGTCAAATTCAAGGTCACGAGAATATTCAACATATATCATTTCCTATATGTTCAGAATTGATTTCTAAGCTGTAAAGTCGATAATAAGCGAGATATTAGCCATGTTGTCCTGTGACCTTGAAAATGAGGTCAAACGTCAAATTCAAGGTCACGAGAATATTCAGCATATATCATTTCCTATATGTTCACAATTGATTCCTAAGCTGTAAAGTCGATAATAAGCAAGATATTGGCCATTTTGTCATGTGACCTTGAAAATGAGGTCAAAGGTCAAATTCAAGATCACGAGAATATTCAGCATATATCATTTCCTATATATTCACAATTGATTCCTAAGCTGTAAAGTCAGTAATAAGCGAGATATTAGCCATTTTGTCCTGTGACCTTGAAAATGATGTCAAAAGTCAAATTCAAGGTCACGAGAATATTCAGCATATATCATTTCTTATATGTTCACAATTGATTCCTAAGCTGTAAAGTCCATAATAAGCGAGATATTAGCCATTTTGTCCTGTGACCTTGGAAATGAGGTCAAAGGTCAAATTCAAGGTCACGAGAATATTCAACATATATCATTTCCTATATGTTCACAATTGATTTCTAAGCTGTAAAGTCGATAATAAGAGAGATATTAGGCATGTTGTCCTGTGACCTTGAAAATGAGGTCAAAGGTCAAATTCAAGGTCACGAGAATATTCAGCATATATCATTTCCTATATGTTCACAATTGATTCCTAGGCTGTAAAGTCGATAATAAGCAAGATATTGGCCATTTTGTCATGTGACCTTGAAAATGAGCTCAAAGGTCAAATTCAAGATCACGAGAATATTCAGCATATATCATTTCCTATATGTTCACAATTGATTCCTAAGCTGTAAAGTCAGTAATAAGCGAGATATTAGCCATGTTGTCCTGTGACCTTGAAAATGAGGTCAAAGGTCAAATTCAAGGTCACGAGAATATTCAGCATATATCATTTCCTATATGTTCACAATTGATTCCTAAGCTGTAAAGTCGATAATAAGCGAGATACTAGCCATTTTGTCCTGTGACCTTGAAAATGAAGTCAAAGGTCAAAGTCAAGGTCACGAGAATATTCAGGATATACCATTTCCTATATGTCCACAATTGATTCCTAGTATCTAATCTCAATATTAAGTGAGATATATTAGGCATAATGGGTCCCATTATAAAGCATAGGAGAATTTAACATGGGAAAGTCCCATTTGGGCCGAGTTTGGGCCAAAATGGCCCACTTCGAGCGATTCAAGCGCAACGAAATTGATAGACATCATAGGAGTACATATGAGGAGTGTTATGTATCAAAAAGAAAAAAAGTTACTGAACAGATTTTGAGAAAATGGCCGCCAAAGTCCAAAATCAGGCATTTTTCGTCGAAAACGGCCACCATTTTGAAAAAAATGCGAAAATCAAAAAACTGAAAAATAGCTCCTTCTTGAATTATTTTTGTGCATTTTTGTGCAAAATTTGAGAAAGATTGGTCCGTAAACAAAAAAGATAAAAATGTGGACGACGGACGACGACGACGACGACGACGGACGCAACGCCATGCCAATAGGTTATCGGACCATAGGTCCGGTAACCTAAAAAGGGTATCAGTACTCTACAATAAATGGCTATCGCTCAGCGATTTCGGCTACTCACCCGGAGGTTGATGGATTGGAAATCGGACAGCACCATCTGGTGGTCCAACTCATGAAAGGCATTTTAAATGACCAGCCACCTAAACCTGGATGTTTCCATAGCTCTGAATTTCATTCGGGGTTTGGAGAGAATATCTCTATGCCGATAAGCTCCTACACTCAAAAGCTGGCATTGCTCTTGGCCATAACATGTGCATGCCGTGGGTCTGAGCTCAAAGCTCTGAATCGGTGGTTTTCCACATAGCAGCATTAACAAAGACTAAGCGTCAGTCTAGGCCACATCACACTGTTGTGTTGGACAGGTATGAGGATGAGATTAGTTTAGATGTGGTAGAGGCCATCATGGTTTACACAAGAGTGGCGGCAGTCGTTTGAGCAGAAACATCAGCTCTTCTTAGCTACTGTTAAGCCACACCATCCTTTTGTAACATGTACCATTGCAAATGGCTGGTATAGATGTGTCAGTCTGTAAGGCTCACTCTACCAGAGCAACTTCGACTTCGAAGGCGAAGTCTAAGGGGCTCTCAGTGGAACAGATTGTGCAGAGGGGTAACTGGTCAAAAGCTGGTACTTTTAGGAGATTTTATGACAAGCAGATAGCTGGTAAGTCATTCTCTGCGGCAGTTCTTTCGTAGGCTTTAAACATACATTGATATCTGGAGACTTGCGAAGAAAAATTGTGAATTTTATAAGTGAAGAATGAACGCAATGAAATTGTAATTTTTCGAGCAAGTCGACAGATATCTTTCCCACCCTGGGACCACACCCTTGAGTTGCAATAGAGTTTAGTTTTTGCAATCATGAATGCATGTAATTGACTATGCGTGTAATTGATAATGTACAGTTTGTAACATACATGTTTTTTTTGGTGACACCACTTAATTTCCTGTTTCTGTTTCAGGAACTAAGATGTGAGACGAGACAGGTGTTTCCTCAGGTAGAGAGCTTTAGTTCACCCGGATGGGGTTTGAATTCAACAGTGGAATCTGTGTTTATTTAGGAACTGCGGTCGTTCTTTTTTTAGCCAGGACAGGCTATTAACTGTTTAAATGTAGTTTGCAACGTTTGGAAAAGTTTCTTTGTGGACTTCACGTCAAGAGGACGCTTTAGTTAACAACGGACAAGGCAGAGGACTTTTCAGTTGACCCGGGAGGATCCAGAGGGCGGATTTGTTGGGAGGCAGGATCCTTCAGGGAACTTAATGTTCCTAGGATGAGAATTTAGGGGTAGATAATAGTTTTGTTTCGAGCAAGGTCTTTCAACGTGTTTCCTTCTTTCGCTTTATTGAAAGAGGAAGCACATGGGCTTTGAAGTCGGGGGTGCGCATGCGTGAAGCGCGGAGGTATACATTGATATCTGTCGACTTGCTCGAAAAATTACAATTTCATCGCGTTCATTCTTCACTTATAAAATTTACAATTCTTCATATTGATACTGAATTGGACATTCGTGTCATGTTTAAGACCTCTCTTCGGACTATCTTGATATCATCATGACATGTTGGTAGTATATTACCAATCATGACATCCACTAGCAATAAACCTACACGTGTGCTTGATACTGATGCAGGGACATATTATGTGCATCCGCCTATGTTTCTCTTATCCTACATGCGTGTCTGGTGCTATGTGTTTACACATTGAAATAAAAAAACGTTACTGAACATGCGAACACTCGTGTCCATGCAGTCTTCTTTGACTTTGGTGAGGTCATTCCTAAGGCTGACCAGGTTCCCTTTTCCCTTGCGAAGGGACACCTTGCATTTGTAAATGTCAACATCCACTCCCACCTCGGTTAGATGACTGATTTTGGACTGGCGTTCCTTCACAATTTGCACTTTTGTCATTTGGGAGATGTCGTCATCTATCTGAAGTACTGGTATTTTCACCACATGCTTCCTAACTGCCTTCTCTGGACCCAAGACACAAACTTCTTCCAAAATTGTTTTGGACAAGAACTCGGCTTTTTCCGGGAAATGACACAAATCCTTACGCAGGAGAATGCCGTCAAAATTCGTGTTGTCATCTCCTTCCTTGAACACCTCACATACCTACAAAATAATAATGATAATGGCTGGGAGACAAGCATGACACGATTTCCTATTACATTTCATACTGAAAATGTAATATACAGGGTGCAGTTGAATATTGAAAGGTACCTTAGTGGACCATGTGTTAATGGCATCAGACCATCCCTCTCTCGGGGGGAGTACAGGGTGGGGTGAGATTCACTTTTGGGTTGTGTCCATTTCTGACATATCTGTGAAATCATCCATAGTTCTTTGAAGGGTCAGTACATTGATTTCAATAGTTTTGACAATGTTCTGTATATAGTAAATAGTTTAGTAATCAGGGATAACAATGTGATTATTGAACACACATTGCAAAGAGTTGGTTCAAGTTATAACACATTTCAGGCTGAAGAGCTATGTTTAAGTACGGAGACACCTGTGTGTCTGGAGTTACGGCCAAGTAATAGCCGGCCGAGGAATATACGAGTTCCAACTGGGATGATGGCATTAAAATGACCAAAACTACCCAAACTGTACAAAGCAACTTGGGCAGCGCTTCGACCACCAGTGCTGAAAAAACAACATGCGAGGTGGAACTGCAGAAAGATCCTGCAATAACAAAATCCGAGGGGAAATAAATTTATTCAAAACCGTTTTGAAACTTCATGACCGGTTAACTGTAGTACCAACAAATAAGTTGAAGAGCCTCTCAGTGCATAATAAGTGATACATGTGCTCATTCAAACTCAGCAACCGCTACCAGTCACCAAGACCAGCTGTCGCATGTGTGCGGTTATGGCTGAAACCTCTAAAGATACAAAACAAGGTGTGTAATATGTATCTGTATGCTGTCATTACATTTAGTAAGCATTTTTCATTGCTTGGGTACAGACACATCTCCTGTACAACAATATTTGTACAACAATATTTATAATAAAGGGTCCTTGGATCGGATGTTCCTCCGACGGCTGCGAATTTTGGGTCCATGCCAAATGTGTAGGGATTGTTGCACCCAAAGCTGTCCTTTCGCGGGCATCGTTCGAGTGGTTTTGTCCCCTACATCGGTATTTACTTTCTTTATTGAGTGTTTTCATATGTACATGTTTCCCACCAAGTGTGATGGAGCAGGTGGCGCATGCATATATTGAATTCATTCCTTTTTTGTGCATAACATGGTGTGATCTGATTTGTTCATGTTCAATGTATGTGTGTGTGTGTTGTGGCAACTTCTGAAAACCTCAATTTCATTAATTTGGTATGTTCGTATGTGACACATATATTCCGGACATTAGTATCAATGGTTATTGCCTTGAGTTGAAGTGTTCGTGTAGTACAGCACAGCAAGTCGGTGCGGTAAAATGGTAGTGAGTCACTGGTGACATATTTATCCCTGCATCCCTTATGAATTGCTGCAGTACCTTCTGCGGGTGATCAACAGAACGACAAGTGTTGAGCCACTGATTATCGGTTGGAATATCAGGTGGGAGGAATCTTTTTACCAAACGGTTATGGATCTCCAGCCTGAAGTCTCCATCTTCAGCATGATGAGGGGAGTCCTCGATGGCAACACATGTTGCAGCCCCGCAGGGCTCGACTCTACGTCCGGAGACGGAGCCGCGAACGCCGGAGTCGACTCCGCAGACTGAGTACTGTCTGTGGAGGGCTCCGCACGCTCCGCACTTCCGCCGGAGCTGCCCGGAGGCAGCTCACGGCCGTCGCGTGACCGGGTATGGTCCGCAACGTTGTCTTTCTCATTTCCTTCACTCTTTGCACTCATTTTTTCGGGCGGATGTAGTCCCGGAGGAGCGGACGGTCCCCAGGGACGAGGGGGCAAAACACTGCGACCTTAGGCTGCAATGGAACGCCGTCGGGCTGATCCTGGTCACGGCACCAATGTAAAGTTCGGCGCCCGCTACAGGGCGTCGCTCTCTACGTTAACAACTACAACCAGGTAACAGCACCTCCGGATCGGATCCAGAACATGCGGAGCGGGTTCCGCACATCCGGAACGGATCCCGCACATCCGGAACAGGCTCCGGAACGAGTCCCGCACATCCGGAACGGGACTCCGCACATCCGGAACGGGCTCCGCATATCCGGAACGGGTCCGGCCGTCATACATCACAACATAACACATATCATCATCATCATGCACCTTATCTACAACATGCACATTATACATTCGTTATGGTAATGTAGCCGTGTGTAGAGTCCGAGGAGCCATGGAGCGGCTCCACGGAGCACGTACACGTGGGCATGTTGCTGGCCGGTCTCGTCGAAGGCACTGTCACAGAGATAGAACTCTGAACCAGCCCGACGGTCTGCCAGAGCCTGTGTCACACTATCCCGGGTGGGAAAAGACTGGCGATCCACAGGGCTTGCGCCCCCGAGTCAGCAACTGTCTCTCCCCAGCCCGGGCCCCCTATGGAAGTCGTCCCTGAGACCCGACTGGCCTTTACATGAACAGAGACAAGGAGCACATGGCTGCGCTCACCTGTCGTGCTCAGTCTCTGAGACAACTCCGGCCACACAAAGTGCGGCCTTCGTATTTATACTCGAGGCGAGAGCGCTTTCGTTTCCCAGTCGACGCCATTTTGATAAACAAACTGAACCTGAACGATGCCTAAAATGCGGGAATCTGTGATCCGGTATCTCAATCATAACGCACCCGATAAAAAGCTGAGTTCACACGATATTAGCGCAAAATAGCGATCGCCAATGGCATTCGCCAAACGATTAGTTCATTCGCCAAATTATGGAATTATTCGCATTTGGCGAATGGGTAGCGAGGGCCCTAGACCACCATGAAAAAATTTTGGGAAAGGGCAGGGTGGAAGAGGTAAAAGGGTGGAAAATAGGCCTATGTTTGTCCTAACACTATTCATCTGTGGTATTGGATAAGGTTGTTAGAATTTAAGTGCACCACTGGTATTGCAATACACTTCCGTGTAATGCACCAAAAGGTAGTGAACCAATTAAAAAATTATTATTTCTTCATGAAACCATGGCACTGTGGTTTATATACATTTCGATACGTTATAAAATATTTGTAAAAGAGCGTTATATTGCCGTAATACTTATATATGGTTAATAAACACATATCATAACATCATGTCACAGCGATACATGTATCTCACCTGTACTGTGTGCTCTTTTTCTTTTCCAGTTGACTATTGATTGTTGATTAAAAAACAGATGTGTTTGAAACGCTGTATTTCTTCATTGCAACAACATAACAAACAGTGCTCATTGTCGCCTCCATCAGGAGGCGACATACTCAAATACGATTAAAACGGCCCATGGATAGATGCGTTGGTCCGGTCCTGCAATGGTACCGCAGCATTTGTTTTAAAATTTTCAGTGTCAACAAGCAGATGGAGACAATCACTAAAAAAAATATTACAGTTAGATTGTGAAACGTTCTCTAATTTTCTTCATGCCTGAACAACCGCAAAATATTGCGAGTACTTCGATAGATTTGACCGATCAGACAGCGGCTTGGGGATTGCTTGTTAATATCATCATGGCTTGAGCACTGTTCCGAATGATGCCATTCTTGAATGAGAACGTATTGCCGACCATTCAAATTATCGGGGGGAAAGTTTGTCAAAAAATATTCGTGCACGTACCGGTTCCCTTCTTTTCAAACGATGTACCCAGTATACTTGCGATCATGAAGTTTTTGATTATGATTGAATGGGCGTTTATTTTGCAGCATTTAACGAGAACTTAGAAATATATGGCATTTGTATTTTATAGGAATCTCTTCAAATCTATGCAATCTTTATGGAATTATATTGAAATGGCAGTCAGCTAAAGACAGGCAAAAGGGGACGAGTGGTCAAACACCGCTGACACGGCGCTGTGTCTGTATCGATTTTCTACTCGGTACTGGTGGCAGGGTGCACATTGCTTTGCAGAAATATGTTTTATAGCGATTTTTCTCGTTCGATGTAGTTTGACGAAATATTTCACCCAAAAAAATGTTGTTTTACAGGTCGAAAACTTTATGTATAGATGTGAATAATGGAGCGTAAGCGTACAAGTTAAGTTTATGTAGCATGTAAAATAGGGGATTCGAATTGATATGGGTCTGGAAAAGGTCTGGAAATTGTTCCATTTTGAGTCTGGAAAGTCCCTGATCTTGTTATTCACAGATTAGTGAAAACTATGTGACTATGATTGCAGTATGTCAAAACTACAGCAATGCAGACTCAGTGCATTCCCTAATGATAACAAAAGGGATGGGGTCACATTCCAACAAGTAATACGTATAACTTGTAGCTGAGGGCCACCTCCAGGTGCCTGACCACCATGAATTATTTGGCCAGTAAATATTGCAAATGCACGACAGATTCTTCCCCCAACATAACAAACAGAGCTCATTTCTGTAGTAACGTAACAATTTACAAAAACAAGTAACCATTTTCAGTTATATTGCAATTCAGTGCATTCCATTCCACATCATTGGTCATGACACTAATGACTGTCCGGTCTACAGGGTTGACATCATCTATCCTGCAACTCATGGCTTCCCTCCATCCCCTTCGTGGCCGAGTACTGTAAACATGGTACCTTTAAAAAGGGTGTGGTGGGTGCTGCTAAGAGGTTTTGCATGTCATGGACAGTCAAAACTATAATGCGTTTTAAAATATATATATGAAGTTTGTTCCACAATATCAAAAGGAATAAGGCACGATGACTTGCCCCTTGACTGTGGATAAAAAACAATCGGTCGCTTATTCTCTTCGCTAATGTGACGAACCAATTAATTGTGTTGCTTGCTGTCTCACAATGCGTTTTGAAACCATTCTGTGAATCACACAATTAAGGAGGTGAGTATATACCGAAATTTTTTTAACTTTCTATTAAAATCTGTCAAATGACTGGTTCTATGTACTATAAAGACACGTTAACCTGTACTAGTACTTCTTGTAAAGAATGTCAAAATTAATACATATAGATGCATGGTTCTTCCCCCGTTCATGGCGTCACGCTGCCAGCACCTGTTACTCACGCCGCCCCGCCCACCACATCAGCCGCCTCGAGGGAGATCGCACATCAGGTACATGTTTTTCCTAATTACCCTCGCCCCGATAGGGGCAGAGGGTATTGTAATTGGGTCTGTCAGTTTTTATGTCTGTTTGTCTGTTTGTCTGTCCGCGCGCATAACTCAAAACCGAATGGTCCGATCGTCCTGAAATTTATAGGGAAGAAGCGGTATCACCGTGGCTCGGTCCTCCTAAATTTTGTCAAAATCGGACAAAAACCGTTGCCATGGCAACGGAAAATGTAAAAATCAATAATTGACCATAACTCCGGTTCTATTCAAGATAAATTTTTCTAACTAATTTTGTATTTTTTTATGGCCAATTCCTGATCATATGATATATGGCCCGTGGTCGTACGACCAAAACTCTCCATTATCGCCCGATGTCGAAAAATTGGGGGTCACGGTTTCGAATTCTTTTGGCCAGCGACGTTTCAGTGCAAATGTCTGTGCTCATAACTCAAAGGCAAACGGTCCGATCGATTTGAAATTTATAGGAATAGAGTGCTATGATGGTGGCTCAGACCCTTCAAAATCTTGCCAAAATCGGATGAAAATGGTTGCCATGGCAACGGAAAAAAAGAAAATCACATAATTGGCTCTAACTCCGGTTCTATTTGATATTAATTTTTCCAACTATTTTTGTATTTTTCTTTGGCCAATTCCCGATCGTTTGGTGTACGACCAATGGTCGTACGACGAAAACTCCCCATTATCGCCCGATGTCGAAAAATTGGGGGTCACGATTTCGGTTATTTTTGGCCAGCGACGTTTCAGTGCAAATGTCTGGGCTCATAACTCAAAAGCAAACGACCCGATCGATTTGAAATTTATAGGGCAAGAGTGCTATGAAAGTGGCTCAATCCCTTTCAAATTTTGCCAAAATCGGCTGAAAACGGTTGCCATGGCAACTGAAAAAATAAAATCACATAATTGACTATAACTCCGGTTCTAATCAATATTAAATGTTCAACCTATTTTTGTATTTTTCTTTGGCCAATTCCCAACCGTATGGCGTACAACCGATGGTCTTAAGACCAAAACTCTCAATTATCGCCTAATTTTAGTGACTAAATCTGAAGGGAGAGGGTCTGCAATCTCTGATTGTCTCGTTCTTTCTTTTTTGGGGGGGGCGCCACAGGAAGACAGCCGTTGGCTATGTGGTGACCCGACAGTGGTTTAGTTTTGTTTCTCTTATTCACACCACATTGATGTATTATATATTGACTTTATGCACTGTCGAAATAAATTTGACTTGACTTGACTTGACTAGTGATAACGCCCAGTTCAGAAGGAATTGACCAATCACATATCCATTCATAGTGCAAAATTCTAATGCTTAAATTTTAATGATTTTAACATTTAACGACAGTTTTTTTTTTCTTGGTGATGTATAACATCCCATAAATATTCAGTCATGACATATGAATTGCCAGGTCATGTGACGTAACAGTGACTTTTCTGCATAACATTCGAAAAAGTACAATAACAGCATGATGGCGTGCCATTATATGTAAAATCCAGAAAGACCCATTGTGTAAATTGAGGATACCTGTCCTTCAGCGACCTCTACCGAATATCCATTACAATAATGGCGAACCAGACCTTGAAATGTTTTGAGATTTGCAAAATTAACCTCTCTCATTGCCACGATACTCCAGCATCAACCTCATTTTGTAAGAAAATGTCCGCAATGTGATGGGAAACTTGAAGAAACTATTTAAATAAAGTAAATCGGCATATACCTTATCCTTCCGATGTAATGCGTATGCTCAAGTCGGCTTTCTTGTCTTCCCTTGACATCCGTAATAAAAGCCGACTGAGAATGGAAATGGCCTTACAAGCCCCTTTATATCGCTAACTCGACGCCTAACCTCGTTTGGGGTGACAGGAAATATCACTAATCAGGGGTATATGCCCCTAAATTGGTGCCTGACCAACATGAATTATTTGGCCAGTAAATATTGCAAATGCACGACAGATTTCCCCCTTCTCAGTCCATGATACACCACTGTGCATAAGCCCCGTGGCATATGCCCCACAAGTTCCCCATCATTGGTCACGACACTAATGACTGTCCGGTCTACAGGGTTGACATCATCTATCCTGCAACTCATGGCTTCCCTCCATCCCCTCCGTGGCCGAGTACGGTAAACATGGTACCTTTAAAAAGGGTGTGGTGGGTGCTGCTAAGAGGTTTTGCATGTCATGGACAGTTAAAACTATAATGCGTTTTAAATATATGAAGTTTGTTTCACAATATCAAAAGGAATATGGCACGATGACTTGCCCCTTGACTGTGGATAAAAAAACGATTGGTCGCTTATCCTCTTCGCCAATGTGACGAACCAACCGTGTTGCTTGCTGTCTCACAATGCGTTTTGAAACCATTCTGTGAATGACACAAGCAAGGATTTTTTTTTTCACTTTTTATTGAAATCTGTCAAATGATTGGTTCTATGTACTAGTGACAACGCCCAGTTCAGGATGAATTGACCAATCACATATTTATTCATAGTGCAAAATTTCAATGCATACATTTCAATGATTTTAACATTTAATTAACGACAGTTTTTTTTTCTTGGTGATGTATAACATCCCATAAATATTCGGTCATGACATATGAATTGCCAGGTCATGTGATGTAACAGTGACTTTTCCGCGCAACATTCGAAAAAGTACAATAACAGCATGATGGCGTGCATATTTTACATATGTAAAATCCAGAAAGACCCATTGTGGAAATCGAGAATCCCTGCCCGTCAGCGACCTCTACCGAATATCCATTACAATAATGGCGAACCAGACCTTGAAATGTTTTGAGATTTGCAAAATTAACCTCTCTCATTGCCACGATACTCCAGCATCAACCTCATTTTATAAGGTAATGTCCGCAATGTGATGGGAAACTTGAAGAAACTAAAGTATTCAAATAAAGTAAATCAGCATACCTTTTCCTTCCGATGTAATGCGTATGCTCAAGTCGGCTTTCTTGTCTTCCTTTTGACATCCGTAGTAAAAGCCGACTCAGAGCAAAAATGGCCTTACAAGCCCTTTTATATCGCTAACTCGACGCCGAACCTCGTTTGGGATGACAGGAAATATCCCTAATCAGGGGAAAATGCCCCTAAACTGGGGGTATACCTCTAGATGAGGGTTTTCCCCAACTGATTAGGCTTGTTTGTCAAATCGAAAAACCATCCGAGATGGGTGTTCAGCTGAGTAGATCATCTCCATATAATAGGCCTACCTGTGACGAAATGCTTATTGCTAATGCAAATCGACAATGCTAATTCATGCTACTTTTGCTGAAGCCGAATGCCAAGGGTAAGTAATGCTTATTTCTAGTACGATTTGTCAATCATCAATGCAAATGCCAATTATAATTCTTAATGCCAATTGCTGATTGCTAACTGATATCCCATCAATATGTTAAAACTGCTTGTAAACAAAACCCATGTGCGTTTGATGGTAAACAGACCCACGTACTTTATTATTATTGGGGGGGGGGGGGAATATGTATACTTATGATGTGTAAATAAGAATTCTTTGAAAACACATGTGTTTTTTTTTCTCGATGACCATTTTTCCTTTAATAAAAAATTGTAGGGAGGATAGGGGGAGATTCTCAAAATGATTGCCTTTTTCACTTTCCTATTGTTGATAAAAAATTTATGCCATTAACATTGTTTTGCCAGTTCCAGGAGATGGAGAAGGAAGAAGTTACCATTGCTGGTGTGAGTCAAACCAGTGCCACCGCTGTGCTGCCATTGCTCTGCTTTTGAAACTATAGACATAAGTCAGACAAGTAACCTACAGTGGAGATAATTATGTTTGTGGCCAGCGGAAATATGTTGGGATGGGAAAGTTTATGTGATTAATAACCTTAATTTATTGGATTATATTGCTCATTATTCTCCATATAATAAACAAAGAAGAACATATGTATCGATGTATATCCGAGCACAGACATTCAATGGTTTTAATGATGCCCAATGTTTTGGATCAAATTGATAGTTTATGCGTCTATTTTGGTGTAAAAAAACCTTTCGTAATTGTTCTGTCAACATCAGAAATTTAGCTCAATATTTTTGATGCCCTACTATATGCGTATGTATTACGGTAAATCAACAAATATCGCAAAGCTCTCAGAGTAGGCCTCGGATCATAAAAATATAATGTGATTCATACCAAATTGGTTGTTAGATATATTTTGAACAAAGAAATATGTTATTAATATACTGTGATGAAATACTTTGATTAGATAGTTGAAATGGTTTTGTAGTGTTAAATGTAATTATATGAATGTTACATGGCATGAAATATTTAATAGATGAATAAATGGAAATGAAGTCATTCATTTATTTCAATCAACAAATAAATTTGATATTTCAGTTGCAGAAATGAGGAATGCCCTTGTACCTCTCCGTGAATGCTTGTCACCTCATCTCGTATCGTCAACCGCTAGAGAAAACACGTGGGAATCATTCTTTGCCAAACGATCATCTATCACTCAAACAGTCACCAACATCATCAATCATTCCCAGATGTCATCATTCATCGTTCACACCGCAATGGATCATCTACTTCGCCAAAGTATGATTAAATCACTTTCTGTCCAATCAAATAAATTATACTTGTCAGACGATGAAAAAGACATTATTGTTTATGTTGGTGGGTTTGTTTTGTTTCGTGCCATGAAACTATTTGGTAGAGGGTCATTAATTTCATATTTAGGCCTAAATAATTAATTTTCTGTTTCTCGTCCTCTTATTTTTTCAAAACTGGGTAGGGAGGGACTTTTTAATTTTTATTTTTCATTTTTTCTTTTGCAAAAAATACCGTCATCAGCTCAAGAGAAAATTGGGTAGGGAGGCACTTTTTATTTTCTATTTTTGGTGGGACGACATTTCACAGATATGAAAATAAATCTGATTTATTGATTGATTGAGAAAACACTTGAAGCACAGACGCATTGAAGCCCAAATAAAGCAAGCCTTAAGGATTGATGGCATGTGATCGTCATGAACCTGGCATTGACCAGCTGTCCATTCACTTATAACGTAAATATAAAGGTAACAAATTCATGAATTCACACACTTCCAATCAACGTGAAACTTTGCCTTTCTGATTGTTAGCCATCAAGGTTTATTAACCGAGACTCTGTTTCTTTCTAAGCAATGTTAAAGTTGTTAAATTCATCGTTTTCATATGTCATTTTCCGACCTATTTCTCAGTCTACAAAATACACTCACAACAGGGCGAGCGAAAGGATTATGCTGTGCAGCAAATAGCTAGGGAGACCAGTAAACCTCACAGGTGATATGCACTCGGGTGCACCGAGGTGTTTGGGATTATGAATGTTCAGCTCATTGTATTCATCTCATAGAAAGTATAGCCCTAGATATTTTCATTATTTTGACGACAACAAGGAATAAATATATGCAACAGCCAGTGCTGGTCAAGCAGAACACTCGAATCTTCGTTTTGGTGAAACGTATAAAATCATTTATCTAATCATCAAATTGCACAGCTTTCGTGATATAATTTATGAAACCATGTCTCGGTTCATCATCCATGAGTATATGTGTGTGTGCTAGCCAAGTTTTAGGTCAGGGGATTGTATTGTTTTGGTGATTTTGTTACCTTTACTTTCACATTATAAGTCAATGGAGAAGTGCCTCAGTGCAGTCACTGGGAAGTTACGTGCAATCACACCTTAAGAATTGTAACACATGACTTCAATGATTTTTTTTTTCTAGGGGCTTGATTTATTTGGGCTTGATACCTCTTGGCCGGGCACCTTGGCACTACTGGCGTGCCATCATCCTAGCAGTCAGCACAGACAGGATGATTCTGTGTACTAGTATTATTATTATTATTATTATTATTATTATTATTATTATCAAAAACCGTCAGTTGATAATATATTTCAATGATGAGTAATTGTGGAGATCCGTTCTATCAGTTAATATGTGGAATATAGTATAATCTTGATCACAATTTCATGTATGTACTTATGTATGTATTATTACATACACGTAACCACATAGAATAACTGTTTTTGAAAACTGGTAGCGTCTTTGTCTCATTTGGTGGAGAGTGAAAGCAAGGAGTTAAGTTAAATATATGCCTAAGTTGCATGTGTGATTCGGTGTCTCGATCATTCACTATCCTCAAAATAGGGGCGGGAACACTTTTTATTTTTTTATTTGAGAATTGCAAATAAAAAAAATCCGAGAGGCTGCTTTTGAACACAGGCGGGCGGGGACGAGAAACAGAAAATTAATTTTTTTAGGCCTTAGTTAAGTCTGAAGACCAGAAATGTAGTACATTGATTGAAACTAAGGATAGGGGTGGACTGTGTGAACCAGTTCTGACATGATTTGTTTATTTGAGGCCTGTGAGCTCCTTTTCCGTTCAGAATTTTCTTCCCAAAACTTTTGCTTAGATGTGTTTTTAGGGCTGTCTGTGAACGAAACGACATTGTGGGATTTTTTTTCAAAGTGTGTATGATGCACAAGTGGAAGATAATTGAAGTGAATGAAGTGTTCTCGTATATCATCAAATCATTCGATCAATTAAGAACAATTTGTTCTGTTGGAAAGCACTCAAAACGAATAGTGACTTGATTTGGAACGGGAAAATGTTTAATTCTGTGTACTAGTATTATTATTATTATTATTATTATTATTATCAAAAACCGTCAGTTGATAATATATTTCAATGATGAGTAATTGTGGAGATCCGTTCTATCAGTTAATATGTGGAATATAGTATAATCTTGATCACAATTTCATGTATGTACTTATGTATGTATTATTACATACACGTAACCACATAGAATAACTGTTTTTGAAAACTGGTAGCGTCTTTGTCTCATTTGGTGGAGAGTGAAAGCAAGGAGTTAAGTTAAATATATGCCTAAGTTGCATGTGTGATTCGGTGTCTCGATCATTCACTATCCTCAAAATAGGGGCGGGAACACTTTTTATTTTTTTATTTGAGAATTGCAAATAAAAAAAATCCGAGAGGCTGCTTTTGAACACAGGCGGGCGGGGACGAGAAACAGAAAATTAATTTTTTTAGGCCTTAGTTAAGTCTGAAGACCAGAAATGTAGTACATTGATTGAAACTAAGGATAGGGGTGGACTGTGTGAACCAGTTCTGACATGATTTGTTTATTTGAGGCCTGTGAGCTCCTTTTCCGTTCAGAATTTTCTTCCCAAAACTTTTGCTTAGATGTGTTTTTAGGGCTGTCTGTGAACGAAACGACATTGTGGGATTTTTTTTCAAAGTGTGTATGATGCACAAGTGGAAGATAATTGAAGTGAATGAAGTGTTATTGTATATCATCAAATCATTCGATCAATTAAGAACAATTTGTTCTGTTGGAAAGCACTCAAAACGAATAGTGACTTGATTTGGAACGGGAAAATGTTTTTCAGCCGACCCCCTGAACAATGAAAATGGCCGTCACACGTTGATCGGCGATTCAAGAGCAACGAAACTTGTACATATGTGTAGTAATTTTAGCGACTGTAACTCCCGTCCCTCCCGCGCACTACACATTTCCGCAACAAACATTCATTCTACATGACTTACATACAGGACAAATACATACTATACGATCACAAGCATAAACTCCATGTAGTCATGGTTACATACACAGGTCAAACCACGCACCTGCGGCCCCACTTGTTCGGTACACTCGACCCAAAATACTCGGCCTTGACCTTCACATGCACTGACTTCTAAACATAGAACTTGACACACATACCCCACACATCACGTACACAGATACAGGCATTACAAGTATTGACACGAGCCGGGGAAACCCACTTTCCCGGTGACATCAACGCATTGCAGCATACATTCGTATGGCGTACAACCGATGGTCTTAAGACCAAAACTCTCAATTATCGCCTAATTTTAGTGACTAAATCTGAAGGGAGAGGGTCTGCAATCTCTGATTGTCTCGTTCTTTCTTTTTTTTGGGGGGGCGCCACAGGAAGACAGCCGTTGGCTATGTGGTGACCCGACAGTGGTTTAGTTTTGTTTCTCTTATTCACACCACATTGATGTATTATATATTGACTTTATGCACTGTCGAAATAAATTTGACTTGACTTGACTTGACTAGTGATAACGCCCAGTTCAGAAGGAATTGACCAATCACATATCCATTCATAGTGCAAAATTCTAATGCTTAAATTTTAATGATTTTAACATTTAACGACAGTTTTTTTTTTCTTGGTGATGTATAACATCCCATAAATATTCAGTCATGACATGAATTGCCAGGTCATGTGACGTAACAGTGACTTTTCTGCATAACATTCGAAAAAGTACAATAACAGCATGATGGCGTGCCATTATATGTAAAATCCAGAAAGACCCATTGTGTAAATTGAGGATACCTGTCCTTCAGCGACCTCTACCGAATATCCATTACAATAATGGCGAACCAGACCTTGAAATGTTTTGAGATTTGCAAAATTAACCTCTCTCATTGCCACGATACTCCAGCATCAACCTCATTTTGTAAGAAAATGTCCGCAATGTGATGGGAAACTTGAAGAAAACTATTTAAATAAAGTAAATCGGCATATACCTTATCCTTCCGATGTAATGCGTATGCTCAAGTCGGCTTTCTTGTCTTCCCTTGACATCCGTAATAAAAGCCGACTGAGAATGGAAATGGCCTTACAAGCCCCTTTATATCGCTAACTCGACGCCTAACCTCGTTTGGGGTGACAGGAAATATCACTAATCAGGGGTATATGCCCCTAAATTGGTGCCTGACCAACATGAATTATTTGGCCAGTAAATATTGCAAATGCACGACAGATTTCCCCCTTCTCAGTCCATGATACACCACTGTGCATAAGCCCCGTGGCATATGCCCCACAAGTTCCCCATCATTGGTCACGACACTAATGACTGTCCGGTCTACAGGGTTGACATCATCTATCCTGCAACTCATGGCTTCCCTCCATCCCCTCCGTGGCCGAGTACGGTAAACATGGTACCTTTAAAAAGGGTGTGGTGGGTGCTGCTAAGAGGTTTTGCATGTCATGGACAGTTAAAACTATAATGCGTTTTAAATATATGAAGTTTGTTTCACAATATCAAAAGGAATATGGCACGATGACTTGCCCCTTGACTGTGGATAAAAAAACGATTGGTCGCTTATCCTCTTCGCCAATGTGACGAACCAACCGTGTTGCTTGCTGTCTCACAATGCGTTTTGAAACCATTCTGTGAATGACACAAGCAAGGATTTTTTTTTTCACTTTTTATTGAAATCTGTCAAATGATTGGTTCTATGTACTAGTGACAACGCCCAGTTCAGGATGAATTGACCAATCACATATTTATTCATAGTGCAAAATTTCAATGCATACATTTCAATGATTTTAACATTTAATTAACGACAGTTTTTTTTTCTTGGTGATGTATAACATCCCATAAATATTCGGTCATGACATATGAATTGCCAGGTCATGTGATGTAACAGTGACTTTTCCGCGCAACATTCGAAAAAGTACAATAACAGCATGATGGCGTGCATATTTTACATATGTAAAATCCAGAAAGACCCATTGTGGAAATCGAGAATCCCTGCCCGTCAGCGACCTCTACCGAATATCCATTACAATAATGGCGAACCAGACCTTGAAATGTTTTGAGATTTGCAAAATTAACCTCTCTCATTGCCACGATACTCCAGCATCAACCTCATTTTATAAGGTAATGTCCGCAATGTGATGGGAAACTTGAAGAAACTAAAGTATTCAAATAAAGTAAATCAGCATACCTTTTCCTTCCGATGTAATGCGTATGCTCAAGTCGGCTTTCTTGTCTTCCTTTTGACATCCGTAGTAAAAGCCGACTCAGAGCAAAAATGGCCTTACAAGCCCTTTTATATCGCTAACTCGACGCCGAACCTCGTTTGGGATGACAGGAAATATCCCTAATCAGGGGTATATGCCCCTAAACTGGGGGTATACCTCTAGATGAGGGTTTTCCCCAACTGATTAGGCTTGTTTGTCAAATCGAAAAACCATCCGAGATGGGTGTTCAGCTGAGTAGATCATCTCCATATAATAGGCCTACCTGTGACGAAATGCTTATTGCTAATGCAAATCGACAATGCTAATTCATGCTACTTTTGCTGAAGCCGAATGCCAAGGGTAAGTAATGCTTATTTCTAGTACGATTTGTCAATCATCAATGCAAATGCCAATTATAATTCTTAATGCCAATTGCTGATTGCTAACTGATATCCCATCAATATGTTAAAACTGCTTGTAAACAAAACCCATGTGCGTTTGATGGTAAACAGACCCACATACTTTATTATTATTGGGGGGGGGGGGGAATATGTATACTTATGATGTGTAAATAAGAATTCTTTGAAAACACATGTGTTTTTTTTTCTCGATGACCATTTTTCCTTTAATAAAAAATTGTAGGGAGGATAGGGGGAGATTCTCAAAATGATTGCCTTTTTCACTTTCCTATTGTTGATAAAAAATTTATGCCATTAACATTGTTTTGCCAGTTCCAGGAGATGGAGAAGGAAGAAGTTACCATTGCTGGTGTGAGTCAAACCAGTGCCACCGCTGTGCTGCCATTGCTCTGCTTTTGAAACTATAGACATAAGTCAGACAAGTAACCTACAGTGGAGATAATTATGTTTGTGGCCAGCGGAAATATGTTGGGATGGGAAAGTTTATGTGATTAATAACCTTAATTTATTGGATTATATTGCTCATTATTCTCCATATAATAAACAAAGAAGAACATATGTATCGATGTATATCCGAGCACAGACATTCAATGGTTTTAATGATGCCCAATGTTTTGGATCAAATTGATAGTTTATGCGTCTATTTTGGTGTAAAAAAACCTTTCGTAATTGTTCTGTCAACATCAGAAATTTAGCTCAATATTTTTGATGCCCTACTATATGCGTATGTATTACGGTAAATCAACAAATATCGCAAAGCTCTCAGAGTAGGCCTCGGATCATAAAAATATAATGTGATTCATACCAAATTGGTTGTTAGATATATTTTGAACAAAGAAATATGTTATTAATATACTGTGATGAAATACTTTGATTAGATAGTTGAAATGGTTTTGTAGTGTTAAATGTAATTATATGAATGTTACATGGCATGAAATATTTAATAGATGAATAAATGGAAATGAAGTCATTCATTTATTTCAATCAACAAATAAATTTGATATTTCAGTTGCAGAAATGAGGAATGCCCTTGTACCTCTCCGTGAATGCTTGTCACCTCATCTCGTATCGTCAACCGCTAGAGAAAACACGTGGGAATCATTCTTTGCCAAACGATCATCTATCACTCAAACAGTCACCAACATCATCAATCATTCCCAGATGTCATCATTCATCGTTCACACCGCAATGGATCATCTACTTCGCCAAAGTATGATTAAATCACTTTCTGTCCAATCAAATAAATTATACTTGTCAGACGATGAAAAAGACATTATTGTTTATGTTGGTGGGTTTGTTTTGTTTCGTGCCATGAAACTATTTGGTAGAGGGTCATTAATTTCATATTTAGGCCTAAATAATTAATTTTCTGTTTCTCGTCCTCTTATTTTTTCAAAACTGGGTAGGGAGGGACTTTTTAATTTTTATTTTTCATTTTTTCTTTTGCAAAAAATACCGTCATCAGCTCAAGAGAAAATTGGGTAGGGAGGCACTTTTTATTTTCTATTTTTGGTGGGACGACATTTCACACATATGAAAATAAATCTGATTTATTGATTGATTGAGAAAACACTTGAAGCACAGACGCATTGAAGCCCAAATAAAGCAAGCCTTAAGAATTGTAACACATGACTTCAATGATTTTTTTTTTCTAGGGGCTTGATTTATTTGGGCTTGATACCTCTTGGCCGGGCACCTTGGCACTACTGGCGTGCCATCATCCTAGCAGTCAGCACAGACAGGATGATTCTGTGTACTAGTATTATTATTATTATTATTATTATTATTATTATTATTATTATTATTATCAAAAACCGTCAGTTGATAATATATTTCAATGATGAGTAATTGTGGAGATCCGTTCTATCAGTTAATATGTGGAATATAGTATAATCTTGATCACAATTTCATGTATGTACTTATGTATGTATTATTACATACACGTAACCACATAGAATAACTGTTTTTGAAAACTGGTAGCGTCTTTGTCTCATTTGGTGGAGTTAAGTTAAATATATGCCTAAGTTGCATGTGTGATTCGGTGTCTCGATCATTCACTATCCTCAAAATAGGGGCGGGAACACTTTTTATTTTTTTATTTGAGAATTGCAAATAAAAAAAATCCGAGAGGCTGCTTTTGAACACAGGCGGGCGGGGACGAGAAACAGAAAATTAATTTTTTTAGGCCTTAGTTAAGTCTGAAGACCAGAAATGTAGTACATTGATTGAAACTAAGGATAGGGGTGGACTGTGTGAACCAGTTCTGACATGATTTGTTTATTTGAGGCCTGTGAGCTCCTTTTCCGTTCAGAATTTTCTTCCCAAAACTTTTGCTTAGATGTGTTTTTAGGGCTGTCTGTGAACGAAACGACATTGTGGGATTTTTTTTCAAAGTGTGTATGATGCACAAGTGGAAGATAATTGAAGTGAATGAAGTGTTCTCGTATATCATCAAATCATTCGATCAATTAAGAACAATTTGTTCTGTTGGAAAGCACTCAAAACGAATAGTGACTTGATTTGGAACGGGAAAATGTTTAATTCTGTGTACTAGTATTATTATTATTATTATTATTATTATTATTATTATTATCAAAAACCGTCAGTTGATAATATATTTCAATGATGAGTAATTGTGGAGATCCGTTCTATCAGTTAATATGTGGAATATAGTATAATCTTGATCACAATTTCATGTATGTACTTATGTATGTATTATTACATACACGTAACCACATAGAATAACTGTTTTTGAAAACTGGTAGCGTCTTTGTCTCATTTGGTGGAGAGTGAAAGCAAGGAGTTAAGTTAAATATATGCCTAAGTTGCATGTGTGATTCGGTGTCTCGATCATTCACTATCCTCAAAATAGGGGCGGGAACACTTTTTATTTTTTTATTTGAGAATTGCAAATAAAAAAAATCCGAGAGGCTGCTTTTGAACACAGGCGGGCGGGGACGAGAAACAGAAAATTAATTTTTTTAGGCCTTAGTTAAGTCTGAAGACCAGAAATGTAGTACATTGATTGAAACTAAGGATAGGGGTGGACTGTGTGAACCAGTTCTGACATGATTTGTTTATTTGAGGCCTGTGAGCTCCTTTTCTGTTCAGAATTTTCTTCCCAAAACTTTTGCTTAGATGTGTTTTTAGGGCTGTCTGTGAACGAAACGACATTGTGGGATTTTTTTTCAAAGTGTGTATGATGCACAAGTGGAAGATAATTGAAGTGAATGAAGTGTTATTGTATATCATCAAATCATTCGATCAATTAAGAACAATTTGTTCTGTTGGAAAGCACTCAAAACGAATAGTGACTTGATTTGGAACGGGAAAATGTTTTTCAGCCGACCCCCTGAACAATGAAAATGGCCGTCACACGTTGATCGGCGATTCAAGAGCAACGAAACTTGTACATATGTGTAGTAATTTTAGCGACTGTAACTCCCGTCCCTCCCGCGCACTACACATTTCCGCAACAAACATTCATTCTACATGACTTACATACAGGACAAATACATACTATACGATCACAAGCATAAACTCCATGTAGTCATGGTTACATACACAGGTCAAACCACGCACCTGCGGCCCCACTTGTTCGGTACACTCGACCCAAAATACTCGGCCTTGACCTTCACATGCACTGACTTCTAAACATAGAACTTGACACACATACCCCACACATCACGTACACAGATACAGGCATTACAAGTATTGACACGAGCCGGGGAAACCCACTTTCCCGGTGACATCAACGCATTGCAGCATACATTCGACCAATCACAACACCGCATACACAACACCGCATACAACACCGCATACGCGGGAAATTACACAAGCACATGATCCCTCGGCCCCAGTTATCTGCGCAGAGTGGTGGTAGAGATCCCAGTGACAGGACGTGCCAAAATAGTGCCTGTGATTATTGACGATATGAATACGAACTAAATACAAGTGATATATAAACTGTTGGATATATGTACAAGATATACGAAGGACTATAATAGTAGGAATATTAATCGACTGGGATAATCGTGGACTATATGTGAAATTGCGGCCCTGATTGTGAGCGAGTGTGCCATCGGAATTATCGCCACAATAAACAGTTAAATTGAACTGCCGGCTTATTGATCCGCACAACGATCAAGATTTTTCGGCTTGATATCGGCCGTGAACGATATTCGTCACATTGGTGCCGTAGACCAGGATCTGAGCTAGTCTCGGATCTTCGACCCAGACCCGACCGGCATTGATGGCATTAGCCCCGGGAGTTCCCCGCGGTGAGCCGCTCGACCCCACGGATGACGAAGTAACGATCAATCCGAATCCGGCCTTCCGACCTTCCGGCCCTCGCTCAGTTGCCATGAGCGATACGGTTCCGCTGTCGCAGGAGCAACAACCGACCGACCTCTTCGACTCCATCGGCTACCATTCGACCCTGAGTTCGGCTTCACCGACTGGCGACCTGATTGGGGAGTACCTCGATGAAGACCCGCTAGCGCCCCTGCACACGGTCAGTGACATTTTAAGTGCACATGCAAGAGCGTACTCGGCCACGCCGGCTAGAGCGACCCAGAAAAGTGACTTTGCCGACAGAAACTATACGCGCTCACGCCAAAGAGCGAGCGTATATCGTGATATCGACCCAGAACAATTAGCAGTGAACGTTCGGCCGGTAACCATAGACACGTCAATGGTTACGCACCCACCAAGTAACTCTCGGATACGACAGTGGGTTTGTCAGTCTGACAATGTTCCGGAACCGATCCCGCCGAACGCTTATTCGGCCAATCGACCCCTGGCGCCGCCCATGACGCCGAGACAACACGACCCCGCGCCAGAAATGTTTTCACGCATACCGACCGAGCCAACGGTGGTAGAGTACACACGACCCAGCCAGGCAGGAGCGACATCCGAAGATATCCTGGCGACGACCGCTACCCGGATCGCGACGCCTCCACGACAACAACGACCCAGCGACACGATGACGGAATCTTGCGCCACCATGCGACAAGCGCGACCCCGACAAGCACCCTCGACATCAAGTCGCCGACCCTGCGACCCCGACACGCCGACTTCCGACACACGCGCTCCCGCGCCGACCACGCATCGACCATCGCCGACTACTGGAGAACAACCGCGCTTCGATCCGTCACAAGATCAAGTTGTGTCTGCTCCGGCAGAAAGTGTTGTGCCAATGATCGGACATCCGATCTCACAATCAGTCGGAAACACCAACGGATATGGTGTACCGCCAGTCGGATACCCTGGCGCGACAAGCGGTGTTCCAAATGGAGTAGCTGTCGGATACTATTCACCGCATGTCGGCTACGTGAACCCACCGCCCGGATATGGTGGCGTTCCCAGCGTGATAGCTGACACCGGCTATCATGGTGCACAACCCGGATTAGTGTACCATGGTGTAGGCCCAGATGGATCGGCATACCGATATCCACCACCAGCTGTATTCCCACCCTCAGTCGGGATACCATGGGTGACGCCTCCATACAGCCAACCGGGCCCCGCTGCACAAGCACCACACGACCCCAGTCACACGACGGCACCACCCGCCGCATCGCTCGCCGTCTCCACGACGACAGCACCGACCGCCCCCGCTAACGCGACCCCGATCGGCCCAGATACGACGGCTCCGGCGACTTCGGCTGTTCCGACTCCGACGGCCACTGCAGCGACTACATCAGTTGCGGTGAGTGTTGATACGCCCACGCCACAGAGACTCACGTCTGAGCCCCAAACGTTGGCTACGGCTAAAATGGCTCAATGGCGTGCGACCTTCAAGGAGGGCAATCTCACTCAATACATTCGGAGTTTCGAACAATTTACCGCGGCTTTCACTTACTCCGACCTCAACAAGACGACGACCTTCCGGAGCACGCTGCGCGGCCGCGCTGAAGCGTTAGCTCTAAATATCCCAGTCGCGACTCCCTGGGAGGAGTTCCGTCGCCAACTTCTAGAGGGCTGGGAGCCCGAGCCCCGTCGACAGTCCAAACGGGACGATTTTCCGTTCCTCAAGCGGGAACGAAAAGAGGACGCGGAACACTACATGGAGCGAATCCAAGCCCTGGCGGAGCAAGTGTTCGATGACGTTACGCCAGCGTCGCGGCAACGAACTGTAATTGCACAATTCGTTAACGGTCAACCCGACCCCATTGCCGATAAACTGTGCGCTGGATGCGGTGCTTTCGGCTTAAGGATGTGCTAGTACGCAACGGCATGAAACCGCTAGCATTTCGGCCTAATGGTCCCGGTACTGACAGAAGGACAGCTCAAGTGATGTCAGTACCTAACCAAACCGGTAACCAAACTAAACCGGCCCCACCAACACCTCCGACCCCGTCGTCAAACCAGTAGGGGAAGGTGCTGAGGAGCAAGGGCCTTCCAGACAACTGGACAACGTTCCCCGCTCCACATCTGCGGTTGTCACGACTACTGTACCGGTAACGACACCAATAACGACCCCGCAGCCGGCCCAGCCCACACCTCAGCTCCTTGAAGGGGTGTGTACGAAATGTCAAGCTCCGACCCCGAAACCGGCCTCTTTTCATGAAGGGGTGTCCACACCGCGACCGCAACAGCCACCACGTGGAAACTGTCGTCCTGAAGGGGTGTCACCCCCGACCGCCGACGGCACCGGAACGAACAGCATGTCCGAGATTGAATGGATCTCCGACGACGGAGGATTCTACGCCTTTCCGAGCAGACCGGAATCCAAACTGCCGCCTCTTCACACACTCTTCAGGCCACCGCCAGACGACCCCGAAATTCCGCCTGTCATCAACAACTCCAGCGCCGCCAATCACAAGTGCTGGAAGTTACCGGTACATGTCGGAAACAAGACGATAAAGGCTGTACTCGACTCCGGAGCGCAGATCTCCCTGCTCCGACGCGACCAGCTACGTCACGTCCCCGCCGACCAGCGGCATTTGCGATCGACTTCGGCTACTATTCGTGACGTCAATGGACAGTCAAGTCCAATCGATGGACTGATCGACCTCCCAATACAGGTCGGAACCAACCATATGATTGTGACCTTTTGTGTGGCTGACATACATGATGACATGATTCTCGGCATGAACTTTTTCCGGCAAGCTCACGCTGTGGTGAACTACGGTGAAGGGACGATACAGGTACACAAGGAGATCCTGTTCGCACATAAAGACATTGAGGCCAATGTTGTCAGAATGGTCGTGCGACGAGCTGTCACCGTTCCCGCACGCAGCGAAGCAATAGTGGAGCTGGTCCCGACCTCCCGGGTCCGAGTCCGACAACACCCGAGGATAGTTCAGCCACTAACGACCTTTCCCGAGGAGACCGACCTCATTATGGGAAGAACACTTACGACCCTGAATCGGCAGTGCGTAAAGGTGTCGGTAGTCAATCCAGCAGATACCGGCATTACGCTCACCCGTTCCGACCCTGTCACCATAGCCAGCCCTGTCGAAAGTGTCGTCGGAGCTCTGCCACGACCCGGAGAAGAGCCCGACCCGTCCCCGGTAGACGTCAGTCACTACCGCGACCTACCGCCACATCTGCAAGAAATGGTGGATCGCGCTGGACTAACGCCAGAACAGCATCAGCAGTGCGCCAACCTGGTTCACTAATACCAGGACACGTTCATGCACCCGGACGGCCAACTGGGACGGACTGAAGTCTTCCAACACAAGATCGACACCGGCATCGACACCGGCAACTGCACCAACTACACGACCTAAAGATTGTCGGACATCTCGGCATACAGCGTTCCATTGAGAGAGTCAGGCGCCGATTCTACTGGCCCGGCTTGGCGCTGGACGTCGCCCGCTGGTGTGCCCGCTGCCCGCAATGTGTGACCCGCAAGGGCAAACCGGCCCCAAAAAGATCGCCCCTGACACAGCTACCAACAGGAGCGCCATTCGACAGAATAGCGATGGACATCCTCGACACCCACAAGGTCACGGGAAGAGGCCATCGGTATGTACTAGTCGTGTCGGACTACTTTACGAAGTACACTGACGCTTTTCCGCTACGGCGACATACGGCCAAAAATGTTGCCGACACCCTGGTGAATCGGTGGATAGTCTACCACAGTGTCCCCAAAGCGGTCCATAGCGATCAAGGTACTGAGTTTGAGTCGTCCCTGTTCCGGCATGTTGTGCGTCTACTGGGCGCTAAGAAGATTCGTACGACCCCATACCGACCCCAGAGCGACGGCCAAGTTGAGCGATTCAACAGGACATTGCTCAACATGCTGAGTGCGTTCGTCAGTGATCGTGCAAATGATTGGGACTTGCACTTGCCATATGTGTTAATGGCCTATCGAACCTCAGTACACTCGTCCACGGGATGCACCCCGCATCTGATGGTGTATGGACACGAGTGTAACTGGCCAGTCGACCTCATGTTTCCGACCTACGACCCTGAGCCTCTACCTCCGTGTGGTCCAGAGTATGTGGAGTATTTGCGGCAAGCCATCAGGACGGCCCACGGTTTCGCCCAAGACCATCTCGAAAAAGCGGCAATTCGGCAAAAGATGGGTTACGACGCCCACGCAAAACCACGACCCCAGTTTCAACCAGGCGAACTGGTCCGGTATTATTATCTGCCACTCACACAGAATAATAAGTTCGCTCGGCCCTGGACTGGTCCCTGGAGGATCATCGACCGTGTAACCGAGGTGGATTACCGAATCGCCCTGGTTTCCAACCCTCGTTGGTTCATCTGGATGTGCTCAAGCCATACGAAGGTGACAACCAAGCGGCCCACATCTACTCCGACCCTGTCCGACCCACGTCGTCGTCAAGCAAGTCCGACCCAGAACAGTCACCCGACCCCATGGGACTTCTCAAGGAGTTCTATTACCCTTGGGAGGTAACAGTCCAAGATCGACATACCGATTCAGACCAAACAGCTGAGTCTGATTCGCCAACGACCCAGGATCGTCAATCGCGATCTCCGACTTCATCCGGCTCAAGTCGACATCGACAACGGAAAAGATCACGCAGATCAAGTTCCGACACTCCAAAACCGGCATGCAAGACGCGCCGGCAAAAGCCTGTGGTATCTTCCGACCCTGAGACAAGCGAGGCTACGCCCCCGCCTGCACGACCACGTCGACCCAGACGCAATGCACGCAAACCGGCCCGATACAGATAACCCCGGCCTTGTTATCTGATTGATATCATTGATGATGAATTATGCATGTCTAATGGACTATGATATCATGTCTTTTCCCATAATAATATATTATATTACAATAACAATATATGCATTTAATATGTACAAGATGTCAGTGAGGCAAATTCGATATATATACACACTAGATATGATATTATAATTATGATGCTGGTGGAAAAATTGGTTGCATTATGATATGTGTTTCGACCCCGTATAACATGTACCATTGATCAAAGCGTATGTTACGCAATGACTAAGATTATCATGTAAAGCTTCAATCCATGTGCCAGCCGAAGAGGATAAAAACCAGTCACACCGTGAGTAAGGCCACTTAGTTGTCGAAGAGGTGATAGTGTGATTCATTCCGGAGTATGCGTCGACAGAGCCTCTACTCACTCCATGTAATATTCGGAGGAACGGCCCAGTGGTACGGGAACCAGTCACTATATAGCTATCATGCCAAGATGCGGCCTGTCATCAAATTCATCACCCAAATATTCAAAGCGCCGCGGTGTGACCGACCCAGTTCATTGCAATTTCGACCCCTACAATATTTGCGGCCCCGTCGTCCTGTGAACTGGCTGAAAATGAATGGAACGATGTCCGCCCCAGTGAGTGATTGATATTCATATCTCAGCCTTTAATAACTGTGTGTCGTCTGTGAAACAGCAATTCGACCCCGTAGTTTATTGTGCGCTAATTTGTGGGAGAAGGAATGATAGACTGATTAGTTCACAAGGTACGCACGAGCGCTAATAAACATTTTAGCTGTTTACAGCACCCACATGAAATCCCCCCTGATAAAGACAATAGTGAGTCGTCGGGCAAAAAGAGCCCAGTAATCTGAACAGTCGACTAGTACAAATAGACAATGTTTCGGAACGAGTTATCCAGGGGACGGCAGATGGACATACGGAAATCTGGACAGTGTGAGGACACCCCTACTGTCGTAATGGACTGACCCAAGAGGTCAGAGAAGGATCGCTCTGCGTTTCCTTGACGACGGCCCCGCCTCGCTGTGTGTACGCTTGGAACAATGATACATAGCATAAAGACGTTTTCTATACAGATAGAGAGCGCCCCCCGACCCAGTTCTAAGAATCAAGATGCTGTCAGCATCTTTGTGTACGGCTGTGAAGATTAGCGGCAATCAGGTCATTTGCGCCTGAGACTTTGAAGGAGAAGGACGGTATTAAAGTTTCGGATTACTTGAAGTGCGGACCATTGTTATAAAAACTGTGAAATAGTGAGAGATACTGTCGGCTTGTGAACTTTGTGGGTATTGAAATCCTGGTCACAAGACTTTGGAGATAATACGGCTTTGATTATCGGCATTCGAACTAGGCTGGTTTTGAAGAAATCCGGACTCTGTTACAACCAGCCTAGTCAGTACTTAGGGAGTACTCCGACCTAATTTCGGCCCGTCAGCATGGCTGACAAACCCGGAGACGACCGGGAAAATGGCGACCCAGGTGAAAATCGGCCCCGCACAGTCAAGTTGGACGGCGAGAACATCACCGTCCAAGTAGTCGACACCGGGGATGAATCGGATCATCCCATAATCGTCCCCGACAACGAATCTTCGTCCGGCTCCGACTCGCAGCCTGAGCAGCTCGACCCAGTCACGCTCAGCGACACGGCAAGTGGATCAGAGACCGGCGCTCGACCCAAAACAGTACGGGATAAGTTGGCGCAAAGAGGAGTGCGCCACACGCCTAGCCCGACCCAGGACGATCCCTTTTCGACCGACCCTGAGCGCTTCCGCCTACTCGAGGAAGGCGGGAGTATTGTTCGCCAAGCTATTGAGGCCCGGAAAGCAGCCGAGGAGGCTCAACAAGCGTCCGCTGCGGCTCGGCAGCCCAGCTCGGCTCCACAGGCGATCGCCCCGATCGCGCCGGCCCCAACATCCTTCCCGTTTTATCACGAAGGAAGGCTCACGGCAACCGGCCCCATGCTGGTAAGGTTCGCGCTGCGCTGCAGAGTTGACATGCAGCCGAATCCCAATTATCGGCCCCCTCGAGTTCCGGCTAATATTCCCATCTTCAGGAGAGATGTCAACACCGTCTTGACTTTTGGGATCTGGCATATGGCCCCGGAACTTTTCGACCAGTACCCACCAAATTCGGCCCCGGAAGTCCAATAGGTTCTCCGTCGCTTGGAGTACAATTGGGCGACGACTCCAGCGGACGAAGTTCGGCTCGCTCGCATGGTGAGCGACATAGAGACAATGAACATGTGGGTACGTGTACGTCGGCCCAGCACTATATTTTTCACTCGGCCCATTACATACCAGACCACTTCGGTAAGAATGGCTGAAGAGGTTCCGGTGACGGCCCCAATGACGACGGCTTCCAGCGGATCCACGACATTCGCGGCTGTCGTGTCTTCGACGACGGTATCCTCGGCTACCACGACGTCAAGTTCGACCCCGACACGAACCCGACCTTCGGATGTCATTCCACGACGGAGGATAGTGGAACGACCCACGGCCTCTAATGTGACCGATTACAGGGTCCGAGAGGGACTAGTTCCCCCGCCAGAGGAGTTCCCACCTTTGGAGAAGAAGCCCGCGGAGCCCATGCTGACTCCCGCTCGGACGACCCAACCTCCCAGCGAGGAACCCGACCGGCCGCCTCCTCTAAGGGAGATCACGACGGATTCGCCCGAACCCTCGACCCCAGTAGATCCACCGGCCCCGAGAGAGTCGACCACACCGTCCAGGAGGATGGTGGAGGCTACCCCGCTGCCTCCTTACCTCACGGAGGATGTGTCACCGGCATTGTCCGTGCCGACTCAAGGAACCGATCATGATCGACCTCGGCTCAAGATTGACGACCCCGGACAGTTGGAATCTCTCCATCGAGATCTGGACGAGTTTCTTCCCTTGCACGGATCGGGAGAATTTGCCGTCGACTACCAATTCTTGCGGCAACATGGGAGCCGGCTGTCGACTCGAACATTGCCCGGCCTACAGGCCCTGCCAGGCCAAAATCCGACCCTGCAAAACCCCATTCGGGACGAGGACGCTCGGAGGCTTCCAAACTTGATCGGCCATCATGACGATTTTTGGATTGATCGTCTGAACCAAGTTATGCACAGTGCCGACCCCTTGCTCTTGCCTTCGGAAGCGGAAGAGCATCTTCCAACTGTAGCACTGGCGCGAGCCGACGACATGGCCCAGCAGCACCTACAACTCATTCGGCGAGAGTACGTGTCGGCCATGGACCACCACATCCGGCAAGCCGAATACAACGGCCTTTCAGTGGGCTTCGCCATGGGTTCGCTACATGAGCGTCATCAACCCACGTTTCCAGACGACCTGTCGGAGGAGAATCGAGGAGAATCGAGGAGGAGAAACTAGAGGGTCAAGTGACAGATCTGCGGCAGGAGGTCGAACAACTCCGCACTACTTCGACCCCGACCGAACCACAAGCTACGGCTTCATCGACCCCATCTACAGCGGCCATTCCGGAGGATCTCTTGGCGACCATCGTCGCCATATTGCCAAAGCTCCCTCCGGACGAACAACTCACCTTGATGCGTCAGGCATCTCCTGCGGCCCAGCCCCCTCCCGCCAGCAGGCGTGAACGGGAGGGAAAGTAAATTCGACCCTGAACTGTTCGGCCCCTCTTGATGCGGCCCAGTGGTGGCCAATCATCCTAGTCACAGGTTTATTTGTGTAAATAGTTGTATATATATACATTATCCTAGTCACGGCATTTCGTTTTTTTATCCATGTGATTTAGTTAAGTTTAATCATCATTTTATTTCAGTTCAATAGACTCTTAAAGTTTTAGTTCCGTTTCGCTTTGAAACGTCGAGGAGTTTTGTTTATCATTCCATATCTTACATTCCATTCTTCATCAGTCATTGTTATGAATGTATTTGTAATCATCGTAGTGACTGCTGACGGACTGACCGCTGACGTTTTTTTTGATGGTTAGGAAATTTTTATTGCATGAAGTGTTTTCTCATTTCGCGCGGCGTGTGTGTGTGAGTGTTTTTGGGGTTTGACCTTTAAGACTTCTTAGCTTTTTATTGTTTAGTTTTTGGCGACGGTAGTGTCCGGGGAGGGTAATCCCGAGGGCGTAGGATTAATGAAGGGGTGTTATGTAGTAATTTTAGCGACTGTAACTCCCGTCCCTCCCGCGCACTACACATTTCCGCAACAAACATTCATTCTACATGACTTACATACAGGACAAATACATACTATACGATCACAAGCATAATGTCCATGTAGTCATGGTTACATACACAGGTCAAACCACGCACCTGCGGCCCCACTTGTTCGGTACACTCGACCCAAAATACTCGGCCTTGACCTTCACATGCACTGACTTCTAAACATAGAACTTGACACACATACCCCACACATCACGTGCACAGATACAGGCATTACAAGTATTGACACGAGCCGGGGAAACCCACTTTCCCGGTGACATCAACGCATTGCAGCATACATTCGACCAATCACAACACCGCATACACTTGGCGGGAAATTAAACAAGCACATGATCCCTCGGCCCCAGTTATCTGCGCAGAGTGGTGGTAGAGATCCCAGTGACAGGACGTGCCAAAATAGTGCCTGTGATTATTGACGATATAAATACGAACTAAATACAAGTGATATATAAACTATATGTACAAGATATATGGATATATGTACAAGATATACGAAGGACTATAATAGTAGGAATATTAATCGACTGGGATAATCGCGGACTATATGTGAAATTGCGGCCCTGATTGTGAGCGAGTGTGCCATCGGAATTATCGCCACAATAAACAGTTAAATTGAACTGCCGGCTTATTGATCCGCACAACGATCAAGATTTTTCGGCTTGATATCGGCCGTGAACGATATTCGTCACATATGACAAAGGTACATTAGGGTAATATTTCCAATCTAATACATGTATCTCAAAACTAATTAGACAGTTTTTGAGAAAATGGCCGTCAAAGTCCAAAATTGAGCGTTTATGGACAAATACGGCCGCCATTTCGAGAAGAAGATGGAAATCTGAAATATATCTCCTCAAATTAATTTTAGGCATTATTGTGCAAAATGTCAGAAATATTCTACCGTAAAATTTAAATATAAAAATATTAACACCCGACGGAGAGACGGTCGCAGGCTATCAGACCAAAGGTGCGGTAACCTAAAATATTGCGCATCACTTCCTGAGAGCCGATTTCCTTTTCCTTTTAGTTAAATTACACCCATACAATGATCTTGGCGAGAAAATGAGCCGTCTAATGGTCATGAGTGACTTCAACACTGCAAAATTTGGTGTATGTTTGGCCAAATGGCACATTGACACATTCACCTGATTACTCATCAGCAGCCAGTTTCAGGGAATAAAAAAAAATATGTCACCGAATCACTTTTTCGGGGACCATAATGACTAGAACCATAATCTTTTTTATCGGGCCTTGTCAGAGATACAGATATATTTATGATCTCCACCATCATTGAAATTTGAAAATACATGTAAATAATGTTAAAGTACTACATGTATTACATTGTCAGGACACCAATCTCACCATGGAACAACAAACATTTTGGCTCAAAATGTTCGCTGCAAATGCGACACTTGTCAGCATCGAAGCTGCTGTCTGCTCGGCTTACAGCTTGGATCAGTTGATGTCTCCAGGTGTCAGTCCCATCATCTATGCCTTTCTTTGGGAAGCTGACATAACACACTCTGGGCTGAAACAACATAATTCATAATTATGAAATGATACAAATTTATTACTGTTCAATATTGGGCTTACATTTGATAACAAATGGCCATTATCCCTTGACCAATGTTATAGCATGGTGTGTCTTATATTGCGATGTAAGTCAGCGATGTGTTGCTTGGACAGGATCAGAGAGTGTACAACTCTCTGGATGGATGTAGGCATGCTATTTAAATGGTGATGAAGAATTAACCAGTTGTATTTTACATGTGTTCCTATTATTGCACATCAATTTCATAATTATAGCCAATATTTGCATATAAGTCACATTATCATATTTGTGTACCAATTTTTCATCATCTAAATGTCATGGATCATTCTGATCAATTGCCCATGGGAATAGCATGCATGAACTATTCTATGAGTAAATTCTGGAGTCTGGGGATCACACGTACATTTTCCATTTTGTGAACGCCATTTATAATTTAAATTTCATGCAAATCTGGTACCAAATTATCATGGTCCCCATGTAGAAATAATGTCCTCAATTGTTGTTGATTTGTGTTTTTAGTAATATTTTGTAATCATTTGGTACATTAATACATCAGGATTTGCCTTCTAAGTATGTGGCTTACAGGTACATTTGGTAAAATTTTTGTCTGTCAGTTATTTGTCATGATTTGGAGATCTATCTATAACAGTGAAGATAAAATTTGTATTTGTTCTGACTTTGTTTTATAAACAGATAAATGGTCCAGTAAAGTCGGTTACCCGAAAATGTTAATGGAGACATTATTTAGCACTGTTTTTAGCACTATTTTTAGCTCACCGACCCATAAGGGCCGATAAGCTATTGTCGTGGTTTTTCGTCCGTCGTCCGTCGTCGTCGTCGTCGTCGTCCGCCACATTATCTGTTAACAATTTTTATCTTTTTTTCGGGCTGATGAATTTGTCCATAAATTTGTGTGAATATGTATTGGGTCAATACCCCCAGACGTGTTTTTTTTCATTTTTTTGATTGAATCGATTATGCAGTTTTGGCGGCCATTTTTATGCCGAAAATGGCTGCTTTTGCATGTTCTCAACTTTAAAAATTATTTTCTCAAAAACTGTCTGATCAGTTTTGAGATTTTAGTTTCAGAATGTTCCCCTCATGTATCTTTATCATGTGTATAAGTTTTGATGCTCTTGAATCGCCGGTCTGCGTGTGGCGGCCATTTTGATGTTGTATACGGGGCCCAAATAGGACTTTCCCATGTTAAATTCCTCTATGCTTTATAATGGGCCACAAAGTTCTTGATATCTCACTTAATATTGAGATTAGAGTTTCGGAATCAATTGTGGACATATAGGAAATGATATATGCGGTATATTCTCGTGACCTTGAATTTGACCTTTATCCTCATTTTCAAGGTCAGACCACAAAATGGCCAATATCTCACTTATTATTGACTTTACAGCTTAGGAATCAATTGTGAACATATAGGAAATGATATATGCTGAATATTCTCGTGACCTTGAATTTGACCTTTTACCTCATTTTCAAGGTCACAGTACAAAATGGCTAATATCTCGCTTATTATCGTCTTTACAGCTTAGGAATCAATTGTGAACATATAGGAAATGATACATGCTGAACATGCTCGTGACCTTGAATTTGACTTTTGACCTCATTTTCTAGGTCACAGGACAAAATGGCTAATATCTCGCTTATTATCGACTTTACAGCTTAGGAATCAATTGTGAACATATAGGAAATGATATATGCTGAATATTCTCGTGACCTTGAATTTGACCTTTTACCTCATTTTCAAGGTCACAGGACACAATGGCCAATATCTCGCTTATTATCGACTTTACAGCTTAGGAATCAATTGTGAACATATAGGAAATGATACATGCTGAACATTCTCGTGACCTTGAATTTGACTTTTGACCTCATTTTCAAGGTCAACAGGACAAAATGGCTAATACCTTGCTCATTATCGACTTTGCAGCTTAGGAATCAATTGTGAACATATAGGAAATGATATATTCTGAATATTCTCATGACCTTGAATTTGACCTTTGACCTAAATTTCAAGGTCAGTCATTTTATTTTCAAGGTCAGAATACAAAATGGCTTATATCTCGCTTATTATCAAATTTACAGCTTAGGGGTCCATAGTGAACATATAGGAAATGATATATGCTGAATATTGCTATGACCTTGAATTCGACCTTTGACGTCATTTTCAAGGTCACAGGACATAATTGCTAAAATCTCACTTATTACTTTACAGCTTAGAATTCAATTGTGGACATACTAGAAATGACATATGCCGAATATTATCGTGTCCTTGAATTGACCAATGACCTTATTTTCAAGGTCAAAGGACAAAATATTAATATCTAAAATATTATTGTCCGGTAACCTTTCCTAGCCCTTGGGCTAATTTTCACTTTGCTATCTTCGTTGTTTATACATGTGTTACTTTTATCTTTCAAGCAGCAAACTTACCAGCTTACGGTATAGGCCTATCTGTAAAAAAAATACTCTGTTGATGATGTGATAGTTCTGTTGCCAACCAGTGGTGGCGCTGCTGTGCTCCCTAGTTACACGTGACAACAACAAATTCGGCGATCCCTGTTCTATATTTGCACGAAGAAGAGGGAAAGTCGACTCTTGAGAAGGTAAACCATTTTCCCGGGTTTTCCGCCGAAATTGGTGTTCAAATGTCTTCTATGTATTGTATGTATTATTCACAATTCGTTTAAAGAAACAACTGAGTAATCGTCTGGAATAATTTTGCTGTCACAACACGTTGACGTTTCGATTTTCTCTATCCGGCGCTTTTTCTATTGTTTACATGCGCGGGCGCCAGTGTAGCCATATTTACACCCGCGGAATTCCCCGGTTTCTTCGTGTGTTTATTGTGTAACCTTGTCGCTTGTGTGCAAAATATTCTAGACTCTAGATCAATTGTTTTCCCTTTCATAATGACACTTGCAAATTTTGCATTAGATTATGCATTAATTATTTGTGATTGATAGATCTGATGCTTCAGTCTCAGTCAGTACGGTAGAATCTATTTATAGTTCATTATAAAGCATGTGAAAATACAAATATGATAGATCAATTCACTTTCCTTGCAGAAAGATACACAACAATGGCCCGTATCAAGCAGACCGCTCGTAAATCCACTGGAGGAAAGGCTCCACGTAAGGAGCTGGCCACCAAGGCTGCAAGGAAGAGTGCTCCGTCAACAGCAGGAGTGAAGAAACCCCATCGATACAGGCCTGGAACTGCCGCCCTGCGAGAGATCCGTCGTTACCAGAAGTCCACTGATCTTGTGATCCGCAGGTTGCCCTTCCAACGATTGGTCCGTGAGATCGCCCAGGACTTCAAGACGGATCTTCGATTCCAAAGTGCAGCCATTACTGCCCTTCAGGTTGGTGTTGTTTACAGTGATCATGAAAAGTGTGCAATCATTCCTGGTGTCTTTGGATGAATTTCAAATCAAGTAAAGTTCCATGGAATTTTGTATTCACGACAATTTGTTGTGTATTGCAGACGGCCAGCGAAGCTTACTTGGTTGGTCTGTTTGAGGACACCAACTTGTGCGCCATCCATGCCTTGCGTTTAACTATCTTGCCCAAAGATATCCAGTTGGCTCGACGAATTCGCGGAGAGCGAGCATAAACAACCAGGGATACACTCAAAGTTTTAGGACAGGCACCACTGTTAATATGGATATTTATGTGTCGCTGTCGATTTAGATGTCTTTTATTGAAGAACTGGCTCCATAGATCATATTTGTATTCGTCTTTTGACATTTTACTTAGTATCTCATTGAAAGCTACAAGGTTTGTCCCATGTTGAAGGAACAAGATTTTAGTATTGTTTTATCTGCTTATGTCGAGAGTTTTATATTGTGGTCTTTTGTCTATAAAATTGCATTTGGAGTTTCTGTGAATGTCCTGTGTTCTAGCAAGCGGTGAATGTGGCTGTATGTAAAGATGTTGTAATTAAATTATTTTTCATCCTCATCATGTACCAAGTAATAATTTGTAGATTCGTGTAATATCCGGTAATATTTGTGGTTCTCCATCAGGCCTAAAAAAATTAATTTTCTGTTTCTCGTCCTCCTATTTTTTAAAAACTGGGTAGGGAGGGATTTTTTATTTTTTATTTTTCATTTTTTTATTTTGCAAAAAAATACCGTCCTCATCTCAAGAGAAAATTGGGTAGGGAGGCACTTTTTATTTTTTATTTTTGGTGGGATGACATTTCACACATATGAAAATAAATTTGATTTATTGATTGATTAAAAAAACACTTGCGCACAGACGCATTCAAGCCCGAATAAATCAAGCCTTTTGAATTGAAATCATGTGTAACACATGACTTTAATGATTTCATTTCTAGAGGCTTGATTTATTTGGGCTTGAAACCTCTTGGCCGGGCACATTGGCACTACTGGTGTGCCATCATTATAGCAGTGAGCACAGACAGGATGATTCTGTGTACTAGTAGTGTTATTATCAAAAACCGTCAGTTGATACTATATTCCAATGATGAGTAATTGTTGAGAACCGTTCTATCAGTCAATATGTCCTTTGAAGTATAACATGAGGAATATAGTAAATCAATTCTTGATCACTATTGTGTATGTATTATTACATACACGTAACCACATAGAATAACTGTGTTTGAAAACTGGTAGCGTCTTTGTCTCATTTGGCGGAGAGTGAAAACAAGGAGGTAAGTTAAATATATGCCTAAGTTGCATGCTGTGATTCGGTTTCTCGATCATTCACTATCCTCAAAATAGGGGCGGGAACACTTTTTATTTTTTATTTGAGAATCGCAAATAAAAAAATCCGGGAGGCTGCTTTTGAACATAGGCGGGCGGGGACGAGAAACAGAAAATTAATTTTTTTAGGCCTCATATATTGACAGTTGAAAATTTGGCACATTATGACATGATCTACCAAGATTCCTGCCATTTATTCCTTCAAAACTGCTTCGTTAAGTTACAGAACATAAAATGATTTCTTGTAAATACAATGTAAGTCAACTGAAGCAGGAAATGTCTACATTGTTTTGGCTTGAATGGAAGAACATCAAAAGTCATCTATCTTGCATGTTGAAATTGTATTTGGCAGAGCAGTATTGAAAAAAAAACATACATTGCGGGATCAAAAGTAATTATGTACAGAAATAATAAAAACAATGTTGTCATATCATATGTGAAACATTTGTATTGAAGTTGGCCCAAACATACAAAGTAAATGTCAATCACAAAGAGTTGGGAATTGTAAAGGCTTGCAATATTACTCTGCATCTGAAAAGTGTTCCCATTTGTACTCGGAGCTGTTAAAGCAATAGATTTATATTTTTGTACTGCATTGTATTCAAAGTTTGGACTTTACTGTCTAACTCATGTTTTGGATGATCTCTTGTTTCACCTGCAGAATATGTACTTTTTAAAATTGAAATCATGAAATTTGCAGTTTAAGTCACATAAATGTTGCAGAATATTGCATGCTGTTCGTTTGTTGGAGTTTGAATTTTTATGAAATGATCACAGGCTTTTATCATGTTTAATGTGTGTTGTTGCTTACGGAGATATAGTTTTGCGCTTTGAATGCCACTGTATAGAATACCTGAGGAGTCGCGCCTTGTGAGTTCCAAGTTTTCTATTACGAGATGCTACTTATGTATGCATGAGGTGTCGGAATCCCTGCGTGGTTGCGAGATGTGACTTGTGAGATGCGAAACTATATTCAAATATTGAATTGTAGTACTGTAAACGTACTTAATTTCGCGGGTATTCGATTTTGCGGTTTTGTACCTCAGACGTTTTGCGGTGGATTTAATTTTGCGGTCTTGATATTACCGCGAAATCCGCAAAATAAATCCACCGCAAAAATTAGTACGTTTAGAGTACTAGCTTTCCCTTACTTAACAATAGTGTAATATGGATAAGCTAGTATCTTATAAATCACTTCACACAAGTCGCGACCCTGCAGGTATTCCATACCACAGACTGTTTTACGAGGAATAATACAAGAATAATACTTGTTATAGTTCGATTACCCATACATACACAGTACTTAACTTAACCTTATGTCTTCTGTTAAATGAATCCACCGTCAAAAGTGTTGAAAAATATATTGTTGCCTGGTTAGTAATTTCAAGTACTGTAAAACAGGTGAAATGGTAGACACTCGCGGAATTGAAAAGCTCATTGACATTAAACTGTCGCGAAAAAAAAGAAAGTTGCTATGGTTGCATGTAGGCCCTATCTCCCTGTAATATACTAGTAGAACCATATAGGCCTACTTCAAGGATTGATTGCGGGTAACAAACCAAACACTGTAGTGAGCCGCTCTCCCATTCATTTGTAATATAAACATAAAGGTAACAAAATCAGCAAGACTACCCAACCCTTCTTCCTGAAACTTCATTAACAGAGATATGTATAGCCATGGAAGATGAACCGAGACATGGTTCTATAAAAAGTATCACAGAGATTGTAAAAATTGATGATTATAGATATCACTTTTACACGCGCCAGCAAACAACGCCTAGTATCTTCAGCGTTACAAACAAGCTGTTGTTGGTATGTACGCTTTGTTGTGTGACCATCCATTAGTCCACGGTTCTATTGTTCTTTGCAGTAGATTATTTTTCAGAATCTACTGGGATACGGTTCCCAGTAGAATATTGCAGTAGATTATTATTCCCATCAATCTACTGCAATAAAATCTACTGCGTGTAAAAACAAACGCCAGTGCACAAACTGCATCTGCTCAAACAAGACGCGTGGGTTTGCGTACTGGCGAGTGGTTGTCATCATTGCCGAAACCTAATTCGTTTGATGCCAAGGAACCTTGGTCGAGGCCAATATAATGTAGATGAGAAGGTGAACAATAAACGTGGTGTTACTGTTGAGTCCCAATTCTAAATCCACCAAGACACTGAAAGGTAGTAGTACAAGCAGTGGGCATTGTCGTGAATCTAAAACCCTATTTGTATTCATCATTCGTTCATATTCCGGGATTGATATATATTCATCATTATCATGCATTCATTAGATGCAAACATCAGTTAGCAAAATTTGGTAAATACCGTGTTGTATATAGTTGAAAATTACGAGAACAGCGAGTGGATATACTTCTATTCTCATGATATAATAATGGTGACAAAGTTCATCACAAATTCAGACAGTGTCGCCCTCTGTTTCATAACACTGTTGAAGTGTGACGGTATAGTTGTACACGCAGATTACTACTCGCAGGTGCATATGCGAGCGGAGATTTAGTTGAGTTGAGGGGGAACCGAGAACTAACCGGGAACCTTCGGCTCGTCGATTATTTTCCAGAGTCGCTCCACTTCACCGATTATCCGGCCCAAGTATCATACACTGCGCCTTAATACTACTCGTCCACTAAATGAATGCCATTTAATCCGTCTGTCACCTTTTTAATCCTCATTGAATAAAGAGGAAGGCGCAGTGTATAATACTTGGGCCGATTATCCTATACATAATAGATGCCTATACGACTTGAATTTCTGCGAGAGGAATACAGTAGGCGGATTTGGTGCACCCGAGCGCAACTCACCAGTGAGCTTAACTAGCATTAATAGTTGTCCGCAGTAAGAAATAATCCTGCCGTTGGACATGTTTTGAGTGTGGCCTTGTCTTTTGAGAAATAAGTCACAAAATGACATTTGAAAATGATAATTATCAGACGATTAATCATAATCAAGAACCAAGTCTCGGTTGGTGATCCTTGATGGCTGTAGGTCGCCACAGTAAATTGTAGTGCCAAATGGATGTTTGAAAGTTCATGATTTTGTTACCTTTATATTTACATTATAAATGAATTGAGAACTGGCGCGTTCCAAATTCGGGATTTTACATGCAGTTCGTCCTTAAAAAGACAAATTTTGGCGGCTATTAAATTTGGCGGTTGTGAGCCCCAAGTTATTTAGCGGAGAGTTAATTTGGCGGTTTCAAAACCACATGTATTTCCTATCATATATCTAGTTAATTTGGCCGACGATTTACATGTGCTTTGGTAGTTTTTCCCCTACCTCCAAGTCTGCCAAATAAATCGTCCGCCAAAATTAGTCTATTTACAGTATGATATGGAATATAATGACGCGAAGAGTGTTGGCGTGCATAGTGTGGATTATCTTCAGTGGTAAATTACAATTCCTTATGTCTGGGATAAAAATTAATTGTAAGTAGACGTCAAGGCACATCCCGTCTTTTGCCAAACAGGTCGAAAGAGATTTAAGCGCCCGCCGACTGGTGGTTCTGCGAGACCGAAATGGGAGGGAGTCGCCCTTGGTGACACGTGGCACCCAAAAGGTTCCCGAGGCTTGGACCCTGCCGGGACGCCCCTGCTCTGCCCTTGGACTTGCCGAGTGACGAGCATCACACTTGGCTGATGTAGAGGCAGGGGCACTCGAAAAGGTATGTTTCTTGTGCTTCTTAGCATTGGAAGCCGAAGGAGCCTGAGACTGGGGGGGAGGGGGGGGGCAGACTTCCAGCTCTTCTGTTAAACCAGCAGGTCCTGGACGAGTTGGTTGTTAGCCACCTGTACACCTGTACTGTCGAAAACTTTTCGCTCCTCCCTAACCAAGTCGGGGTCTTTGTCGTGGAAGAGGGAGTTCTGAGACTAGTCCTACTAAGGCCTCCTGTGCACAGGGTAAGAGCATAGCAGCTGTGCGGAGCCTTGACCGAAGAGCAGCCAGGGGTTTGAACGAATGCGACTTAATGTAACCATCCCTCCGCCATTGTTCAATAACGTAAGTGCCGTAGGTGATCTGGTGCATGGAGTCGATTCCATATGACGACGCCCACACTAGAGAGGAGACCAATCGCAGATGCACCTGCTCCTGTAGTGAGGCCTGAAAAACATGACCCGCTGTGGCTTGGCATGCTAGGCTCTCGAGCAGGTCCTGGACCAACGCGAGGAGCCAATCTTGAGTGGATTCAATCAGGATCGCCGAGCGCAGAGATTGTTGTGCGTCCTTCAACTGTGTTAGCGGAGTCGATACTGAGGTAAGAGCCGACATGAACTGCAAAGCCTCTTTGGAGGGCTCCGTGGGTGTGACCATAGATATAAATAGAACAGGGATCGCCGATTGTGGCGTCACTCCTTGTATTTTTAGGTTACCTGCACTACAGCGCCACCACTGGTTGGCAACAGGGCAAAACAAAGATGGACGCTAGAGGCGAGATTTTCAAAGCGCTTGTGGTATCGACAGTTGATGCACAGATATTCTATGATGGTTTGAAAAAAATTATCCCAATCAGGAGGTTGCTATAAAAATAAGATACTAGTAAGCATGAGTTGGAGTAATAGAGTCCATGGGCGATATGAGCAGTTGGGGCAAACCCTCATCTAGGGGTATACCCCCCAATTTAGGGGCATATACCCCTGATTAGTGATATTTCCTGTCACCCCAAACGAGGTTAGGCGTCGAGTTAGCGATATAAAGGGGCTTGTAAGGCCATTTCCATTCTCAGTCGGCTTTTATTACGGATGTCAAGGGAAGACAAGAAAGCCGACTTGAGCATACGCATTACATCGGAAGGAAAAGGTATGCTGATTTACTTTATTTGAATACTTTAGTTTCTTCAAGTTTCCCATCACATTGCGGACATTACCTTATAAAATGAGGTTGATGCTGGAGTATCGTGGCAATGAGAGAGGTTAATTTTGCAAATCTCAAAACATTTCAAGGTCTGGTTCGCCATTATTGTAATGGATATTCGGTAGAGGTCGCTGACGGGCAGGGATTCTCGATTTCCACAATGGGTCTTTCTGGATTTTACATATGTAAAATATGCACGCCATCATGCTGTTATTGTACTTTTTCGAATGTTGCGCGGAAAAGTCACTGTTACATCACATGACCTGGCAATTCATATGTCATGACCGAATATTTATGGGATGTTATACATCACCAAGAAAAAAAAACTGTCGTTAATTAAATGTTAAAATCATTGAAATGTATGCATTGAAATTTTGCACTATGAATAAATATGTGATTGGTCAATTCATCCTGAACTGGGCGTTGTCACTAGTACATAGAACCAATCATTTGACAGATTTCAATAAAAAGTGAAAAAAAAAATCCTTGCTTGTGTCATTCACAGAATGGTTTCAAAACGCATTGTGAGACAGCAAGCAACACGGTTGGTTCGTCACATTGGCGAAGAGGATAAGCGACCAATCGTTTTTTTATCCACAGTCAAGGGGCAAGTCATCGTGCCATATTCCTTTTGATATTGTGAAACAAACTTCATATATTTAAAACGCATTATAGTTTTAACTGTCTATGACATGCAAAACCTCTTAGCAGCACCCACCACACCCTTTTTAAAGGTACCATGTTTACCGTACTCGGCCACGGAGGGGATGGAGGGAAGCCATGAGTTGCAGGATAGATGATGTCAACCCTGTAGACCGGACAGTCATTAGTGTCGTGACCAATGATGGGGAACTTGTGGGGCATATGCCACGGGGCTTATGCACAGTGGTGTATCATGGACTGAGAAGGGGGAAATCTGTCGTGCATTTGCAATATTTACTGGCCAAATAATTCATGTTGGTCAGGCACCTGGAGGTGGCCCTCAGCTACAAGTTATATGTATTACTTGTTGGAATGTGACCCCATCCCTTTTGTTATCATTAGGGAATGCACTGAACCGCAATATAACTGAAAATGGTTACTTGTTTTTAGGTTAACGGACCTATGGTCCGATAACCTATTGGCGTGGCGTTGCGTCCGGCGTCTGGCGTCGGCGGCGTCCACATTTTTATCTTTTTTGTTTACAGACCAATCTTTCTGAATTTTTGCACAAAAATGCACAAAAATAACTCAAGAAGGAGGTATTTTTTAGTTTTTCGATTTTCGCATTTTTTTCAAAATGGCGGCCATTTTCGACGAAAAATGCCTGATTTTGGACTTTGGCGGCCATTTTCTCAAAAACTGTTCAGTAACTTTTTTTCTTTTTGATACACAACACTCCTCATATATACTCCTGTGATGTGTATAAGTTTCGTTGCGCTTGAATCGTTCGAAGTGGGCCATTTTGGGCCAAATATTGAGATTAGAGACTAGGAATCAATTGTGGACATATAGGAAATGATATATACTGAATATTGTCGTGACCTTGAATTTGACCTCTGACCTCGGTTTCAAGGTCAGAGCGGCCGTTTTCGTCGAAAAATGGCCAACTTTGGACTTTGACGGTCGTTTTCTCAAAGTCTGTTCAGTAACTTTTTTTTTGTATTGATGAATAACACACCTCATATGTACCCCTGTGACATGTATAAATTTCGTTGCCCTTGAATCGCTCGAAGTGGGCCATTTTGGGCCCAAACTCGGCCCAAATGGGACTTTCCAATGTTAAATTCTCCTATGCTTTATAATGGGACACATTAAGCCTTAATATATCACATAATATTGAGATTAGAGACTAGGAATCAATTGTGGGCATATAGGAAATGATATATGCCGAACATTGTCGTGACCTTGAATTTGACCTTTGACCTCGGGTTCAAGGTCAGAGCACAAAATGGCTAATATCTCGCTTATTATCGACTTTACAGCTTAGGAATCAATTGTGAACATATAGGAAATGATATATGCTTAATATTCTCGTGACCTGAATTTGACGTTTGACCTCATTTTCAAGGTCACATGTCAAAATGGCTAATATCTCGCTTATTATCGACTTTACAGCTTAGGAATCAATTGTGGACATATAGGAAATGATATATGCCGAACATTGTCGTGACCTTGAATTTGACCTTTGACCTCGGGTTCAAGGTCAGAGCACAAAATGGCTAATATCTCGCTTATTATCGACTTTACAGCTTAGGAATCAATTGTGAACATATAGGAAATAATATATGCTGAATATTCTAGTGACCTTGAATTTGACTTTTGACCTCATTTTCAAGCTCAACAGGACAAAATGGCTATTATCTTGCTTATTATCGACTTTACAGCTTAGGAATCAATTGTGAACATATAGGAAATGAGATATTCTGAATATTTTAATGATATTGAGTTTGACCTTTGACCTAAATTTCAAGGTCAGTCATTTTATTTCCAAAGTCAGACTACAAAATGGCTTATATCTCGCTTATTATCAAATTTACAGCTTAGGGGTCCATAGTGAACATATAGGAAATGATGTATGCTGAATAGTTTGGTGATCTAGAATTTAACCTTTGATCCCATTTTCAAGGTTAGAGATATGGCGATTTCAGTGGTCACCTTGAATTTGACCTTCAACTTTCTCGGCTTAACTCTGTATATTTCTCCGGTAACCTTTCTAGCCCATTGGGCTAATTTTCCTAATTGCGCGTCTGTCATTTTTCTATGTTCAAATGTGAGTGGTTGACATGGTTCTGAATGGTTTTGGGGATAATTCACTGAACAAAATACAGGAAAATGATCGGATATATCGTGAGCTAATATTGCAGATTGCAATGCCTGTTTGCGATCAAATTTAACATAAATATTGTCAATCAACGTTGCTGTGCTATGAGTAATGCGCGTAGGTTTCGTTATTGTAGGAATAAAGCCATCTGCGAACATTGAGTCAATTAACTGTGAGGTTTGTTTATGGCTTCTCAGCTTCAATAAATCGAAATTTTGATCTGTACCAATGATTACGTTTTTATAGTTGCGCAGTTTCGTAAGTACGTCGTCAAATCGTTGGACAGATTAGTTAGGGTCGCTATTAGGAACTCTGTATATTTCTCCGATCACAGTCTTAGTACGAAACAAATCAAACTCAATAAACACCGTCTCAAATTCCCCTTCAATAAAGACACTAAGGTCCTCTCTGATTTTAAAATCAATAGTATTTTTAACATATATCGCGACTCCACCTCTGGGCATTTGAGACCTTTGTTTGGAGATAAGTGAAAATCCAGGTATATTAGCTAATTGTATATTTTTGTCATGCAAGAAAGTTTCACATAATAGTATGCAGTCTAGAAAAATGTTATTGTGCTCAAGTTTAGCTAGAATTTCTTGCAGGGATGTTAATTTTGACGAGATACTTTGAATATTTAGATGCAATACTCTCAGTTGGGTGTTCTTTGAATTTGGCGTGAGTCGTGCAATCAAGCCATCTATATCAAGGTAATCACTGTCATTGATGACTGATGTGATTATATGTTCTTCATCATTCTCTGAATTTGACCCAGTCAGACACGATAGTAAATTGTGCATATTATCAAGGCTATTGAAACTGTCACCCTCCATTATGAATTGGGTGTTTGATGGAACCTTTCCTCACAGCTCCAACGTCCCGACGGGCAGAGAACCGCGACCACCAACACAAGACCGTGGACACCATGACGACCGGGCGAGAGGGCACAGTGGTATATACCCGACACAACGACCTGTATGAAATGGATGACATGGGCAATGATGTTGACATTAAACGTGTGATTGAATTAAATATTTGACATACAGTTGTGCTCACGAACATGTAGGTGACAAACGAATTCAGCTTAAACATGGTGCATAAATATATAAGATCAGCCCCCCATATCCCTCCCCTATACCCACTGACAGTTTAAATGTGAGATCGTTATTACTGGCTGTAAACAAACAAGTTATATACAGAAGAGCAATGGATTATTTACATGGATTGACAGTATCCACAATATATAAGTTTGCCATGAAGTACTAACACAACAATGGTAATACCTATTCCAATAACAATATACAGGAAACTCAACCTGCTTACCCGGTACTACAGCTGCCTAGCTAATCCCACCACATGAGGATAAATGTCAATTACATAATACTGAATTATTGCTCTAGAGCACACTAGTGACATTGTTAGTTGATGCCGTACATATTTGTTGTGACTCCAGCATTAGGCATACTCCATGAAAAAAAAAAATTGACTCATCAATCACATTCGGTAAAACATGAGGAACAAAAAAATTATTTGGTGTACATGTACCCTGATTCGTTTCCCAATTCAGTGCCAAATTGATTTTTATGGATAATATATTAACACTGATACTAGTGTGAAAATAAAGAAATAAAGAGGTTAAATAAACAAGCCTCAGCAAGAATAATACGAGTAAATAGTGACAGCTAGCATTTGTCATAGAAATACATAAATAACTGTTGTCACGAATGAGTTAGATTGTGATGCTTGGATTGATGTGGTATTTCAATATACATTAAATATGGCAGTTAGACAGCAAGACCTACGACATGATACATAGGTTAGATATCTTTGATAACAGTACACTCAGTAATAATCCATCCTTTCAATCTTCAGTTGTAACTGGAACATAATATTGTACAGATAAAGCTAGAATTTATTCGACTACAACTAATCTCAGATATTATTCACAAACAGACACCAGTAAAACATGTGTTTTTTTTGGCATAAGAGAACAATGCCAGATTATGCATGTAACAAAACCATGCAACTGCCGCGCTGAAACGTTCGTTAGGAACGGTCACGTGATCTACAAGGTCCACTGGCGGGAGACACCGTTCGCGGAAGAACCGTTCGCGGAAGCACGATCGCGGAAGCATCATCAGCGGAAGCATCGTTAGCGGAAGAACCGTTCGCGGAAGAGGAGCCTTCGCGGAAGAACCGTTCGCGGACGCAGTCTTCACCACGTGGAGAAGAGTGCGGAAGATACGTTCGCGGAAGAAGATGCGCGCGCAGCCACCCTGGCTATATAAGGGAGAGCGGACGGCCGCTCTGAGAGCACTGCAACAGCGACATCGACCGTGGGGAGATCGTCACCGCCACAGCCAAGGGACTCGACGACCTCCGTGCGGACGACTCCTTCTTCAGGGCCTTAGAGTCAACCGGGATTAGACCGACTACCTGGAGAAACCATTCGACTAACGGGACGGGAAACTTCAACGGGACAGGACAGAGAGACGCCGTCGGCTAAGAACTCTTTTTAGTTGTGCCCTCGTGCACTATTTATTTTTGAAATGTGATCATACAGTGCTCCATGTCTGAACTTCATATTTGTACGTCACGTGGGTGACCAGCCATACAATTGTAAGTTGATTTGATGTATATAAACCTCCAATTCATTTACATCTGAGTTGCTTCTTGCCTAAGTGAAGCCGGTAAGCTACGGAGTGATGATACACCAGCGTTGGGGGACACCAATTTAGTCAGACGGCTCTCGAATCACAACGACCGGGAGTCGTCACAACTTGGTGCCGTGACCAGGATCCCCGAGGGTCTACTGCCAGGGAACGAACCTCAGCATCACTCATGTCCGGCGAAAACGACGAAACTGCCCCAGGGAAGACAGGAGGTGAAGAGGAAGACTCTTCGCGGACGGCCTCACTCGCGGACGAGGAAGACAGCGGTTCGCGGAAGCCGACCTTTGCGGAAGAGGGAGACGACCGTTCGCGGAAGACGTTCGCGGAAGACGACCGTTCGCGGAAGACGTTCGCGGACGACAACCGTTCGCGGAAGACAACCTTGGCGGAGGAGGCCGACGACCGTTCGCGGAAGACAACGTTCGCGGAAGACGACCGTTCGCGGAAGAGCAGCTTCACAGCCAGGGGTAGACGGGACGTTTCGACGAGTGAGGAGCAACCAGGGAGGTCGAGACCTTCCATGGGCCAGTCGACTAGTCAACAGAGACCCCGGAGCCAGACACCCGACAACCGTTTTCTTTTCAGACACGACTCTGGGTGGCAGCACGATCGAGACAGGGAGAGGTCAACCTACCTTGAGAGCGTTAGGAGGGGCCCCGAGTTCCGACGAATGCTGGGACCGGAGTACGTCAATCTGGACGGGGAGGACGGCGAAATCTGGGCGAGGAGGGATCGGCTACAGCTACCGGAGCAGAGTCCAAGTGTGGCACCTCCAGAGAATGCAGCGTTGAGACGGCTTTGGGACCAGTCCCAGCAGCAGTCTGGTGCAACAGGGCAGCGGTCTGGTGTGACGAGTCGACAAACGGGAGCGACTGGAGGACGGGTCACTTGGGCTCCGACTCAAGGGAGCAGCTCGAGAGGGAGAGGACTTTTCGCAGAAGAGAACATTCGCGGACGAGAGGCATTCTTCGGCGACAGGGACGCTTGCAGCCGGGGATCCTTCGTGGATGAACGGGCTCGTGGGCGAGGGGGAGTCTTTGGTGACGAGGACGCTTGTGACCGGGGAGGGCTGTTCGCGGACGACCACGTTCGCGGACGAGGACGACTCGCGGAAGAGAGTGTTCGCGGAAGAGAGGAGTCTTCACCCAGACGGCGGCTTGACGAAAGGAGTGATCCAGGCGACCAATCTTCCTTTCCAGTTTTTCAGCAGAATAGACGGGGAAGACCATTCGCGGATGAGCCAGCTCGCGGAAGACTCGCGGAAGATGGCGTTCGCGGACGTGCATCTTTTGTGGATGGACGTCTCCGAGACATCTTGGCGGACGAGCCCGTTCGCGGAAGACTCGCGGAAGACGGCGTTCGCAGAAGAGGCCTGTTCGCGGAAGAACTTCTTCGGGAGCTGTTGGCGGAAGAGTCCGTTCGCGGAAGGTTCGCGGAAGACAGTGTTCGTGGAGGGTTCGCGGAAGACAGCGTTCGCGGAAGAGGGAGGTCTTCACCCAGTCGACAACCGAGACAGCCAGCCTCCTGGAGAAATCCAGCTTCTATTTCGTCACCAGCGTCATCAGCGTCACCCAGGGAGGCCGGAGACAGCACCCTTTCTCATCGTCGGGCGATGAGGGGCCTTCATCTGATGGAGGGACCGACAGCAGCCATGGTTACCCAGGACGGGGGAGGAGACCACCAAGGCGGGGACCGCCGCTGCACCGACGAAGCCCTAGGCCGAGACGGAGGCAGGAGGACTCGTCGTCCGAGGACAGCAGAGCCTGGAATCAGAACGGCAGAAGGAACCGGAAGATGCTGACCCCTGACAAGTTCGATGGGACTTCCATAGAGTGGCCGGTGTACCGGGCCCACTTTGACGTGATCGCAGAGGTCAACGGATGGAGCAAGCGGGAACAGGGCGTCTACTTAGCCGGGAGCTTGACAGGAGAGGCGCGACGAATGCTGACGAGCCTGAGTCTTGCAGACCGGAGGGATATCGACGTTCTGACCGACAAGCTGACCCTACGATTCGACCCTGACTGTCAGGAGGAGTCCTACAAGGCGACCTTGGGACAGAGAACCCGTAGGAGGGCAGAGACACCCCAGCAGTACGGCTATGAGTTGCAGCGACTGGCCGGCCGTGGTTACCCGGATCTGAACTCCGCAGCTCAGGAGGCTATTGCCTTGTACCACTTCTGGAAGGGCCATCCAGATGGGGACATGAAGGTGATGGCGCTCATGAGGAAGATGAAGACCATGGAGGAGGCCATAGCGTTCGTGACCAAGTACGAATGTGTCAAACCCAAGCCTGGGAAGCCGGTGATGTCCATAGAGGCGGAGGACTCCGAGCCAGATCTAGGACGGGTCCTACAGCTGTTAAAGAACCAGCAGGGAGGCGAGATTACCACCAGTGGGCAGCAGAGCAACCAGCCGAACGTAGCGGGTCTACCCAGACTTCCCTACTTCAAGGGGCTCTTTGAGAGCCAAGACAGGAAGCTGGATCGACTAATCGAGCTGTGTGAGCAGGTGCTATCCATCAAGCCGAGGGCCGCCACTGCTGAGAACAAGGGACCAAGCGCTAGGCCGGGACCAGATGACTGTTGGTACTGTGGGAAGCCGGGTCATCGGAAGTACCAGTGTCCAGATCGGCCGCCACCTCGGACCAAGGAGGAGCGCTTGAGTCGACTAATCGAGGAGATTGGTGAGCGGAACAGTTTGACAGACGAGGAGTCGGAAAACCAGTAGGGCTCATACCAGCCCCCAACCTTATGGGCCATTGGCAGGTGTGTGCGCGGCTTCACAGGCGAGAAGCTCGACGAAGACGTGAAGAACACATTGCCAGGGGGGAATTTTTAGTTTCACAGATTTTTAATAGGTTTTTCCAGTGTGCATCTGAAGTAACTGGATGGGCGCAGGAGGAGCTCGAGGATCGAATTCTCGACTATTTGGAGGGCAAGCCTGTCAACACAGACGGGAGTGCCAATGTACAGCAAACTGATGGAGCCGTGGAGCGTCTAATGACCCGCGGAGACATCGACGAAATGCAGACCGATGGAGCCGTGGAGCGTCTGGGGACCCACGGAGACATCAACGAGGTTTCTGCTAGCAGCAAGGAGGACCAGCAGGTTACAACCTTGAGGCTAGAGGCTGCGAAACAGCAGGGACCCCCCCATTCAACTGAACCACAAGCGGCCGTGAAAGAGGAGACGGAGGGCCGGTGGAGCGGAATGACCAAGGGTCCAGCGCAGCAGCTATTGCTGGTGGACGACTCATTACTCATCCGGAGCGGCGGTTCCGAGGGGAGTGATTCCCTTAAGACTGACAGAGAGGACCAGGGTGGTGCATCACTGTGGGTGGACGACTCAGTACTTATCCAGGGCGGCGTCCCTGAGGAGAGTGGCAGCTCTCTTAAGATTGACAGAAATGGCCAGGTGGTGTCGCTGTCAGCCGGTGCCCGAGGCACATTGGCGTGGTATGCGGCGTGCCACGTTATGGGGAAGGCGACTCGTATGTTGGTGGACACGGGTGCCTCTTCCACCGTTCTGGACGAGTGTCTCTTCGACCAAATGGATGACGAACATAAAGCAATGATAAGGCAGACGAGGATAAGGTTACGGGCAGCAACCGGACACTACTTACAGGTTCAAGGAGAGATGACAGTTCAACTTCTACTGGGCACACGACTTGTGTCGGCAGACGTACTGGTAGCCAAACTAGGGATCCCGGGAGTGTTGGGGCTTGATGTACTTCAACAGATTGGGGGACAGCTGGATCTGCGTAAGGGCGAGTGGCAGGTGGGCGACACTACCGTAGTGATGAGCTCGGGCCACGAGGACGCCGTCTACACACTGGTGACGGAGGAGACGGTCGTCTTGCCACCCGTTTCAGAGATGATGGTGGACCTCAAGCTGACAGGAAGTGAGGGAGGAGTTCCGAAGGCCGGCCTCGTGCAGTCTGCAAGAGAGCCCTTGGAGGACGACCCCCTCGTAGTGGGACGAGCCCTGGTACAACCCCGAGGACGCCTGGTACCGGTGGTACTTCTGAACGCCGGCGCTGGAGTTTGCACTGTGCTGATGGGGACCATCTTAGCTGAGCTTCACGGAATAGAGGCCGTGATCGACCTAGGATTTCGTCCCGATGGGGGGAAAACAACCCAGAATGAACCTGAAAGGGAACAGTGGTACCGGGAGGAGCACGGGAGGGAGCATGAGCCCCTTACTCCAAATTCCACCAAGTGGCGGAACCGGACGCCTGAGCAGCCCGAAACCAGAGTGCACGCCATGCACGCAGAATCGTCGACGAAGACACTAGAGTGCCCGGAGCATCTACAACCGCTCCTGGAGGGAATGCATCCGGACTTGACGGAAAAGGAGGTGGAGGTCGTCAGCGATCTCCTTCGACGCCACCAGCAGGTTTTTATGGGACCAGATGGGAGGTTGGGCCGGACGTCCCTGGCGAAACACGTCATCGAAACGGTAGATCACCCCCCGATCAAGCAGCCTCTGAGGAGAGCCCCGTACTACCAACAGAAGCTGATCGAGGACGAGGTCGACAAGATGTTGAAAGCTGACGTTGTGGAGCCAAGCGACAGTCCATGGTCGTCTCCCATCGTGCTAGTGAAAAAGAAGGATGGTGCACTGAGATTTTGCGACGACTACCGCCGTCTAAATGATGTCACCCGGAAGGATGCGTACCCCCTGCCTCGAGTCGACGAGAGTTTTGATACCTTGTCAGGAGGACAATATTTTTCGACGCTAGACTTGGCTAGTGGTTACTGGCAGGTCGAGATGGACGGCAGGGACAAGGAGAAGACGGCGTTCACTACCCGTAGTGGACTCTATCAATTTAAAGTGATGCCGTTTGGATTGGCGACGGCCCCGGCTACTTTTGAACGTCTAATGGAGCTGGCGCTGAGGTGACTCCAATGGAAGCGTTGTCTAATTTATTTGGACGATGTCGTCTGTCTTGGAAAGACTTTCCAAGAAGCCGTGGACAACCTCGAGGACGTGTTCCAGAGACTGCAGGCTGCCGGGCTGAAGCTGAAACCCGCCAAGTGTGAGCTGTTTTGACAACAGGTCAACTTCCTGGGCCATGTCGTGTCCGACCGAGGCATCCAGTGTGACCCTGCCAAAGTCGAAGCTGTGACGAAGATGGTTCCTCCGACCACCTTGACAGAACTAAGGAGCTTCCTTGGGTTCGTGGGGTACTACCGCAGATTCATCCCTGACTTTGCCACCCGAGCGGGACCCCTCAACCACCTGTTAAAGAAGGAAGTCAATTACCATTGGAGCGAGGCTCATCAGCAGGCGTTCGAGGCGCTGCGTCAACCCCTGACCGAGCACCCCCTGCTGGTGTACCCTGACATGGACCAAGAATTTATTTTAGATACTGATGCTAGCGGCTACGGAGTGGAAGGCGTCTTATCCCAAGTGCAGGACGGACGAGAGCGGGTGATCGCCTATGCTTCCAGAACCCTGAGGGACACCCAGCGGAATTACTGCACCACCAAGCGGGAGCTCCTGGCCGTCGTCAGTATGATACACCATTTCAGACATTTCTTGTGGGGGAGAGCGTTCTTACTACGAACCGACCACGCCTCTCTCAAGTGGCTACTGAACTTTCGGGATGCGGAGGGAATGATCGCTAGATGGGCAGCTCGCATCGCCAGCTACGCCTTCAGGTGTGAGGTCCGACCGGGAGTACAACACGGGAATGCAGACGGGATGTCCAGATGCCGACAGTGCCGGAGACCGGATTGTCCCGCCCCTCGCCACACCACAAGACCCGAAGGAGAAGAGGAGGCCTGTCCGACTCAGGAGGAGTGTCCCATACCCCTGGAGGACCTCTCTGACGAGGATCTGCTTCCACCGATCAGCGGAGAAGGATGGAGCCCCGGAGGACCTCAAGTTAACATCTTGCGGGAGGTCCCTGTGGAGCCCTGGACGGAGGACTACTATTGCGGAGATGGAGTCGGGATATTCCAGATCTGGAAGGTGCGCTGCCAGGAGGACCCGAGGACGACTACCCAGCCGACCGAGGAGTGCCTGCCTGACCGGAGCCCCCCACAGACGGAGGAAGGAGCCAGGAGCGTCTGCAGAACCCTGCATCAGCTCCGCCCCTCTGCCTGGGTTTGGTTTCTCCTGATGATGCTCCTCGCACTGCATGGTTTGGGACCGGAGGTTGTGGCCGGAGCAGCGATCGGCGCGACGGCCGACGTGTGGATGCGCTGCCGAGAGGAGCCCTTCCTGGACCCATGCCCCAACCTGTGGTCCGAGATCCAGACAAACAAATGCTAGCTGTCACGCGGGCTATGGCTACGAGAGGACGCCGGAATCCGATGGAGGGAGCCCCGGAGGTCCAGGTCCTGAATGGTTATTCCCAGGAGGACCTAGTGACCCTTCAACGAGCCGACCCTGAAGTTGGAGGCATCCTCGGGTGAAAGAATATTTTCACTGAGAAACCTGCATGGCCCGAAGTCAGAACAAAAAGTCAGCAAATGAAGACTCTGTGGCAACAGTGGGACCAGCTGGAGCTACGTGATGGGCTTCTGTACCGGCGGTACCAAGCGGCATGCCAGAACGCACCAATCCATCAACTGGTCGTTCCGCAGGTCCTGAGACGCGCCGTCATGAATGAGGTCCACACCGGCAAGCTGATGAGCCACCAGGGAGTCACCAAAACAGTCAACCGACTAAAAGCGAGAATGTATTGGCCGGGTATGACGAAGGACGTGGAGCGTTGGTGCCGAGAGTGCCTGAAGTGTAGTGGGAGAAAACCGCGACCAGGGCCCAAGTACCACCCTATGGGAAATCTACCGATGGGCGATCAGCTAGAAAGGGTGGCCATGGACATTTTGGAGCCTGGAACGATCACCAATTCTGGGAACCGGTATATACTGGTCGTGGGTGATTATTTCACCAAGTGGACTGAGGCCTACGCTCTACCCAACCATGAGGCTCAGACGGTGGCGGACGTCTTCGTGATTGAGTTCGTGTGCCGCCTGGGAATGCCAGCCAAAATACATACCGACCAGGGACGGGAGTTCGAGAGCAAGCTTTTCCTCGAAATAATCAAGATCCTAGGAGGGGAGAAGACTCGGACGACCCCTTATCACGCCAAATCAGACGGGATGGTCGAGCGATTCAACCGGACCCTGCTGAACCTTCTGGCCGTGGTCGTGGACGAGAACCATGGCGACTGGGACGACCATCTGCCCTACGTGATGGCGACATATAGAACATCAGTACACGAAAGCACTGGGTGTACACCATTCCGAATGATGATGGGACGGGAGGCAACCACCCCATTGGACCTGAGGTACCGGACGAAACCGGACGATTTGGGAGGACCAGTTCCCGAGTGTGCGTCCGCATACGTCGAATGGGTGAAAGAAGCCACCATACAGGCTCATGAGACTGCCCGAGAGTGCCTGAAGACGGCTACGGTGCGACAAAAGCGCCATCATGACGTGAAATCAGCCGCCCGACATTTTCCGGTGGGCACCTGGGTGATGTATTGGTACCCTCCAAAGGCTAGACCAAAACTAGGACTAGGGTGGACGGGACCTTATCTCGTTGTGAAGTCTCATCTCGGATGGATGGTGTCCATACAAGATCGACCCGGTGGCAAAATAAAAGATGTCCACATTGACAATATAAAAAGGTGTTGGTTTACCCCTGAAACCGACGCCTGGATACCCAATCCGGATGATGTGACCCCAGTCCGGACCCCCAGTGATGACGAGGGACGAGTGGAAAACAGCGGGAATGCGGTCCAAACGATGTAAACGACGACGGGAACGTTCGCGGAAGAACCGTTCGCGGAAGCGGCGTTCGCCGAAGTACCGTTCGCGGAAGCAGGGTTCGCGGAAGTACCGTTCGCGGAAGTACCGTTCACGGAAGCACGTTCGCGGAAGCAGCGTTCGCGGAAGAACCGTTCGCGGAAGCAAGTGAAAAACGTTATTTCGTTCCACGACAATGCTTTTTCCCCAGATCCCTGGTCCGCGCCTTTTCTATATAAGCAGGCCGGCCTACGATTCCGTCATCACTTCAACCATGAACACACCAACTCTGCAGATCATTGAGATACCGGCATTTGCAGACGAAGATTTCGGGGACGTTCCAGATTTCGACTTGGCTGACTTTCTGCCCCTTGAAGTCGACAAGATGAGCGACCCACCTACCAAGACAGACAAGCCTGACCGGAAGCGGGAGCGCTCGAGGAGCCGGGAGCGTCGCGAGGAGCCCCGAGGAGGTCGACGGTCCCCTGTCCGGAAGTTGTCTACCGAGAGAGGACGACGCTGGTGCAGCCCCTGCCGGATCCACGTGACGGCATCCAACTTTAGCCGACACGTGGCGACCAAACACACGCAGAAGGAGGGGCGGCACCTCTGCAAGATGTGCAGCCAGCGATTCGCCCGCCGAGCCGACAGAGACCGGCATGAGACGTCGCACGCCAGCGGCAACACCCTCAAGCCAGGGCGAAGGAGGACGGCAACCGACACGTCCGTGTCCGACCCCCGGGATGGTCCGTCCACTGTGCCAGCCCCTGAGCTGAAGACTGTCAGCTTTGCGGCCAGCGGGACGACCAGCTCCACGCCGTCAAGCCCCCGAGAGGACGCCCCCAGGTCAGAGGACGCCTCAGACCCCGAGGACGACCCGCCGAACAGCGAGGAGGAACCCGAGTCTCAGCAGGAGCGGAGAGAGGCGGAATCCCCGGAGGCCTCCACCCCCGAGGACGACGGACCCCCCGTTCCCAGAGACTCGACCCCGGCCTACAAGCCCCTAGACCTGAGTTGGTACCTCAAGCCCGTTCCGGAGGAGGAGGACCAACTGCGACCGTATGTGGAGGGCCTGGGCAGAGCGGTCACTGCCGGAGAGAAGGCCCTGGAGGACCTGGCGTCCACTATAGCCATGGGACGACGCCACCTGACCCAGGCGGAGGCTCGGCTCCAAGCCAAGGAGGAGCGGAGGCAGCTCGAGGCCGAGGTGCTGCAGCTGCGAGGGGAGGCCTCTCAACGAGAGAAGAGCCACCGGAAGGAGCTGCGAGCCCACGTCCGAGAGACTAAGCTGCTCCGGGAACAGCTCCGGGCCTACACCGACACTCGGGACAGGCTGGCAGAAACATCCGAGAGCGAGGTGGATCGCCAGTATCGCGGAAGAGATGAAGAAGGAGGAAGAAGAGAAAAGAAGAGAGAGAAAGGATCAACGGGGACGTTGATCTCCAGAAAGGGTGGAGTTGTAACAAAACCATGCAACCATGCAAAGTCCACTGGCGGGAGACACCGTTCGCGGAAGAACCGTTCGCGGAAGCACGATCGCGGAAGCATCATCAGCGGAGACCCCGTTCGCGGAAGAACCGTTCGCGGAAGCACGATCACGGAAGCATCATTAGCGGAAGCATCGTTCGCGGAAGCACCGTTCGCGGAAGAGGAGCCTTCGCGGAAGAACCGTTCGCGGACGCAGTCTTCACCACGTGGAGAAGAGTGCGGAAGATACGTTCGCGGAAGAAGATGCGCGCGCAGCCACCCTGGCTATATAAGGGAGAGCGGACGGCCGCTCTGAGAGCACTGCAACAGCGACATCGACCGTGGGGAGATCGTCACCGCCACAGCCAAGGGACTCGACGAACTCCGTGCGGACGACTCCTTCTTCAGGGCCTTAGAGTCAACCGGGATTAGACCGACTACCTGGAGAAACCATTCGACTAACGGGACGGGAAACTTCAACGGGACGGGACAGAGAGACGCCGCCGGCTAAGAACTTATTTTAGTTGTGCCCTCGTGCACTATTTATTTTTGAAATGTGATCATACAGTGCTCCATGTCTGAACTTCATATTTGTACGTCACGTGGGTGACCAGCCATACAATTGTAAGTTGATTTGATGTATATAAACCTCCAATTTATTTACATCTGAGTTGCTTCTTGCCTAAGTGAAGCCGGTAAGCTACGGAGTGATGATACACCAGCGTTGGGGGACACCAATTTAGTGACGGCTCTCGAATCACAACGAGCGGGAGTTACATAAAGTCTATACGATCAGAGAAACCAGGTTTTTTGGGCCACACCGAAAACAAGTCATTACCAAACGTCACATGCATAATACAACATGTCACTTTAGAAAAATCATTGAGACATTCAAATTGTGGCTGCACAATTGTTGAGGAAGAGTATTGGTAAGAAAGACAACCTTAGTATGCCAGACAGTGTGATATATGTACGTGTTTTGAAGAAGAAGAAGAGAAAAACATCTTGGAATATAAGCAGTTGGAAAACCACTGGACATATAGATCTCTCCTTTGATATAAACAAATTGCCAGGTAATGTATCTAGCACAGTAGGAGTTTATGATGAATGCAAACATGTTTCGACTGGAATATTATAATTACACTGAAACAGTAGTTACACAGAGATATCATAACACTTGACTGATAGTATAATGCGTCATATTTTGCACACACACAAAAACTCTGCACACACACAAAAACCCTACAAGCAGGTGATGTAATTAGCACAGTAGGATTTTATGGTGAATGCAAACATGTTTCGACTGGGATATTATAATTACACTGAAACAGTAGTTACACAGAGATATCACTACACTTGACTGATAGTATAGTGTGTCATATTTTGCACACACACAAAATTTCTGCACACACAAAACTCTACAAAAACAAATATACTAGGTGTAATCAAAATAGGCATGGATGTACACACATCTTGCAAGATTTGGCAAGATAGCTTATATAAGATATGCAAGGTAGTGTGATATACACATGTAGCACACATGCTAAAACATTGGAGACTTATCCAGTTAGGGAACTACTGGGAAATAACACATTTCATCTGATATGACAGATATGACCAGGCAACATTATTCAGTTAGGAAACTACTGGGCAATAAAGACATTAATCTGATATGACAAATTTGACCAGACAACATTCACTGAACATGACAAGTGATTTGATATACACATATAGCCTTTTTGCAAATTATATAGTTGAAAAACTACCTCGGGTCTCCCAAACGGAGTGATAGATCTGGCAGACATAATTCAATTTGATAGATTTGACCAGACAACATTATCCAGTTCGGAAACTACTGGACATGTTTTGACTGGGATATTATAGTTACACTCAAACAGTTGTTACACAGTGATATCAGTACAATTGACTGATAATTTAGTGGGTCATATTTTTGCACACCGAAAAAAAACCCCTCTACAATACAAGTATACTAGGTGTAATCAAAATAGGCATGTATGTACACACATATCTTGCAAGATTTCGCAAAATAGCTTACATAAGATATGCCGGGTAATACATCAATAGACATCAGCTGACTGATAAAAGAGTTGGCCTGATACTGCAAACAGTTGAACAAATAACCTGGTAGCGTTTGCTGAGTTTGAATAAGTACATGTATCACTTATAATGCACTGAAAGGCTATTCAACTTATTTGTTGGTACTACAGTTAATCGGCACATGGTTTTATTCAAATGTGTGTCATGAAGTTTCAAAACGGTTTTAAATTGATTTATTTCACCTCGGATTTTGTCATTGCAGGATCTTTCTGCAATTCCACCTTGCACGTTGTTTTTACAGCACTGATGGTCGGGCCACTGTCTAAGTTGCTTTGTACAGTTTGGGTCGTTTTGCTCATTTTAATGTCATCATCCCAGTTGGGACTCGTATTTTTTCTCGGTCGGCTATTACTTGGCCGTATCTCCAGACACACAGGTGTCTCCATACTTAAATATAGTTCTTCAGCCTGAAATGCGTTATAACTTAAAGACCATGGCTGACCTAGATAATATCCACCCGGATTTTCTCCTGGCCCAGCCTGCTACCAAAGAGTGTAATATCAATAAGAGCCCCCACTCTCTCTATAGCCCTATGTAACAAGCACAAACAATAGAAACTTCGCCGGTGGAGGAGTGGCAAACAATATGAACTTCGCCGGTGAGGGAGCGGTCCCCTGGCATTGAAGTCACCCTGAGTTTATCGACTTAGAATTGCTCAGTCACGCATTTTTGGGGGAGTGCGGCCTCTTATTGATGTTACACTCTTTGCTGCTACTATTGGCTGAGCAGCCGGAGCCCTAACGGTCCTCTGGTGGTGTTTACAAACAAGAAAGCATGCTGTCCAAAATTTGTTCAAGTTGTCAGTTTGTAGTGGTCTCTTTGTTAGTGGTCTCAATAAGTTATCATTTTGAATAAAAAGTTAGGCCTATTATGATGTATTACTAGTAAATGTTACATCATCTTATTTTGGGCAAATGCAATTGATGTTGGCCAATATACATGTACATACATGTGCACTGCGTGACCCTGAGTAGACATGCTTTCCCCCGCAAGCCTCTGACTCTGTATGTACAGATGTAAACACAACTCCTTCTCACGGCCAGGGACCTGCGTCTAAATTTATCCCTGGGGGTGGGGCCTGTCGCTTATATGGCATCCTGGCTTCCATGAAAACAAGCACTGGTGCTGCCTGGAGGTGTCAATCAAAATTTAAAATCCTGTTTGAAATTCAAACTTTTATCACTGATTTTACATAGTTTGGGCAAATATTTTCTTTATTTCTTGGCTGCATATTGTGCAGTAGATCTTTATCTGCACTTGTATCATGAAATATATGAGAGTCAGTGGGTAAATTGGAGCTCATGGGCAAAGGGGAGGTGAGGAGATATTGAAAATAGAGGATTCTGGCCGAGCCAAATACCCCCTCCTGGTCTTTAAATTAATTCTTTGCAATGTGCGTTCAATATTCGCGGTGTTATCTCTGATTACCAAACTATTTACTATATACAGAACATTGTCAAAACTTTAAATCAATGTACTGACCCTTCAAAGAACTATGAATGATTTCACAGATACGTCAGAAATCGGGACACAACCCAAAAGGGAATCTCGCCCCCACTCTGTACTCCCCCCGAGGGTCCACCAAGGTACCTTTCAATATTCAACTGCACCCTGTATGTTACATTTTCAGTATGAAGTGTGTTAACAAAGGAATCGTGTCATGTTTGTCTCTCAGCCATTATTGTTATTTTGTAGGTATGTGAAAGATTGAAGGAAGGGGATGACAACACGAATTTTGACGGCGTTCTCCTGCATAAGGATTTGTGTCATTTCCCGGAAAAAGCCAAGTTCTTGTACAAAACAATTTGGAAAAAGTCTTGTCTTGGGTCCAGAGAAGGCAGTTAGGAAGCATGTGGTGAAAATACCAGTACTTCAGACTGATGACGACTTCTCCCAAATGACAAAAGTGAAGGAACTACAGTCCAAAATCAGTCATCTAGCCGAGCTGGGAGTGGATGTTGACATTTACAAATGTAAGGTGTCCCTTCGCAAGGGAAAAGGGAACCTGGTAAGCCTTTGGGATGACCTCACCAAAGTCAAAGAAGATTTCATCGACACGAGTGTTCGCATGTTAAGTAACTTTTTCATTTCAATGTGTAAACACATAGCACCAGACACGCATGTAGGATAAGAGAAATATAGGCGGGTGCACTTATGTCCCTGCATCAGTATCAAGCACACGTGTAGGTTATTGCTGGTGGATGTCATGATTGGTAATAGACAACCAACATACCATGATGATATCAAGATAGTCCGAAGAGAGGTCTCAAACATGACATGGAAGTCCAATTCAGTATCAATATGAAGAACTGAATGATATGTTTGATCTTCTGCAAACGTTAACATAGCATCACAGTTACGCAAACCGTAGGGAAATTACGTGAGTATATATTGGGCTATATATTTGTTGTCCACGACATGTTTGTGTCCAGACTTGGTTAGGAGATTGTTGTATTTGCGTGCGTACCTGGTGAACGTGCGTAAACTTTTTCAGCAGTGCTTCCGTTCTCAGGAAAATTGACTTGCTTCTTTTTTTGTTCATGGCCTTCAAGTGAACTTCTTGACCTCGTTTCAGCATTCCTTCTGGTTCGATAATTTTAGAAAACAGCCATACACATGAAGATTCATTTATTTCAATCATTGGTATATTTCTTAAAACATATATGACATATAATCCATAATATAATCCATTGTGCGTAATTCACGAATGAAATCGATTCCTTCAAACATGTGAGGCACGTATAATATTTGCGGTGTGCCATACTCGTTTGCAACCAGAAGACGATCATTGACAAAAGGATCCCATAACGTTGATTCACACATGGAATTATGGTCAGTATATTTTTGCTATTTTCTGACAAAAATCCATTCGTTCAAAGCCGCGTTCCTAACATTTTGGTCAATATTGGTACCTTACTAAAAATGCTTCAATGTATGGTCATTGTTGTTCACTGTTTCGGCCGTACAACTTCAAAGTAACATTCTTGAATTAGGGGCCTGTCGCTCGCCCATGAGAGCATCCTACTCATCGATTTCCTCCAAAAAATCGTTGTGCCGCCGACAGAGACCGCGTTCGCGAAAGCATGGCCTTTTATAGCCTGCTAGCGCTGTATAACCTGTATAACTGATTAGGCTTGTTTGTCAAATCGAAAAACCATCCGAGATGGGTGTTCAGCTGAGTAGATCCTATCCATAGTAAATCCATAGTAAACATACCAATATGGAATACCGGTGACGAAATGCTTATTGCAAATGCGAATTGCCAATGCTGATGCTTATTGCTAATTAATACGAATTGCCATGGAGTTTTAACATATTGATGCGATATCATTTAGCAATCATTAATCGGCATTAACTATTATAATTGGCATTCGCATTGATGATTGGCAAATCGTATTAGTAATAAGCATTATTTAGCATTGGCATTCGGCATCAGCAATAGTAGCATGAATTAGCATTGACGATTTGCATTAGCAATAAGCATTTCGTCACCGGTAGGCCTATTGCGAATTGCCAATGCTGATGCTTACGAAATGCTTATTGCTAATGCAAATTGCCAATGCTGATGCTTATTGCTAATGCGAATTGCCATGGAGTTTTAACATATTGATGGGATATCAGTTGGCAATCAGCAATTGGCATTGACAATTATAATTGGCATTCGCATTGATGATTGACAAATCGTACTAGCAATAAGCATTATTTAGCATTGGCATTCGGCATCAGCAATAGTAGCATGAATTAGCATTGACGATTTGCATTAGCAATGAGCATTTCGTCACCGGTAGGCCTATTATGGAATACCGGTAATGAAATGCTTATTGCTAATGGGAATTGCTGATGCTTATTGCTAATGCAAATTGCCAATGCTTATGGTCAGGTTTTGGGATGGAATACTGGCTTTTCCATCGTAAACTATAGTTTAATATGAAAATGTTAGTCATATTTACACTCCATGGGTCACATTCACCCCAGTCAATAAATTTGCATTGACTCTCATAATAATATTAGGGTCTCTTCACTAACAAAAGCACATGGGTGTTTGTTTACACACAATTTAACATATAGCAATCAGCATTGGCATTAGCAATCAGCACAATTAACGAGACAATCAGAGATTGCAGACCCTCGCCCTTCAGATGTAGTCACTAAAATTAAAGCTGATAACCTTTGAATTTTCAATGTGGGCGATAATCGGGGGTCTTGGTCATACGACAAATGGTCATATATCAAATGGTCAGGAATTGGCCATAGAAAATACAAAAATGATGGGAGGATTAATCATTAATAAAAGTAGAGTTCCTGCGATTTCTCTATTATGACCATATTCTCGGCCACGGCCTGAATCCATGACACCGACCTTCCAAAATTTGCAGGCTCACTCAGATTTAAACAGCGCAAAATATTCTAATGAATATCTTCAGTGGTTTCTGAATTATTACTAATTGAAATATTACGAATCGGTCATTTCACCTGATGACTTTTACATTCTCGACCTTGGGCGATAATGGGGAATTTTGATCGTACGATCATTTATAATTTAGTAAATGATTAAGAATTAACCACAGAAAAATAGAAAATTATTAGGAAAAATTGATCATGAATATAAACGGAGTTATTGCAATTTTTCGATTTTGACCTCTTCTGTGAACTTGACCTTATCGTTCAATATTGAGCTGTCAAATGGACCTTTTCATAGACTTTCCCGCCAAAATTTCCCGAATGCTGTCATTTTCCGACCAATCACAAGTGCTCACATTCGAGTCATTTAACGGTCGTAAACAAAATCTTTGTAGCGAGGCGCGTGCACTCTTGTGAAGAAACTGGTCAACAGGCTATTCCCCGTGGAACCCAATTACCGTAATGCAGCATCTCGTACGGTAATAGTCAACACGATATATGTTTCCAAGTTATATATCGTAAATTACGAAAGAACTAGTTCTTCACGGTAAAATGTACGATATTCCACCTGGCGCGAGACAGCGCATGAGAAGAGGTAGGCCTAACTCTGGCAATTATCGAAGTTGAGTTGTACGGTGTACGGCAGATTCATTCACGCTATCATTACATAGATCTTTATCGGGCATAAAATTTACCTACTTTAACATAGATAGGCTTTTCCAAGATATTACAGTTAATGAAACAAGTGAATATACAATGAAATGAGAATATTCACAAGTAAATATTATATTTATTTATTTTTGCAAATTTGCTAGACAAAATAAGTACCGGTAAATTTACGGCAACAGTGTACATAATTTTTCTGCCGTGATTTAACGTCATTATTCAAAATCAGAAGAACAAATAGGCTAGTATCAGAAAAAAAATATTGTGTAACGATGATATGTGGCCTTATTTCCACACGTGAATGAATGAGAAGGCTTATTCGAGGTTACGGAGCATTTGTATTGAATATTTTAAATTCGGTATCTTTGAAAATTGGACACGCAATAGATGCATTTGATTTACAAATTTTCATGCCAAAACACCTACCACGCTGTTTTAGTATAAAATAGCGTGGTAGGTGTATACTAGTATAATGCACGCTTATATTGGCCGCTTCTAGTATAATGCACGCTTATATTCTTTAGGGGCCGGTCATTATTTATCGGGTGGGGGGGTTGGATGGATTTTCCGAGAAATGAGTTTTCAAAGTTTGACCCCCCCACCGATATTGAAAAAAAATGTATGACCCCCCCACCAAGATCAAAAATAAAAGTGTGACCCCCCCAATCCCCAAGTACATATACAAGGCCATAATACGCAATTGATGACAATTATAAGGAACCAGTATGATATCTAAATGCTATTTTTACACTTCATTCACATCTCTATTAAAACACTTGTGACTTTTGTCGCAATTTCTTTTTCTTATAACGTAAGTGGATGTTATGAATCTGTGCCATTACAGCTGATTTAATTATTATTTGTGGGCATATTATATCGGTATGGTAATGACAGCCTCCGAGTGAACTCGCAAAAATTATGACTCTTCCACATATCATTGATGAATCAGGCCATCCTGGACTGGTACTTTCCCGACCTTGAATCAAATCTGTTGGCTCCATGATAGTTCATGCTCCGAACGTGGATATTATCCCACGTTCGGAGCATGAACTAGCTCCATAATGGGTTCATAATGTTCCGTGATGATCCGCGATTGTCTAGCAATGTCCTGGCCACCAAGAAAGTCAGGTAAATCAGATTCACTATATCGTCATCCGGGACGATCCAGGACTATTTTGTAATCCTGGATGGAAATGTCCATATTTTGTTCATGGTGGTCCAGGACAGTCCTGAGCTCATCGAGGATTATCCTCAGTGGCCTAGGTTCCTGAGTTGGCAACGTGTTGAGTGGAAAATCGGTCTGTGATTTTGACATGCTGGTTCGGGGTCATTGGATGTTATGGCATGTTGGTCAGCATGGTATGGGCCGGGTGATCCATTATTAGTCTGTGACAGTGCCCTGCATGTTGATCATCCTCACTGGCACCGTATTCAGCTTCAGTGCTGCTGTGTTCTACGAAAGGTCCATACTAGTAGTTGATCCGTGGTGACAGTGTTTCAGTCTGTGGGTGATGAGCGGTTGTCGATTCACGACATCTCCTGATTTTGGGTGTTCCTGGATGGTCCTTTCTAGGATCAAATTTTGGCGGAACTATAGCTTCACTGATAATGTGACAAAAGGATGGTTTCCAAATGCTGTATACTCCAGCGAACCATCAGTCCAGGTTGAGTGGATTGTTTTCACCCAATTCACTATTTCAATATAAAATTTTCCTCAAATTAACTAAAATTCGAACTCCAACCCCCCCAGTTCCATTGAAAATAAAAGTATGACCCCCCCAATAATGTTGAAAATGAAAGTGTGACCCCCCCCCAGTTTTTACCCAACCCCCCCACCTGATAAATAATGACCGGCCCCTTACGGTAGAGGTTCAAAGGGTGGTCATAAGCCACGGAGTTTCACGAACGTGGTTTTAGGTTGCCATGACACCCACGTGCGAGCGAACAGTCTTCAGTTGTTAGTTTGAATTGACGGAATAACCCGACGATTGCCGAATATTCATTGTCTCCGAGAGGCGTCTGTGAAAAGGTCCATTTCACCACAATAATTCTATTATCAAGGATATCTCATGAACGAAAACGGTTTAAACAGATTGATAACTGGCTTCACAATATGGTCTCGAATCTCCGAACACTCACAAGCAATAATGTAAGTATCAATCTATTACCACCAGTACAGCCAAATCTTGATGATTCCAACAACAAACGTAAAATACAACATTCCGCAACAGAAACAAAGCCCGGCCAAATATTTTATCAAAAGACACACTGGCGTCATCAGGGGCAGAGAGTGTGGTAAATGTAGCTGTTTCTACTGTACACCTGATGAAATTAGTATACAACCGCCCAACAACCTACGAAAACAATTCAGAAATCCAAAACAAACCCCATGGAATAGATACATGACAAGTACATAAGTACCTAATCACAAGCCAAAAGGCTACTGAGTTGATATCCTCGGGAACAGATTTAACTTGCACGTCCACCAGCAGTGACACCGGCTCAGTGGTATGAATGTAAGTATCAATCTATTACCACCAGTACAGCCAAATCTTGATGATTCCAACAACAAACGTAAAATACAACATACCGCAACAGAAACAAAGCCCGACCAAATATTCTATCAAAAGACACACTGGCGTCATCAGGGGCAGACAGTGTGGTTAATGTAGTTGTTTCTACCGTACACCTGATGGAATTAGGTGCGCATATTATTATGAATTCGCATATTATTTTCTCATAACTACACTATGCACATACTAACGAGAAAATGTACTCGATGTGGGCTTTTAAGCGCGATTTGGACATTTGTTTACATTCGCGTTTGATGGATACACTTCGTTTGTTTATTTACAAAACCGGTACAAATGTGTATTAAAGGGGCACTGTATGGGATTCGGCTTTTAGGGGATTTCCAAGATTTTTCTCCCGACGCTTCTATTTATAGAACAAAACGTCAAATGACGTTTTTGGCCTAAGATCTCTACCGAGCCGACCTGGGCTGATCTGAGCATAGGCTCGGTACAGATCCTGGGTCAAAAACGTAATCTGACCTTTTGTTCTATAAATAGAAGCGTCGGGAGCAAAATCTTGGAAATCCCCCAAAAAGCCGAATCCCACACAGTGGCCCTTTAAAATGGATGAAAAGACCACTCGGACGGACTATAATCGTCAAAATCATTGAGCACACATTTTGTTATCTTGCATTAAATGTGTTTCACAAAAATTTAGTTTTAAAAAAAATATTGCATACATTCGAAGGCAGTAGCTTCAACATTGTTTTGACAATACCAGGAGATGGAGAAAGAAGAAGTTACCATTGCTGGTGTGAGTCAAACCAGTGCCATTGCTGTGCTGCCATTGCTCTGCTTGCGACTACAGACATGAGTCAGATGAGTGGGTGATGGCTGTTCTGCAGAAAGTTAGAGACGACCCAATTCTGGCCATAGTTCCTAACATACTGGAAACACTGAGAAGTATAAATGGTAAGGTTTTAAAGTCTGAATCATTTTTCACTATGGGATAAATATACTAAATTTTGTTTACTGTTGAAAACTTCAGATGTTCATACCTATCAGGCTTCTTATAAATATGACATTTTTGAGTTCTGGAAAAATTTTCTAGAATAAACAGTGGATCAGAGTTGAAAAAAAATATAATGTGACTCACACCAAATTGGTTGTTAGATATATTTTGAACAAAGAAATATGTTATTAATATACTGTGATGAAATACATTGATGAGATAGTTGAAATGGTTTTGTAATGTTAAATGTAATTATATGAATGTTACATGGCATGAAATATTTAATAGATGAATAAATGGAAATAAAGTCATTCATTCATTTCAATCAATAAATAAATTTGATAAATTTGATTAATTTGATAAAGCGCTATATAAGAACCGATTATTATTATTATTATTATTATTATTATTATATTTCAGTTGCAGAAATGAGGAATGCCCTTCTACCTCTCCGTGAATGCTTGTCACCTCATCTCGTATCGTCAACCGCTAGAGAAAACACGTGGGAATCATTCTTTGCCAAACGATCATCTATCACTCAAACAGTCAACAACATCATCAATCATTCCCAGATGTCATCATTCATCGTTCACACCGCAATGGATCATCTACTTCGCCAAAGAATGATTAAATCACTTTCTGACCAATCAAATAAATTATGCTTGTCAGACGATGAAAAAGACATTATTGTTTATGTTGTAGTCAGGAGGAATATTGAGCATATGGCACTCAGGGTGGAAATGTAGTACAGACTTTTTCTGTCGATTGATATGGCTTCATAATGGTCTAAGACAACCTTTTTCAGAGGGTGTGTAAAATTATCTCCCGGGCTAACTTTTTTATGGCCTTTTTCAAAATGGCCGACATCGAAAATTAGGTATTTTAGGAAAAAAAGAAAATTATCCTCCCGGCATGATGCTTTTGGTCTATTAAGGTGACATTTAGTTATATGGAGATATATTTTTCATAACAATACTAATAATACCGATTCAAACGTCCCGAAAATGGAAAAAATCCAAGATGGCCGCCAAATTCTCGCCATTTTTACATGAATGCTCATAACTTCCTGCCAAATTGAGATAGGAAGCCAATTTTGGTGTCTAACCCTGGGTTTTGGGGTATGAGGATTCCAAATAAATAACCAGTTTCATGATTGGATGGTTCGAAGATGCTCAGAATCCAAGATGGCTGCCAAACGATAGTTCAATTTCGCAAATAAGCGCCAATAACCGTCACATATTCAAAATAAGAAGGAAATTTTGGTGGCCATTCCTGGGGTTTGGGGTATGAGAGTGCTACCTGAAGAAATACTTTTGTGTGTAGATGTTGATTGGCCAGTTTAAAGCTATCCAACTGTCCAAAAGCCAAGATAAAGACTAATTAATAAAACACATGCAAACAAACCTGTTAATTTGCACTCACTCGCACTTCAAAATAAACAGTACCATTACCAGGCATAATTTTTTTCCGAGCAATCAAACCCAAGTATATTGTATCAGGCATATCAATACCAAGTATATTATATTAGGCATTTAAAACCATATAACAGCTGCCAGAATGTTTGATCAGATAGTAAAAAAACTCTTGAAATTGATGATCACTTCACCATCAAATCAAATTGGCAAAGTCTGTGACTACTTTGTTTCAATTGAGTTTCTACGAGGAGATTGGCCTCACATTGGTACTTACATTCACTGCCTTTTCTGAGTATAAAATCCTCCTAAGCTGGACAAATAACTTGATGAGGAAGTTGTTGACGTTATTAACAAATATATCAACACAGAGGACGTTGATTAGACGAGATACAGCAAGTTACATGACATTATAAATGATGTTCAGCTTCATTTCAAGAATTATATAAAGTCATGCAAGAAGGGTAACAGGACCACATGTTCAGGTAATCCCGTCCACCTTCTTGTCAGACCTTTATGTGCCATCCCAGCAGACACTGATCCAGATGAGTGAAAGAACGCTGCTGAAGAACAAGCCTGGAACATTATAGCCTCCACGAAAATGGTTGTACATAAACATAAACACAAAGACTGATGGGTAAGTCAGTGCAAATCAAAACCCTTTGAAAGCCTGGAATCCTAATTTTGACTTACAATATGTTGTTGATGCATACGCCTGCATTCGATATACTTTGTCATATTATTGCAACAAGAAGCAGAGTGAAGATGGTCCGCTCCTTCATGAAGAACCATGCAGAGCACAATATGCTGGGATAAGACAGACGATAAGCTACAATGGTTAGGCAAAACATACCTGACCAACAGGGAGATGAGTGTCATGGAGGCTATTTACAAGGCCACAGGCACACCTCTCAAAAACTGTAGTCGGGATGTTGATTGGATACTTGCAGATCCGACAAGTACCAGACTGACACTTCCATTCTTACTGCTGGGCCACTGAGATTCAGGCATTGATTACGTGTGGCTACACTGTATATCTGTACTAGACAGGTACAAGTACATGTACTATGCACGCCCTCCTGTAGATATTCTCAAAGACCTGTCTGGTTGAAATTGTATCCCTCTTCAATGTTGATAATAAGCCAGGTAGAGATTATGTGAGGAAAATTCTACTCATAACAACGACAACCGGTCCAATGTTCCATATGCTTCATCGAAGTTGGCTGGGAATAAATGATAGATCTGAAGACGGAAATCTTTCAGTAAAGCTTGCACATCTGTAGGGACAGTGAGAAACATTATCAGAATCTCATGGTTCTTTATCTTAACCACTTTGAAATGGATTTAAATGAGTGGGAGCATTTCCTACTATGACAAAAGGACAAGCATCAGCAACATTACTAGAGAAAAGCAAGCGCTATTTGGAAATAATATCAAAGAGGTTGAAGTAGCCATGAAGAGATCCGAGAAAATCATCTTGCAGAAGATGCCTTGGCACACATTGCCCCAGCAAGTGGCGGCTGGACGCTTGGAAACAAAAGCCAACCTAGATGACGCTTACCTCGAGGACATCAGTTTGGAAGACCTGCCAGATTGAGTGGCCTGCCTCGGAGCTCCAACACCAAGATGGGCTCAGTGGTCAGTAGAGCACAGCATCTTGGCAATCCCATAGAATCAGGCTCAAGTTCTCATGCAGTGCATGAACAATATGCAAGGGAAAGTATTCATTCATACTCGCTAGTGGTGCATCGATGAGATGAATGGAAAATGTCTGGGGACTTTCAATATATTGGTAAAGGAAAGTTTTATATCATCAAAGCTCTGATGTGGGCTCCAACTGGCAAAGAAGCATTTACCATCAGTGGCGGAACCATGCTTCCATGCAAAGGGGTGTGGGACAAAAGTATATACCACTTGCTGAAGAGCTCATCACTGCCCCCAAAGGTTAGGTATCAAAACCTCGAGCTGATAATCATTGATGAGATCTCAGCAGAGGCTTGCTAAATTTCATCAGAGGTCGTCTGGATCAACTCATGAGAAACAAAAGTTCTTCATGATTCTGGCAGTCAGTGATTTTATCCACTGCCGCATGTAAGAGGACAAATACTGAGACCCAGCTGCCCTTGCAGAGCCTTGGGACGACTTCAAGGTTACTACTTTGACCGACATAATGAGACAAAAAATGACAAATCGTTTTCGGAGATGTTGAATCATAGAGCTCTGAAAATTAGGAGATGCTTAAGGATCACAGATCCAAGCAGATGTACTTCATGTGTTTCCTTTCCAGAAAGTTGCTGCTGCAGACTGATTCTTTGAACAGACAGAAATCGAAGATTGTGGCTGTGAATGTTATCGAGAATATATCTGGCTTGAAGAAGAATACAACACCTGTACCCATTGAATGCAACCTTTCTGCTAATGTTACACTCTGTAAGGGCTCCATGGTGACTATGATGAGCAATCCCAATGTAGAGGATGGTCTGGTGAGGATGGTCTGGTGAGAGTCTGGTCAGACCTCCCGAAGAGTTGGCTCAGAAATATTTTTTTTCTGTCTGATAGTGGTTGATTCTGTTGATTTTGTGCGAGTGGGTGCTATTAGACGGGTTCGTTTACATGTTTCACATTAATTAATGGTTATCTTCGCCTTTGAACACCTATAAATTGGCCAGTTACCATCTACACACAAGAGTATTTCTTCAAGTAGCACCCTCATACCCCAAAGACCAGGACTGGCCACCAGAGTTGCTTGTTATCTTGATATATATGACGGTCATTGTTGCTTATTTGCGAAATCGGGCTAAAATTTGGCAGTCATCTTGGATTCTGAGCAGCTTCAAACCATCCAAACACAAAAATGGTTATATATTTGAAATCCTCATACCCCAAAACCCAGGGTTAGACACCAAAATTGGCTTCCCATCTCAATTTGGCAGGAAGTTATGAACATTTGTGTAAAAATGGCGAGAATTTGGCGGCCATCTTGGATTTTTTCCATTTTCGGGGCGTTTGAATCGGTATTATTAGTATTTTTATGAAGAATATATCTCCATGTAACTAAATGTCACCTTAATAGACCAAAAGCATCATGCCAGGAGGATAATTTCGTTTTGTTTCCTAAAATACCAACTTTTCGATGTCGGCCATTTTGAAAAAGGCCATAAAAAAGTTAGCCCGGGAGAAAATTTTACACACCCTCTGAAAAAGGTTGTCTTAGACCATTATGAAGCCATATCAATCGACAGAAAAAGTCTGTACTACGTTTCCACCCTGTGTGAAATTTCCTCCTGACTATTGGTGGGTTTGTTTTGTTTCGTGCCATGAAACTATTTGGTAGAGAATCATTAATTTCATATTTAGTTACTAGTAAGTCTGAAGACCAGAAGAGAAGTACATTGATTAAAACTTAGGATTCGGGTGGACTGTGTGAACCAGTTTCTGACATGATTTGATTATTTGAGGCCTGTGAGCTCCTTCTCCGTTCAGAATTAGGGCTGTCTGTGCACGAGACGACATTATGTTTTTTTTTTCAAAGTGTGTATGATGCAGAAGTGGAAAATAATTGTGTGAATGAAGTGTTATTGTATATCATCAAATCATTCTATCAATTAAGATGAAAAGGGGGACAAATTTTTTTGGTTGGAAATCACTCGAAACGAATAGTGACTTGATTTGGAACGGAAATTTTTTTTTAGCCGACCCGCCGAACATTCAAAATGGCCGTCACACGCTGATCGGCGTTTCAAGAGCAACGAAACTTATACATGTGACAAAGGTACATTAGGGTAATATTTCGAAACTAATATCTCAAAACTAATTCGACAGTTTATGAGAAAATGGCTGCCAAAGTCCAAAATTGAGCGTTTATGGACAAATACAGCTGCCATTTTGAGAAGAAGGTGAAAATCTGAAATATATCTCCTCAAATTACTTTTAGGATATATTGTGCAAAATGTCAGAAATATTCTGCCGTAAAATTTAAATATAAAAATGTTAACACCAGTCGCAACAACATGCTAACAGGTTATTGGACCAAAAGTCCCGTAACCTAAAATATTGCGCATCACTTCCTGAGAGCCGCTTTTTAGGTTACGGACTTATGGTCCGATAACCTATTGGCATAGCGATGCGTCCGTCGGCGTCGTCAGCGTCGGCATCTGCGTCGTCCGTCCACATTATTATCAACTTTATGATCGGATCTTTCAGAAATTTTGCAGAAAAATACCTTAAAGTATTTCAAGAGGAAGGTATTTTTTAGTTTTTTTATTTTCGCAATTTTTTCAAAATGGCGGCCATTTTCAACGAAAAACGGCCGATTTCTGACTTTGGCGGCCATTTTCTCAAGAACTCTTCAGACAGTTTAGAGATTTTTGTTTCAAAAGATTACCCTCATATACATCTGTGACGTGCATGAGTTTCATTGCCCCTGAATCGCCGGTCTGTGTGTGGCGGCCATTTTCATTTTCTCGACTGGCCCCAAATGGGACTTCCCATGTTAAATACTCCTATGCTTTATAACTGGACACATTATGCCTAATATCTCACTTAATATTGAGATTAGAGACTAGGAATCAATTGTGGACACATAGGAAATGATATATGCTGATTATTGTCATGACCTTGAATTTGACCTTTGGCCTCATTTTCAATGTCAAAGAACAAAACGGCTAATATCTCGCTTATTATCCACTTTACAGCTCAGGAATCAATTGTGGACATATAGGAAGTGACACATGCCGAATATTCTGATGACCTTCAATTTGACCTCTGACCTCATTTTCAAGATCAGAGCACAAAATGGCTAATATCTCGTCCATTATCGACTTTACAGCTTAGGAATCAATTGTGCACATATAAGAAATGATATAGTCCGAATATTTTGATAACCTTGAATTTGACCTCATTTTCAAGGTCAAAGCACAAAATGGCTAATATCTCGTTTATTATCGACTTTACAGCTTAGGAATCAATTGTGCACATATATGGAATGATAAATACTGAACATTCTCATGACCTTGAGCTTGACCTTGGACCTCATTTTCAAGGTCAAAGAACAAAATGGGTAATATCACGCTTATCATTTACTTTACAGATTAGGAATCAATTGTGCACATATAGGAACTGATATATACTGAATATTTTCACGACATTGAATTTAACCTTTGACCTCATTTTCAAGGTCACAGGACAAAATTTCTACTATCTCGCTTAGTATCGACTTTACCGCTCAGGAATCAATTGTGAACATATAGGAAACGAGACAATCAGAGATTGCAGACCCTCGCCCTTCAGATTTAGTCACTAAAATTAGGCGATAATTGAGAGTTTTGGTCTTAAGACCATCGGTTGTACGCCATACGATTGGGAATTGGCCAAAGAAAAATACAAAAATAGGTTGAACATTTAATATTGATTAGAACCGGAGTTATAGTCAATTATGTGATTTTATTTTTTCAGTTGCCATGGCAACCGTTTTCACCCGATTTTGGCAAAATTTGAAAGGGACTGAGCCACTACCATAGCACTCCAGCCCTATAAATTTCAAATCTATCGGACCGTTTGCCTTTGAGTTATGAGCGCAGACATTTGCACTGAAACGTCGCTGGCCAAAAATAACCGAAATCGTGACCCCCAATTTTTCGACATCCGGCGATAATGGAGAGTTTTCGTCGTACGACCATCGGTCGTACACCAAACGATCGGGAATTGGCCAAAGAAAAATACAAAAATAGTTGGAAAAATTAATATCAAATAGAACCGGAGTTAGAGCCAATTATGTAATTTTCATTTTTTCCGTTGCCATGGCAACCGTTTTCATCCGATTTTGGCAAAATTTTAAAGGGTCTGAGTCACCATCATAGCACTCTAGTCCTATAAATTTCAAATCGATCGGACCGTTTGCCTTTGAGTTATGAGCACAGACATTTGCACTGAAACGTCGCTGGCCAAAAATAACCGAAATCGTGACCCCCAATTTTTCGACATCGGGCGATAATGGAGAGTTTTCGTCGTACGACCATCGGTCGTACACCATACGATCGGGAAATGGCCAAAGAAAATTACAAAAATAGTTGGAAAAATTAATATCAAGTAGAACCGGAGTTAAAGCCAATTATGTGATTTTCTTTTTTCCGTTGCCATGGCAACCGTTTTCATCCGAATTTGGCAAAATTCTGAAGGGACTGAGCCAGCACCATAGCACTTTTGCCCTATGAATTTCAAATCGATCGGGCCGTTTGCCTTTGAGTTATGAGCGCAGACATTTGCACTGAAACGTCGCTGGCCAAAAAAATTCGAAACCGTGACCCCCAATTTTTCGACATCGGGCGATAATGGAGAGTTTTGGTCGTACGACCACGGGCCATATATCAGATGATCAGGAATTGGCCATAGAAAAATACAAAATTAGTTAGAAAAATTTATCTTGAATAGAACCGGAGTTATGGTCAATTATTGATTTTTACATTTTCCGTTGCCATGGCAACGGTTTTTGTCCGATTTTGACCAGATTCGAGGAGGACCGAGCCACTGAGATACCGCTTCATCCCTATAAGTTTCATGTTGATCGGACCATTCTCCTTCGAGATATGCGCGCGGACAGACAAACAAACAAACATACAAACGGACAGACCCAATTGCAATACCCTCTGCCCCTATCGGGGCGAGGGTAATGATACATTCTGAATATTCTCATGACCTTGAATTTGACCTTTGACCCAATTTTCAAGGTCGCAGGATATAATGGCCAATATCTCGCTTATTATCGACTTTACAGCTTAGAAATCAATTTTGAACATATAGGAAATTATATATACAGATTATTCTCATGACTTTGAATTTGACATTTGACCTAAATTTCAAGGTCACAGGACAAACTGGCTAATATCTCACTTATTATCAACTTTACAGCTTGGGAATCAATTGTGGTCAAACTCCAAACGATATATGCTGAATAATCTCGTGACATCGAATTGACCAATGACCTTATTTTCAAGGTTATGAGACAAAAGGCTAATATCTGAAATATAATTGTCGGGTAACCTTTCTCAGCCCTTAGGCTATTTTTTTTCCTTTTATTTTTAGTTAAATTACATCCATACAATGATCTTGGCGAGAAAATGAATAGTCAAATGGTCATGAGTGACTTCAACACTGCAGAATTTGGTGTATGTTTGGCCAAATGGCACATTGACACATTCACCTGATTACTCATCAGCAGCCAGTTTCAGGGAATAAAAAAAAATATGTCACCGAATCACTTTTTCGGGGACCATAATGACTAGAACCATAATCTTTTTTGGGGGGGACCTTATCAGGGATACAGATATATTTATGATCTCCACCATCATTAAAATTTGAAAATACATGTAAATAATGTTAAAGTACTATTACATTGTCAGGACACCAATCTCACCATGGAACAACAAACATTTTGGCTCAAAATGTTCGCTGCAAATGCGACACTTGTCAGCATCGAAGCTGCTGTCTGCTCGGCTTACAGCTTGGATCAGTTGTTGTCTCCAGGTGTCAGTCCCATCATCTATGCCTTTCTTTGGGAAGCTGACAAAACACACTCTGGGCTGAAACAACATAATTCATAATTATGAAATGATACAAATATATTACTGTTCAATATTGGGCTTACATTTGAATACAAATGGCCATTATCCCTTGACCAATGTTATGGCACGGTGTGTCTTTTATTGCGATGTAGGTCAGCGATGTGTTGCTTCGGCAGGATCAGAGAGTGTAGAACTCTCTGGCTGGATGTAGGTATGCTATTTAAATGGTGATAAAGAATTAACCAGTTGTATTTTACATGTGTTCCTAATATTGCACATCAATTTAATAATAGCCAATATTTTCCTACCTTATCTTGTTTGTGTACCAATTTTCTAAATGTCTAAATGTCATGGATCATTCTGGAGGGCTCGACCATGAGCTCTGCGTCCCTACTCACCGGCTAAGGCCCGCGAGGGCCCTGGGGACAATTCTCATAGGGGGCCCAGGAGGGGGACCTTGATGATTCGGGGCTCGTCCCTGTGATCACCGGTCTCTCGCCTTGGGATGGTGTGACACAGGCTCTGGCAGACCGTCGGGCTGTCCGGGGTTCCATCCCCGTGGCGGACCGTCGGCGAGCCGGCCACAGTTAACACCACAGTGATGATCCAGTATCCGAGTGGTGTCTGTATGTCTGGGCTCGCTGGGCAGGCTGCTTCCTGGTTAATGATATGACACTGCACCCACAGTGACCCTCGGTGAGCGGACTATCCGCGAGGATCTGGGGTAGTGGGCGCGCGTCCGCCGTGATCCGCAGTGAGCGGCTTATCCGCGAGGATCCGGGATAGCGGACGACGTCAAACTTTACATTGGTGCCGTGACCAGGATCAGTCCGATGGCGTTCCATCGTAGCCTAACGTCGCAATGTCTTTGCTCCCTCGTCTCTGGGGATCGCCTGCGTCCTTCCGGGACACCCAGATAGAGAAGAAAGACAATCAGTGTGAAAGATACAGTGTCTGACCATACACGGTCATACGACGGCCGTGAGCCGTCCCGCGGCGGCTCCGGCACCGCGGAAAGACAGCTGGATTAGCTCCTGGACCGAACCCAGTCTACGGAGACATCTCCGGCGTCCTCGACTCGATCCCCGGACATAGAGTCGAGCCCTGTGGGGCCGCAACAACAGTTGCCTTCGAGGCCGGGCCTCGATGAGTTAGATGCGACGGGCGGAGCTAGAAACGGCTCTACTCCACACCTGTCTTATTAAATGTACGTTAAAGGCCCGAATATGAGAATCATGGAAAATCTTTCCACTGTTCATTGAAAATGTCCAACCTTGAATTCTTATTTGCTATTTGATTTTGGATTCCAACCATCTCTATGAAGTAGTTAAGAAAACGCTGAAAAGTCAAAAGGTTCCCGTTACATTTTTCCGCACATATAAATGTTTTGACCATCAGTACGATGTCATCTAACGGTTACCGATACATCCACATTATCTGTACATTAGATATTTCAAACTTATTTTCTATTTTCAAGCGTATCCAAGATATGATTTCTGACCAGAATCGTTTTGTAACTTCACACTCAGGACTATGTGTGGTAAAGTTTCTATTTCTTCTGCACACCATATGCATAAATCGCTATCGGCTAGATTCCATAGAAATAATTTTTCGTTTGTGACTAGTACATAATGTAAAAGTTTAAATCGAAAATTCAGTAACGCAGTGTTATATACGTTTTTTACGTTATTTGCATTCCCCGTAACCAGTGTTCTGTTTAATAGTTGTCCTTTGAAATAATCTACCCACTTTTGAAGGCCCTTAATGCTCGAAATATTGGTTTTTCGTTTAATCAAACTGTCATAAACCTTTTTATATATTTTCTTGCATTTTCGTTAGCTAGTTTTTTTCTTGTGTCAGTGATAGCTGAAACTATGCCATAGTAAGAAATATAATCAAGTTTAATATTAAGATTTTGTACGAAATCTACATAAAGCTTTCCTCTGCCAGTTGGCTCAAGAAAGTCTGAAACAACCAGTTTTCTCTCAGTCGCAAGTAAATAGGTGCATTTTTAGGTTACCGAATCTATGGTCCGATAACCAATTGCTGTCACGTTGCGTTCGTCGTCCGTCCGTCCGTCCGTCGTCCGTCTGGCCAAGTAAAGATTTAGGGTTGAGGGGCTATAAAATAGCCCCTTAACCCACTTTTTATGAAAAAAGTGGGATAGGGGGCTATTTTGGGGATAAGGGGCTTGCTGGAGATAGGAAATTCAACACGTGAAAAGCCCTTTAACCTAAAATGTTGGTCCGTCCGTAAACAATTTTATCTTTGAAGCTTACGATCGGATTTTTCTGAAATTTTGCACAAAAATGCCTAAAAATATATCGAGAGGGAGGTATTTTTTTTTTTTTTTTGATTTTCGCATTTTTTTCTTCTTTTTCATGCATAGAACTCCTTGTGTGTACCCCTGTGACATGTATAAATTTCGTTGCCCTTGAATTGCTCGAAGTGGGCCATTTTGGGCCCAAACTCGGCCCAAATGGGACTTTCCCATGTTAAATTCTCCTATGCTTTATAATGGGACACATTATGTCTAATATCTCACTTAATATTGAGACTAGAGCCTAGGAATCAATTGTGGACATATAGGAAATGATACATGCTGAATATTCTCGTGACCTTGAATTTGACCTCTGACCTCAGTTTCAAAGTCAGAGCACTAAATGGCTAATATTTTGCTTATTATCGACTTCAAAGCCTAGGAATCAATTGTGGAAATATTATAGAAAATGATACATGCCGAATATTCTGATGACCTTGAATTTGATCTTTGACCTCATTTTCAAGGTCACAGGACAAAAAGGCTAATATCTCGCTTCTTATCGACTTTACAGCTTAGGAATCAATTATGAACATATAGGAAATGATATATGCAGATTATTGTCGTGATCTTGAATTTGACCTTTGACCTCATTTTCAAGGTCACAGGACAAAATTGCTAATATTTCACTTATTATCGACTTTACAGCTTAGGAATCAGTTGTGAACATATAGAGAATGATATACCGGTATGCTGAATACTGCCATGGTCTTGAATTCGACCTTTGACCTCATTTTCAAGGTCAAAGGACAAAATGGCTAGTATCTTGCTCCTCTGTTGACTTTATGGCTTGGAAACCAATTGTGGACATATAGAAAATGATATACACTGAATATTTTGATAACCTTGAATTTGACCTTGAATTTATTTTCAAGGTCAGAGCACAAAATGGCTAGTATCTCCATTATTATCGACTTTACAGCTTAGGATTCGATAGTGAATGTCACGTTTTTCTAATCGAGATGGTTCTGAGGTTGTGGCCTCGGAGTGGCTGAATAATCATTTGGTACACTTAACGCGATTCCCACAAAACAACGAACAACCTGTTTAATTTTTTAATACCTTTAATGGCGAATAATAATTTACAGACACATATATCTACATATAACACGTACCCCGGACACAAAACAGGACAAAACAAGACGAACAATGCTTTACACAAACCCCCCCCCCCCCTTGATATAGACTCAGGATATGGAATTAACCAGTTGAACAATAATCCACCAATGAATATGTATCAGAAGAGTTCACAAAGTTTTACAGCTCGTAGATCAGTCCAGTCTCTCTCCATGGAGAACTGTCTGCTTCCCTGAAGATCGGTCTCTCAACACTGACGTCAAGAGGATCGCGAGGCTCACTGTTACTGGCTCCCACGAAGATCCCACGAAGATTAGTACGCGAGGATCTCGACCCCTAACGTGCCCTCGTTCTCCAAACGACCATCCCGAAGGTAGCGTGCAGGCCGGGAGTAGACCATCCCCATCTAGTGTACTACGTGCGCTCCCACACAGCAGTTACCCTCTGGTTAGATACAGCTTAGGTCACTAGAACAAAAAACTGTTGAACGACAGGGTTAGTTTAGATTATGAAACTGTGTAAATATAATTCACGGTGATACAGATGTCAAATCCAGGCGGCAGCGGGCAATAATGAATTTTGAATACACACATGAACACTAACCTACCTAACCTAACTAACGCTTAACACCCCAGTGTAACTTACGGTGTAGGGTCGTCTCACACGTTCAGAAGTGTCCGTCCAGTAGTTAGACTCATCTAACAGTAGTAACAAAAGCCCCAAAGCTCCATAATGCTTGGCTTTAACACAGTTGCCGTAGTCTCGTCGTCACAAGCTCGACACTGAATACGGGTGCACCACACAACCCGACAACACGTCCCATACGTGTAAACTGGCAGCACTCTGACGTCTTGCGATGTGATGAACCACTAGCCTAAGCTGCCCACCCCTTATATAATAAATGCGTGTCCCGTCAATCGACGCAAACACGAAACATACGAGTTGAGAAATTCCTACCAAACATGTGTGTACACAAAACTCATCCCCATACAGGATAGCCGCTGGCGACGTGACATTCCTCATACCACGAATGCAGTCACGTCTCAGTGAACGCGTCTGGTCACTGCCGTCCATCACCTCTGTTAGAATAAAGACAAAACACGACACGCGTGAATACACACCAGTCACCACATAGACATATATGGCCAAAGTCGCATCAGATGCAAACCCCACCTAACAATAGAAAATACTAAAACACTCTCCCGAGGAATATATCCACAACACATATGTAATACAATGAATATTAAAGTACTAGAATAACTATATACATTTAAAGAACCTAGTAAAACGGAGAATACTTCTCAAACTAATACATATAATAAACACAAAGAACCAAGTCGGGTACGCTTACCCATAATATGCAAATAGTGTTTACACGAAATATGTGACAGTGAACATATAGGGAATGATATATGCTGAATAATTTGGTGACCTTGAAAATGGTTAATATCTCCCTTGTTATCGACTTTACAGCTTAGGAATCAACTGCGAACAGGGAATGATATATGCTGAATATTCTCATGACCTTGAACTTGATTTTTGACCTCATTTTCAAGGTCAGATCACAAATGGCTAATACTACTAACTGTACAACTTAGGAATCAATTGTGGTCAAACTCCAAATGATATATGCTGGATATTCTCATGACCTCGACTTCACAAATGACCTTATTTTCAAGTTTCCTTTGACCTGATTTTCACGGTGACAGGACAAAATAGCTAATATCTCACTTATTTACTTCATAGTGTGGGAATCAATGAAGGACATATAGAAAATGTTATACGCCAAATATTCTGATGTGACCTTGAATTTGACCTTTGCTTTCATTTTCAAGGCCACAGCACGAAATTGCTAACATCTCTCTGATTATTGAATTTACAGCTTAGCAATCAACTGTGGACATGTTGTATGCTTAATATATATGCTGAATATTCTCTTGACCTTGGATTTAACCAGTGACCTGGCTAACATCTAAAATATTAAACATATATTGTCGGGTAACCTATCTTTAGCCCTTGGCCTATTTTTGGTTTTAGCGTTGTGATAGGTGCAGCCCACCACGCAGCAGTTGCTGCGGCCCATGACATGACATGAATGATGATCCAACAACTTGAATTTCGAGATCGAGCGAAATAGGGCGCCTGCAAAACAAACAATGAAACATTCAGCTGTTCAGTTCACGGTATTCTCTCGGTATTCACTTTGCTATCTTCGTTGTTTATGCATGTATTACTTTTATCTTTCAAGCAGCAAACTTACCAGCTTATGGTATATCTGTCAAAAAATACTCTGTTGATGATGTGATAGTTCTGTTGCCAACCAGTGGTAGCGCTGCTGTGCTCCCTAGTTACACGTGACAACAACAAAGTCGGCGATCCCTGTTCTATTTATAGGCCTATCTATGGTGTGACAGAGGAGTCCTTGTGTGAGTGCAAGTACAGTTTCGATAACTTGGATCGCTTGACTTTATATCCTTTAGCATGGAGTGCGATCTTGCGGCGACACTGGAAAGCCTGGCGGATGCTCCAGAACTGGCTTCATCCAAGTCCTGAGCCTCGTCCTCCAAATCTGAGTCCGGGTAACGGTGGAGGCGGTGGCAAAGTTGAGCCTGCGGAGGAACCTGAGCTGCGGTGACACAGCGAGACAACAGAAATGTAGGGTTGAGAGCCTGAGGTCACCTCCGGACAGGCGGACCAACAGTACCGGATGCCTAATCCGGTCGGGTGGACTCCCTCGCGAGCCTCCGGCATGGATTTCGGACGGTCCGCACCGGGTGCAGTGGAGCAGCTCACCAACACACTGAGTGAGTTGGCTCCTCTAGGGTGCTATGACCGCGCCCGGTCGCCCCATCAGGGATGATCAGATCGGCGGAACCGTTCCCCCTCTCTGCAGACACAGAGCCTTTCGGGGCCCTCGTTGGAGAGGGAACAGCGGCTGATTTCCATCGCGCTTGACCAGTAAAAGCGTAGTCAGCCTGCTCAGGGAATGGATCCGACGATCCCCTACAGTCCGGGGATGACTGGGCCTATGCCTCCTCCCCAAGTCCTGCCAAGTCCGCAGGCACCGGTGGTCTCAGCAATGGGATCCACGCCCACTCCCCGACTTGGAGGCACCACGAAGGCAACTGCCTCGACCGTTCCTACGGCCGGAGCTAACGCCGCGTGGTCGGCCTACCCAGGCAGTTATGGTGTTCCGGGAACGAATTGGCAACCGGCGGCTCCAGCCCCCAGCTACGCCAGTTTCGCCGCCCCGTCTGGAGCCTACCCAGTAGGTTTGATGGGATTCCCGGCCGCACCAAGCCAGGTATGAACCTGGCGGCAAGCGTGAGCTTCCCTGCCCCCATGCCAATGGCGTTTGGGTCTGCACCTGCGGACTCCGCCGTGGGAGCGGGTAGTACACAGACTTTGCTGTCTTACACTGCTGACCCCGAAGCCGGTTCCGCACGTCGGGTGTGCTCTCCGCACGACAAGGGGCCCGACCTGTCTTCTTGGCGGAAGAGGTTTAACAGGGATAACGCCGACTTGGAGGACTACTTACTCCAAGCGTTGCGGACGGCAATGTACGAAGGATGGACCCAGGAGGAGGCTGGGCATGTCCTCTCGGGGAGCTTGGAAGGAAAGGCTCTCCGGGTAATGCAGTGTCTGCCGGTGGGGACAGTTACGTTCTACGAGGTTGCTCGGCAACTACGCTTACTGTTCACGCCGACTACCAACAGGCGGATGTTTGAACAGGAGTTCAAGGCTAGGATCCGCCTACCGACTGAATCCATTACTGAGTATGCATTCAACTTGCGCATACTCGGCCGGAGAGCTTATCCGGACATGGAAGCCAGTCGGTTTGAACTGATGCTGATCGATCAGTTCATCGATGGCCAGCCATACCATATATCTTATGGGCTTCGTCCGGCTGCACAGGTGGCCCCGCGGCTGGCCCGGCGGCACAAGCAGCACCCGCTGTCGCAGAAGAATACGATTTATGTGCGGCGCAGATGATTGCGCACTGTGCAGGAATTGATGCAGCAACCGGGACCCGCAGAATGCTGTGCGTTCACGTCCGGACCAGCCCAGAACCGTCCCTGCTACTTCTGCGGAAAACAGGGACACTTTTGGCTGAAGTGTTCGGAGTTGGTGGAACGCCTGCGGGCACGCGGATATCAAGGGGGTCTCCCTGATCCGCGCCGGAGGAATTCTTCCTTCCGGCCTGGTCCTCCGGGACAGCAAGGCCGGCCCTCTCGGCAGGGAAACTGAAACCGGGCGCGGTGGTGACCAACACTGCGTCCGGGGACAGTTGTTCGGTGGCGTCTGACGCCACCCCACCTGCAGACAAGCCGGACGAACCTCAAGTAGATATAACTTCTCCGGAAGTGGTCCTTGAGGATCAGTCTAGCTCCTCCGCAGCTGAGGCGGATAACGAGGACTCCGTAGCTGAGCCCAGTGCTTCGGGTGTTACCGATCGTTCGATCTGCACACTGGTGAGGTACCTGCACCTGTCTTTTGGACGGGAGCCGGTCCGGTTCCTCGTAGACTCTGGCTCGGAGGTTACCATCGTAGCCACGGGAACGTTTAAGAAAGAGCCCGCGCTCCGCGACCTTGTGTTGCGGGATCCCGGACGTTACACGCTCCACGGAGCGGGTAACAACAGCATCCGTATCCACGGTATCATCGATCTGCCTATTACTCTTGGGGACAAGGTGTACATTACAGAGGCAATCGTTGCGGATATCAGAGCACCCGGGATTATTGGAATGAATTTTCTCTGGGTCCACCGGGTGATCGCCAACTTCAGCTCCGGCGAACTCCGGATGGGAGAGGACACGCACTTCCTCTTCTGCGCAGGACCGGCTCGTTCATTTCAGTTGCGGGCGGCGCTCACTACCTTTGTGCCGCCGTTGAGCGAGATGGTCATTGAGGCGAGGCCGCGTCGTCCCCGCATGCCCCTCAATGGTCGCCCGTGCATAGTGCAACTGGTGAGCAGTTTTGCCCAAGGAACTGGACGCGTGTTGGGTTCTGGTCAAGTCTGACACCCGCGCGATGCCCATCCTTGTGGTGAATCCTACGGATGCTCCCGTTTTTGTCCTGCGGCACGGCTGTGTGGCAGCTACTGCTACACTCGCGTCGTCTAGCCGGGTTATCCCTGACGACCCTGACTGTCATGCTGCTAGTGCTGCGGCGGTCGCCGGAGATGATCCGTTCACCCTGCCGGACCATCTGGAATCTCGAGTTCTGAAGGAGCGGCTGGATGAAGATCAGCGTCAAGCTCTCCACAAGCTGCTCCGGCAGTATGCGGATGTGTTCATGAGTCTGGGCGGTGCGGTTGGCAAGACAGACGTTGCCAAACACCGCATCGACCTCCTGGACGAGCGTCCTATCAAGCAACGTCTATGATGAGCAGCGATCGTGCACCAAGAGGTCATAGACCAGGAGGTGCAAAAGATGCTCGAGCTAGACATCATCGAACCCAGTGATAGCCCTTGGGCCAGTCCTGTGGTTATGGTGAAGAAGAAGGACGGCTGGTGGATGTTCTGCGTGGATTATCGTAAGCCTAACGATGCCACGCGGAAGGACTCATATCCTCTCCCGCACATCGAGGACACCTTCGATTCCCTGGCCGGATCGCACTATTTCTGTGCTCTGGATATGGCCTCTGGGTATTGACAAGTCAAGATGGAGGAGAGCGATAGGGCAATGACTGCCTTTGTTACCAAGAACGGGCTTTACCAATTCAAGGTAATGCCGTTCGGGCTCTGTAACGCACCAGCGACGTTCGAGCGCCTCATGGAGATGTTACTCAAAGCGTTCCTCTGGAAGCGATGTATGGTCTACATCGACGATGTCGTCGTGTATGGCCGGTCGTTCGAGGAAACCCTCACCAACCTCCAGATGGTGCTCCATCGCATTCGCGGAGCAGGCCTTAAGCTGAAGCCAAGTAAATGCGAATTTTTCGCGCATGAAATCCTGTACTTAGGCTTCATGGTAACAGCCTAAGACCGGACCCCGCAAAGATAGAGGCCGTGCAGAAATGGCCTTCGCCTTGTAACATGGCGGACGTGAGGTCCCTCTTGGGCTTCGCGAGTTACCACCACCGGTTCATACGAGGTTTTGCGGAGATCGCACGCCCCCGTACTATCCTCACGGAGAAGGGCGCCGACTTTGTCTGGTCAGCTGAGAAAGCAATCGCTTTCTCGGAGGTCCGGCAAGCTTTGGTAGCGGCCCCGGTGCTGCGGCACCCTCGTCCAGATTGCGAGTTCATCTTGGACACTGACGTGAGTAACTTTGCACTCGGCGGTGTCCTCTTGCAGATCGTGGACGGGCAAGAGCGGGTAGTAGCTTATGCGAGTGTGGCTTTGAGCCGCTCTCAAATGAACTACTGCACCACTCACCACGAGTTGCTCGCGGTGGTAACCATGACCTAGCGCTTCCGGCACTATTTGTTGGGACGCCATTTCCGACTGCGCACTGATCACAGTCCGCTGAGATGGCTCCTCAACTATAGTGAGGCCGACGGGTTGTTGGCCGGGTGGCCTGTCAAACTCCAGGAGTATGACATGCAAATTGAGTACCGCGCCGGAAAGTTGCACGGCAACGCTGACGGACTGTCACGTTGTCATAAGTGCAAGAATCCTAACTGTGCAAGGATGGCGCCATTCCAGCACATTGGGGATTCCTCCTCAGACTCGGACCTGGACCTTCCGGGAAGACCGCAGGCCGCCGCCCCCTTTAACAACACGGCGGCCGAAGCCACAAGAGTCCACCCCCGCGTGAGGACCCGCCGTCACCGGCGATGGCGTCCCGCATTTGAACCGGAGGTGCGGGCGAGTCTGAGTATGAGCGGTCCTTACCCCTTGTGGTGATGGCCGCTGCGGGGCAGTCGGAAGTTCCGGATGAGGAGCCTAATTACCTTGGTGGCTACTCTCCGGCACAACTGGCTGCGAAGCAGAGAGCTGACAGTGCTCTGGCACCGGTAATAAAAGCCCTTGATGCCGGCCAGAAACCCTTCAATGATGAGCGGAAAACCTACAGGGAGGAGTCTCCTTGAGGGGCACTCTCCTTGAGGGATGGCCTCTTGTACCGGCGCTATGAGCCACCGAGCCCACTGCCCCCAATTTGGCAGTTGGTGCTTCCGGCGGAGCTGCGGAAAGAAGTGCTCCATCAGTTGCATGACCTCCTGGTGACCGGTCACTTGGGAATCTGGAGGACCGTCCATAGGCTACAACAGCGCTTTCACTGGCCTGGTAGCAGTTTGGACATGCAACGATGGTGCGTAGCCTGCCCCCGGTGTCAAGCTCGCAAAGGAGTTCCGACTTCTTGACGCCACCCCTTAACCACGGTTAAGGCCGGTGCGCCTTTTGACCGGATCGCCTTGGACATACTGGATACCCACCGGGTCACCCCATGTTGTTTCCGGTACATCCTGGTGATCTCGGACTGTTTCACCAAATACACCAACGCCTACCCACTGCGCCGCCAGACTGCGGACGAGGTAGCTCGGTTGCTGGTGAATAGGTGGGTGGTTTACCATGGTGTACCTAAGCAGGTACATTCGGATCAGGGCACGCAATTTGAAAGCAACCTGTTCTGGAACCTAGCACAGATGCAAGGAGGTACCAAGGTCCGGACCACCCCTTACAGGCCCCAGTCTGATGGCCAGGTCAAACGCTTCAATCGATCGGTCCTCAATATGCTGGCGGCCTTTGTAAATGATCGTGCGAATGATTGGGATGACCACCTCTCATATGTCTTAATGGCTTACAGGTCGTTGGTCCACTCTTCGACCGGAGTCACTCCGCATGCGATGTTGTACGGCCGGGAACTAAATCTGCCCGTGGACATTATGTATCCAACTGCGGCGGAAACCGGTGCAGTACCCCAGTGCGGTCCGGAGTACAGTGAGTGAGTTTGCCGTGCCCCAGCGAACGCCCATGATTTCGCGCGAGCGCGCCTGGATAAGTCTGCTATCCGGCAGAAGCGTGGCTATGATGCCCATGCCAAAGGTAGGCCCACTTTTGCGGAAGGAGATAAGGTGCGCTATTATTATCCACTGCTTAACCAAGGCAATAAATTTGCTAAGCCGTGGATAGGCCCGTTTACTGTGCTTAAACAGGTGACAGACGTGGACTACCGGATCCGGAGGGATTCCGACCCGGATATGGTTCTGGTGGTTCATTTTGACAACCTGAAGAAGTACGAGGGCCCGCTTGTCATGGATCCGCTCTTACAAGATGCGGAACCGGATGATGCTCCTCTTTTGGACACTTCCGGTCAGCATCCACGGACTTTGGACGAGCGTGTGCGCCGTATGTTGGGTCTTCCGGACCTCCCTGATCCGTCAGATGACGGTCCGGACCACAATGCACCAGATCTCGGCGATCCGCAGGTACCACCACTCCCTCCACCACCTGCGGATGATGGGCGGCCTAGCCGGAAACCTCGTGCGCCGACCCGGTATGGGAGGGATATAACGTTCCGCCCATGCGGATGCATATGCGGTATCCATCTATCACACCAGGGATGGATTTTAGGTCATTCCGTGGGAGTCCGCACGACTTTCCTCCGTGAGCAGCCACTTTGTGGCTATCTCCGGAGTTGAGGTCTGCGGATATCTTTACGTCGTAGCGCCGCCGCTCCGCATCCGCCCTCCCATAGTTTCTAGCGCTAGGGACGTGCAGCTAGCCTATCCGCATCAGATGGACTGCTGTCCGGCATAGTTAACATAGCGGCTACGCTGGCCGGACCACTTTTGCGGATGTGCCGGACGCCCTTGGTCCCAGGACAACCTCTGATATGGCCAGACTGAGGTTGGGGTCTACGTCCGCTACGGGAGAAGTGCCTTCCCACGGATTTGGGGAACTGGCAATGGACGCGGGGATAACATCCGGACGTGAGGACTGATGTCCACGGTTCGTCCGCGTGACTCGTCCGGCGTTCCTGACGCTTTAAGATGGCGCCTTCAAGTGCGTTATCCCCCGTGAGCCACTACTGTAATTAAGTTTATAGTAGGATAAGGTTTCTAACGGCAGGAAACCGTTCAACCATCATTTTTAAAGGACCAGCTGTTAAGTCCGCGCGTGCGGACCAGCCGCGGCAGTGGGTAACGCTCATTCTCGTCCGGATCGCACCTTACAATACGCAGTCCGGCCGGAGTAACCGGGACCCCGGCCTCCTTCTAAGAAGGGGGTCGTATTTTGCATGCGCAGCATACTTTATGGTTTCTAATCCCTATCATTACCATCGGATAAGGTCAATAAACCAGTTCATGGTGGTCATTCGTCCTGGACTCCGTTTGCGGGCAGCTCCGGACCACAAGTATGCGTGCATTCCGTGGAAACGCTATTCTCACTCATTTGATCATACATTGAGATAAGTTTAGTGATATATCTTTTTCCTGGTGCATAGAGAGTAAGAATTCGTAACATCCATAAGTAGATCGACTTCTGATACATTTTATACAATCTTTATCCTGCTGGGGTGATTAATTTCACCTCATTTACCACCAGTGCGGAAGTAAAAGCTAATGACTGATCTTAGTTACTGTAAGTGATTAGCTGGATCCCCCGGGATGGCCTGTTTGTAGGCCACCCGTATACATGGTGTCAGGAGTCACCGGGGGGAGATGCGTGTATATGTATGTGCCTGCAGTGAAACGTAATCGGCTTGTTGGCCTGTATCGATCGATGCTATAAATAGACGTTTCCACGGTGTCGCGTTATACTGCTGAGCGTGCAGAATAACTGCCAGCCTTTAATGCTGTAAAACTTTGTAATCTGAAATTACTGGTCATTCGAGCACTCGGCACTGGTGGAGACAGATCTGCGGATCTGACTCCCAGTGTTTCAAGCTTAGAGCGCTTGAATTGTTATGTCGGAGTCTAGTGACAGGGAAGGCATGGGAGGGAAGGTGCCTCCGGACAGTGATCGCGAGATCCAGTCCGGAGATGAGTCCCTTGAGAGCGATCACTCGCTTTCGGGACGACCCGGCCCTGAGGATGATGGCCGCGAGGCCGTCTCCGAAGGTTCATACACGGGTTCCGAGGAATCCAACTCCAGCTGCAGTGCTATGAGTGTGATCGAGAGAATAGACCGCGCTGTAGAGAGCAACTTGGCCCCTGGTACCGAGAAGCTCCTAGATCCGTCTCCGCTTCCACACATGGAAGTGCTGATGGACTACAGCGAGGGGGGTTCTACTGGTGTGGACATTGAGTTGCATCCGTCCGCGGAGATGCTTGCATCTCTTGGGCCGGATGAGAGTACTCGGCCGGAGACCCGTCCGGACGACCGCGGTCGTTCGGACACCGGATCCGGCAAGAACTCCTCGGTGTCTGCACCTGCAGAGTCTGGTCCGCTCAATCAGGGCGCGACTGCGAGCTGGTCCGACCGGGTTGATGTGGCTGAGCAAGCCGTGAAGGTTACCCAGAAGCAGTGGGGTTACCCAGAAGCAGGTTACCCAGAAGCAACCTGTTCTGGAACCTAGCACAGATGCAAGGAGGTACCAAGGTCCGGACCACCCCTTACAGGCCCCAGTCTGATGGCCAGGTCAAACGCTTCAATCGATCGGTCCTCAATATGCTGGCGGCCTTTGTAAATGATCGTGCGAATGATTGGGATGACCACCTCTCATATGTCTTAATGGCTTACAGGTCGTTGGTCCACTCTTCGACCGGAGTCACTCCGCATGCGATGTTGTACGGCCGGGAACTAAATCTGCCCGTGGACATTATGTATCCAACTGCGGCGGAAACCGGTGCAGTACCCCAGTGCGGTCCGGAGTACAGTGAGTGAGTTTGCCGTGCCCCAGCGAACGCCCATGATTTCGCGCGAGCGCGCCTGGATAAGTCTGCTATCCGGCAGAAGCGTGGCTATGACGCCCATGCCAAAGGTAGGCCCACTTTTGCGGAAGGAGATAAGGTGCGCTATTATTATCCACTGCTTAACCAAGGCAATAAATTTGCTAAGCCGTGGATAGGCCCGTTTACTGTGCTTAAACAGGTGACAGACGTGGACTACCGGATCCGGAGGGATTCCGACCCGGATATGGTTCTGGTGGTTCATATTGACAACCTGAAGAAGTACGAGGGCCCGCTTGTCATGGATCCGCTCTTACAAGATGCGGAACCGGATGATGCTCCTCTTTTGGACACTTCCGGTCAGCATCCACGGACTTTGGACGAGCGTGTGCGCCGTATGTTGGGTCTTCCGGACCTCCCTGATCCGTCAGATGACGGTCCGGACCACAATGCACCAGATCTCGGCGATCCGCAGGTACCACCACTCCCTCCACCACCTGCGGATGATGGGCGGCCTAGCCGGAAACCTCGTGCGCCGACCCGGTATGGGAGGGATATAACGTTCCGCCCATGCGGATGCATATGCGGTATCCATCTATCACACCAGGGATGGATTTTAGGTCATTCCGTGGGAGTCCGCACGACTTTCCTCCGTGAGCAGCCACTTTGTGGCTATCTCCGGAGTTGAGGTCTGCGGATATCTTTACGTCGTAGCGCCGCCGCTCCGCATCCGCCCTCCCATAGTTTCTAGCGCTAGGGACGTGCAGCTAGCCTATCCGCATCAGATGGACTGCTGTCCGGCATAGTTAACATAGCGGCTACGCTGGCCGGACCACTTTTGCGGATGTGCCGGACGCCCTTGGTCCCAGGACAACCTCTGATATGGCCAGACTGAGGTTGGGGTCTACGTCCGCTACGGGAGAAGTGCCTTCCCACGGATTTGGGGAACTGGCAATGGACGCGGGGATAACATCCGGACGTGAGGACTGATGTCCACGGTTCGTCCGCGTGACTCGTCCGGCGTTCCTGACGCTTTAAGATGGCGCCTTCAAGTGCGTTATCCCCCGTGAGCCACTACTGTAATTAAGTTTATAGTAGGATAAGGTTTCTAACGGCAGGAAACCGTTCAACCATCATTTTTAAAGGACCAGCTGTTAAGTCCGCGCGTGCGGACCAGCCGCGGCAGTGGGTAACGCTCATTCTCGTCCGGATCGCACCTTACAATACGCAGTCCGGCCGGAGTAACCGGGACCCCGGCCTCCTTCTAAGAAGGGGGTCGTATTTTGCATGCGCAGCATACTTTATGGTTTCTAATCCCTATCATTACCATCGGATAAGGTCAATAAACCAGTTCATGGTGGTCATTCGTCCTGGACTCCGTTTGCGGGCAGCTCCGGACCACAAGTATGCGTGCATTCCGTGGAAACGCTATTCTCACTCATTTGATCATACATTGAGATAAGTTTAGTGATATATCTTTTTCCTGGTGCATAGAGAGTAAGAATTCGTAACATCCACAAGTAGATCGACTTCTGATACATTTTATACAATCTTTATCCTGCTGGGGTGATTAATTTCACCTCATTTACCACCAGTGCGGAAGTAAAAGCTAATGACTGATCTTAGTTACTGTAAGTGATTAGCTGGATCCCCCGGGATGGCCTGTTTGTAGGCCACCCGTATACATGGTGTCAGGAGTCACCGGGGGGAGATGCGTGTATATGTATGTGCCTGCAGTGAAACGTAATCGGCTTGTTGGCCTGTATCGATCGATGCTATAAATAGACGTTTCCACGGTGTCGCGTTATACTGCTGAGCGTGCAGAATAACTGCCAGCCTTTAATGCTGTAAAACTTTGTAATCTGAAATTACTGGTCATTCGAGCACTCGGCACTGGTGGAGACAGATCTGCGGATCTGACTCCCAGTGTTTCAAGCTTAGAGCGCTTGAATTGTTATGTCGGAGTCTAGTGACAGGGAAGGCATGGGAGGGAAGGTGCCTCCGGACAGTGATCGCGAGATCCAGTCCGGAGATGAGTCCCTTGAGAGCGATCACTCGCTTTCGGGACGACCCGGCCCTGAGGATGATGGCCGCGAGGCCGTCTCCGAAGGTTCATACACGGGTTCCGAGGAATCCAACTCCAGCTGCAGTGCTATGAGTGTGATCGAGAGAATAGACCGCGCTGTAGAGAGCAACTTGGCCCCTGGTACCGAGAAGCTCCTAGATCCGTCTCCGCTTCCACACATGGAAGTGCTGATGGACTACAGCGAGGGGGGTTCTACTGGTGTGGACATTGAGTTGCATCCGTCCGCGGAGATGCTTGCATCTCTTGGGCCGGATGAGAGTACTCGGCCGGAGACCCGTCCGGACGACCGCGGTCGTTCGGACACCGGATCCGGCAAGAACTCCTCGGTGTCTGCACCTGCAGAGTCTGGTCCGCTCAATCAGGGCGCGACTGCGAGCTGGTCCGACCGGGTTGATGTGGCTGAGCAAGCCGTGAAGGTTACCCAGAAGCAGTGGGGTTACCCAGAAGCAGGTTACCCAGAAGCAACCTGTTCTGGAACCTAGCACAGATGCAAGGAGGTACCAAGGTCCGGACCACCCCTTACAGGCCCCAGTCTGATGGCCAGGTCAAACGCTTCAATCGATCGGTCCTCAATATGCTGGCGGCCTTTGTAAATGATCGTGCGAATGATTGGGATGACCACCTCTCATATGTCTTAATGGCTTACAGGTCGTTGGTCCACTCTTCGACCGGAGTCACTCCGCATGCGATGTTGTACGGCCGGGAACTAAATCTGCCCGTGGACATTATGTATCCAACTGCGGCGGAAACCGGTGCAGTACCCCAGTGCGGTCCGGAGTACAGTGAGTGAGTTTGCCGTGCCCCAGCGAACGCCCATGATTTCGCGCGAGCGCGCCTGGATAAGTCTGCTATCCGGCAGAAGCGTGGCTATGACGCCCATGCCAAAGGTAGGCCCACTTTTGCGGAAGGAGATAAGGTGCGCTATTATTATCCACTGCTTAACCAAGGCAATAAATTTGCTAAGCCGTGGATAGGCCCGTTTACTGTGCTTAAACAGGTGACAGACGTGGACTACCGGATCCGGAGGGATTCCGACCCGGATATGGTTCTGGTGGTTCATATTGACAACCTGAAGAAGTACGAGGGCCCGCTTGTCATGGATCCGCTCTTACAAGATGCGGAACCGGATGATGCTCCTCTTTTGGACACTTCCGGTCAGCATCCACGGACTTTGGACGAGCGTGTGCGCCGTATGTTGGGTCTTCCGGACCTCCCTGATCCGTCAGATGACGGTCCGGACCACAATGCACCAGATCTCGGCGATCCGCAGGTACCACCACTCCCTCCACCACCTGCGGATGATGGGCGGCCTAGCCGGAAACCTCGTGCGCCGACCCGGTATGGGAGGGATATAACGTTCCGCCCATGCGGATGCATATGCGGTATCCATCTATCACACCAGGGATGGATTTTAGGTCATTCCGTGGGAGTCCGCACGACTTTCCTCCGTGAGCAGCCACTTTGTGGCTATCTCCGGAGTTGAGGTCTGCGGATATCTTTACGTCGTAGCGCCGCCGCTCCGCATCCGCCCTCCCATAGTTTCTAGCGCTAGGGACGTGCAGCTAGCCTATCCGCATCAGATGGACTGCTGTCCGGCATAGTTAACATAGCGGCTACGCTGGCCGGACCACTTTTGCGGATGTGCCGGACGCCCTTGGTCCCAGGACAACCTCTGATATGGCCAGACTGAGGTTGGGGTCTACGTCCGCTACGGGAGAAGTGCCTTCCCACGGATTTGGGGAACTGGCAATGGACGCGGGGATAACATCCGGACGTGAGGACTGATGTCCACGGTTCGTCCGCGTGACTCGTCCGGCGTTCCTGACGCTTTAAGATGGCGCCTTCAAGTGCGTTATCCCCCGTGAGCCACTACTGTAATTAAGTTTATAGTAGGATAAGGTTTCTAACGGCAGGAAACCGTTCAACCATCATTTTTAAAGGACCAGCTGTTAAGTCCGCGCGTGCGGACCAGCCGCGGCAGTGGGTAACGCTCATTCTCGTCCGGATCGCACCTTACAATACGCAGTCCGGCCGGAGTAACCGGGACCCCGGCCTCCTTCTAAGAAGGGGGTCGTATTTTGCATGCGCAGCATACTTTATGGTTTCTAATCCCTATCATTACCATCGGATAAGGTCAATAAACCAGTTCATGGTGGTCATTCGTCCTGGACTCCGTTTGCGGGCAGCTCCGGACCACAAGTATGCGTGCATTCCGTGGAAACGCTATTCTCACTCATTTGATCATACATTGAGATAAGTTTAGTGATATATCTTTTTCCTGGTGCATAGAGAGTAAGAATTCGTAACATCCACAAGTAGATCGACTTCTGATACATTTTATACAATCTTTATCCTGCTGGGGTGATTAATTTCACCTCATTTACCACCAGTGCGGAAGTAAAAGCTAATGACTGATCTTAGTTACTGTAAGTGATTAGCTGGATCCCCCGGGATGGCCTGTTTGTAGGCCACCCGTATACATGGTGTCAGGAGTCACCGGGGGGAGATGCGTGTATATGTATGTGCCTGCAGTGAAACGTAATCGGCTTGTTGGCCTGTATCGATCGATGCTATAAATAGACGTTTCCACGGTGTCGCGTTATACTGCTGAGCGTGCAGAATAACTGCCAGCCTTTAATGCTGTAAAACTTTGTAATCTGAAATTACTGGTCATTCGAGCACTCGGCACTGGTGGAGACAGATCTGCGGATCTGACTCCCAGTGTTTCAAGCTTAGAGCGCTTGAATTGTTATGTCGGAGTCTAGTGACAGGGAAGGCATGGGAGGGAAGGTGCCTCCGGACAGTGATCGCGAGATCCAGTCCGGAGATGAGTCCCTTGAGAGCGATCACTCGCTTTCGGAACGACCCGGCCCTGAGGATGATGGCCGCGAGGCCGTCTCCGAAGGTTCATACACGGGTTCCGAGGAATCCAACTCCAGCTGCAGTGCTATGAGTGTGATCGAGAGAATAGACCGCGCTGTAGAGAGCAACTTGGCCCCTGGTACCGAGAAGCTCCTAGATCCGTCTCCGCTTCCACACATGGAAGTGCTGATGGACTACAGCGAGGGGGGTTCTACTGGTGTGGACATTGAGTTGCATCCGTCCGCGGAGATGCTTGCATCTCTTGGGCCGGATGAGAGTACTCGGCCGGAGACCCGTCCGGACGACCGCGGTCGTTCGGACACCGGATCCGGCAAGAACTCCTCGGTGTCTGCACCTGCAGAGTCTGGTCCGCTCAATCAGGGCGCGACTGCGAGCTGGTCCGACCGGGTTGATGTGGCTGAGCAAGCCGTGAAGGTTACCCAGAAGCAGTGGGAGGCCCAACTGAAACTAGAGGCCTCTAACCGCGAGCAACCTGAGTCCGGCCCCTACGACGAGCCGGACCAATCCGCTCAACGGAAGAAGAAGAAGAGGAATCACCGGAAGCGTTCGAAGCCTTCGGGCTCACGCGATGGTGCTCCTCCACCCGGGTCCGGAGGATCCAAGCCACCCACACCTAAACAGGGTGGCAAGTCAGGGTCTGGATCAGGGTCTAAAGCAAGTCAGGGCCAGGGTCTAAAGCACCAAGTCCTTCGGGAGGTGGTGCGGACGGTACTTCCGCAAAGTCCGACCAGGGTGCAGGAGGTTCCAGCAAACCGACGCCCTCCGGGGCACCAAAAGGAACCTCCCCTGGCAAGTCCTCCGGCAAACCACAGTCGTCCGGAGCTGCCGAGAGCGGATCGAGTCCAGTGGATAAAGGGCGCCGCATGCCACAGAAAGGAGATCTCCGCCTGGAGTTTCTCTGTAGGCAAGCGGAAAAGGATGGGCTACGGACCTGTCTGACGCCGCACTGGATGTTGGGTGGCGAGTTTATTGTGACTAACAGGAAAAGGCCGCCGCTCAGCGCGCGAAAAGTGTGCCTGTACGAACTAGGTCGAAGTCTCGTTCGGGGGCGTCGTCAAAGCGACGATCGTCCTCGGAGCAGCCTCCACTCAAGAAGCTGCGGGCTGAAATGGGCCCCAAACTCCCTGGTGTGCATCAGGGCATCACCTTTCTTCCGCGCTATGGCAGGGATGCGTACTCCCGACGCTCGTCGGAGGCGGGTATGACAGCCGACACGCCTTTCACTAGGCCTCGTCCAATCACGGACGAGGAGCGTGCCGGGCTGCCGCCCGTGACAGAAGACGGGGTGATCTGCCCCTTCTATCTGCAGTCCCTGGACGGGTATAAGGACCCCCATCATGCCCTCACCTTAGATCGTAGGTACCCTTCCTACGGACCCGGATTACCACGGTCGTGTCTGAGATGCCGCAGATCGCGGCACAGACACGCGTGGCCTCCCCCAAACGTCGCGCCCCGCCAAAGGCTAAGGGGACGAGTTGTCCGCCGGAACCACTCCGGACCGGACAGCCCCTCTTCAGTCTCTGGGCACTCTGACGTCGGAGGATTTTCCGGCCTTGCTGGAAGTGACGGTCCCTGCGAGTCCGTCAGAGGGACGTGTGGTGGCGGACACCACCGCCTCCTCGAGCTCCACGTCGGTGGTCAAGTCTAAGACCCCACGTGAGGCTTCTTCCAGGGCAAGTGGTTCCGGAAGTGCGCCACCTCTCTCGAGGTCGACATCCGCATCCTCTTTGGTAATCGAAGGGACGTCCGCGGGATGGCAAAGCGTTGCCTCCCTGTCCATGGACTCCATCGATCCAGTAGAGGACGTAGGCTGACAGTACGGTCCCCTGGCTGCCAGGGCCTATGAGACTTTCCGCGAGTCTGTAGGCCAGGCGGTCGGCCATCGCTGAGATGGTTTGAACCGTATTCCGTCGGATCCGGCGCTGGCCAACCTGCCAGTACCCCGAGCCATCGGTGACTTGGGATCCGGAGGAGTGGCCGCGTTGGTCCGCGTGTGGGAAGAGTACCCCTGGGATCACCCCCAGAGAGGCAGACTCACCCAAACCGCGGAGTACCTTGTGGCGGAGATGGACCGCTCTCTGGAACGGCTCAGCCGGTACCGAGCGGAGGCCTCTCGTGTTGCTTGTCATTTAGCACACGATCAGGGCCTCATGGAAGGTACCCGGCGGAGCCTTGAGAGCTACCGGACTTTTGCGGCAGAGCGTGAGCGGCAAGCTTTCGACTGAGGGAAAGCTGCCGCCCGAGCCGAACAGTCCGAGAGGATTCCAATCTCCCCCCGAGGTGGCCACCGAGATGTAGAGGCTGGGGGCTGAGAATGAGGACCTGTGGCGTCGTTTAGACGAAGCCGAGGCTGCTCGGACTCGCCTGTCCCAGGGCGTTGATGACCCTATGTCGGCCACTCTAGACCAGTCTGCTGTGAGGCGGGCGGATGCGGCTTTGGAGATGGCCATCTACCCTATCCTAGTTCGGATATGGGGAGAACATACGGCCGGCATCCAGCGCAACCGCGATACGGTAGAGATGTTTGCTGCCGTGGCTGGCCTCGGCGCAACAGCTCTACCGGCCTCCTTCGCGTTGGCTCCGTCAGGACCTGGCATGCAGGACTCCCCAACTAAGCCCCTGCAACCGCCGCCAGGCCTGCCTCGCCCGTCCTTGCAGCCGGATTACTCCATGCCGGCTCCGCTGCTACCACCCAGAGAGCAACAGCAGCGTAGGGACCTGCCTCCGCTGCCAAGCCCCAGGAAGGGCGGGGAGCCAATGCAGGAGGAGGAAGGCTGGAGTAGCCTCGTCGCTGCGGCAACGCAGCGGCGTGCCGGAGTCGTTTCCGCGGCTCCGCCCTGCCTCAGACTCGCTTTGCGGGGGGCCGGCAACCCCCTTTTTAGAGATACTATCACTTTTGATCACTCGGTGTGTCGTTTTACAAAATTTCTAAGTTTAACGTTTAACCCTACAGATATTCCAAAGACTCGACACACCGTCCCTTTGGGCGGACGTAAATCGGTCAAAATTTTAGCTGATTTATTAGGGTTTATTCCAAATTGTAGAGCACGTTATAGTTTACTCCGTAAGTCCGGGGGTTGTTCCCCATTCTTCCAAAAGGGACCCTTAAGGTCCTAGTCTTTTGCGCCGTGACTTCAGGGTGTCGACATCTTGCCTTCTCCCAGTTCCTGCATGCAATGCCTTCGTCGTGTTTCGAGCATTTTGGGCGCGGGCGGAGCATGTTGGGGACCAACATTGTAAGAAGGGATAATGTGGCGATTTTGCCCAAAGATCACGGCAGGTGTCTTTTTTAAACACTATCTAGTTTTACGGCCTTTGTTTTGATCGCTTCAGCTCGAAGCACGCGTTGCCCCGGCGACGCTCTCTAATCCTCCTGTGCCCAGTAAACTATAACAATGGTTTGACCTAGTTTCCCTTCTTGTCTCGTGTTCTGGGGTTTATATACTCTGGGACCGGTTTGATCTGGGAGATTATCCTAGAGCAGGTCGAGAGGCAGGACGGGAAGCTCGCCATGAGCTTTACGTCTCCACTTCTTGGCTAAAGCCCTCGTGGGCTCCTGGGGACGATTTCCATAGGGGGCCCGGGCTGGGGGAGACCGTGTTGACTCGGGGGCGCAAGCCCTGTGGATCACCGGTCTTTTCCCACCCGGCAACATTGGGTTAGATTGTCAAATTTCTCAATTTTCGAGGTAGAGGTCTGAAATTTGGTGAAAAATTACGGCATGATGCCCAATTAATACACACAAAATTTCAAGGTGATCCGAGCATTTTTATCTCGAAACATATTATTTTAGGGATAAAACGGATGGAAAGAAAACTCATGTTTTGTTGTATTGTATTAGATGTGTTGCATTAAATTCTAGTTTCGAAAATATTGCATACATTCGAAGGCAGATTATCTAAGAGTAGGTCAGTTTCAAGTCTGTACCAACTTCAATCTTTCGACAATGGGAATCAATGGGAATCTGAGTTGAGAATAATAGAAATAGTTCTCCAGAAAAATACAATCGGTAAGTATGGAGGGTGTTCATTGCGACAATATTATTCATGCACATGTATTCATGGTATTGTGTACCATCAGCCTCATTTCACGACGGGGACTTTAACTCATATAACTTCATTATATTCAACACATACAAGCATTTATAGTGTAGTTATGAGAAAATAATCAGTGATATACCATGGTTTGCCTGGAATCGTCAGTCCATTTTGCACTTTTATGCTTTGTTTACATCTGCATACTTGTGATGGATACAGTTTATGTATTCACGTGTGAACCGCCTGTTCAAATGAGCAAAATTTCCCAGAGCGCTGGTTGTAGTCAAAACATTTGATGAGTGCGTCTCATTCAGTTAATTTCACATGCTTGATTCGAAATATATTTCTCAAAAAATATTGTCTGTGTTCGAAGGCATTTGCTTCAATATCACTATTCCTTTTGACATGTGCACATCAAGAGTTTTGGGCAGATACATGTATAAAATTATATAAAATTATAAGGAAGATTGCCAACCTATTAGCGTGGCGTTGCGTCCGCTTCTTTGACATTTTTTTTTCTCTGTAGTCGACGGTCGAACCTTTTTACAGTTTTGGACGAAAACGTACCAAAACAAATCACGACGGAATACCACTAGCTGTATGGAGTAAACTGGAATAGTTCAAAATATAACTACAGTCAAACCTCCATTAGTGAACACCTCCGGTCAGTGAACAACTCCAGTTAGTGAACACTTTTCCCGGTCCCAAATGAACGCCTATCTTTTAACATTGAGGTGCTCTTCCGATTAATGAACACCTCTATACAATGAACAACTCCCTACTGTGAACACTGTTTCATGGTCCCAAATATCAATTTGCAATACAAATGACCCTCTGCTTAGTGAACATAGGCAAATGCACTGTAATTATACAGAGCAGGGGAATCTGTCTTCTGGGCAACAACAGGGTAATTATTACGTCTCACACACTCTTGTGCCTGGTTGCCTCTTGGCCTGGCTCCACCGCCTGGTGTCTCAAACACTGTTATGCCTGATTGCATCTTCCTGAATATTCAGCATATATCATTTCCTATATGTTCACAATTGATTCTTAAGCTGTAAAGTCGAAAATAAGCGAGATATTAGCCATTTTGTCATGTGACCTTGAAAATGAGGTCAAAGGTCAAATTCAAGGTCATGAGAATTGTCAGCATATATCATTTCCTATATCTTCACAATTGATTCCTAAGCTGCAAAGTCGCTAATAAGCAAGATATTGGCCATTTTGTCCTTTGACCTTGAAAATGATGTCAAAGGTCAAATTCAAGGTCACGAGAATATTCAGCATATATCATTTCCTTTATGTTCACAATTGATTCCTAAGCTGTAAAGTCGATAATAAGCGAGATATTAGCAATGTTGTCCTGTGACCTTGGAAATGAGGTGAAAGGTCAAATTCAAGGTCATGAGAATATTCAGCATATATCATTTCCAATATGTTCACAATTGATTCCTAAGCTGTAAAGTCGATAATAAGCGAGATATTAGCCATTTTGTCATGTGACCTTGAAAATGAGGTCAATGGTCAAATTCAAGGACAGGAGAATTTTCAGCATATATCATTTCCTATATGTTCACGATTGATTCCAAAGCTGTAAAGTCACTAATAAGCAAGATATTGGCCATTTTGTTCTGTGACCTTGAAAATGAGGTCAAAGGTCAAATTCAAGGTCACGAGAATTTTCAGCATATATCATTTCCTATATGTTCACAATTGATTCCAAAGCTGTAAAGTCGCTAATAAGCAAGATATTGGCCATTTTGTCCTGTAACCTTGAAAATGAAATCAAAGGTCAAATTCAAGGTCACGAGAATATTCAGCATATATCATTTCTTATATGTTCACAATTGATTCCTAAACTGTAAAGTCGATAATAAGCGAGATATTAGCGATTTTGTCCTGTGACCATGGAAATGAGGTCAAAGGTCAAATTCAAGGTCACGAAAATATTCAGCATATATCATTTCCTATATGTTCACAATTGATTCCTAAACTGTAAAGTCGATAATAAGCGAGATATTAGCCATTTTGTCATGTGACCTTGAAAATGAGGTCTAAGGTCAAATTCAAGGTCACGAGAATATTCAGCATATATCATTTCCTATATGTTCACAATTGATTCTTAAGCTGTAAAGTCGATAATAAGCGAGATATTAGCCATTTTGTCCTGTGACCTTGAAAATGAGGTCAAAGGTCAAATTCAAGGTCATGAGAATTGTCAGCATATATCATTTTCTATATCTCCACAATTGACTCCTAAGCTGCAAAGTCGCTAATAAGCAAGATATTGGCCATTTTGTCCTTTGACCTTGAAAATGATGTCAAAGGTCAAATTCAAGGTCACGAGAATATTCAGCATATATCATTTCCTATATGTTCACAATTGATTCCTAAGCTGTAAAGTCGATAATAAGCGAGATATTAGCAATTTTGTCCTGTGACCTTGGAAATGAGGTCAAAGGTCAAATTCAAGGTCATGAGAATATTCAGCATATATCATTTCCAATATGTTCACAATTAATTCCTAAACTGTAAAGTCGATAATAAGCGAGATATTAGCCATTTTGTCATGTGACCTTGAAAATGAGGTCAAAGGTCAAATTCAAGGTCATGAGAATTGTCAGCATATATCATTTTCTATATCTTCACAATTGATTCCTAAGCTGCAAAGTCGCTAATAAGCAAGATATTGGCCATTTTGTCCTTTGACCTTGAAAATGATGTCAAAGGTCAAATTCAAGGTCACGAGAATATTCAGCATATATCATTTCCTATTTATTCACAATTGATTCCTAAGCTGTAAAGTCGATAATAAGCGAGATATTAGCAATTTTGTCCTGTGACCTTGGAAATGAGGTCAAAGGTCAAATTCAAGGTCACGAGAATATTCAGCATATATCATTTCCTATATGTTCACAATTGATTCCTAAGCTGTAAAGTCGATAATAAGCGAGATATTAGCCATTTTGTCCTGTGACCTTGAAAATGAGGTCAAAGGTCAAATTTAAGGTCACGAGAATATTCAGCATATATCATTTCCTATATGTCCACAATTCATTCCTAGTCTCTAATTTCAATATTAAGTGAGATATTAGGCTTAATGTGTCCCATTATAAAGCATAGGAAAATTTAACATTTGAAAGTCACATTTGGGCCGAGTTTGGGCCCAAAATGGCCCACTTCAAGCGATTCAAGGGCAACGAAATTTATACATGTCACAGGAGTACATATGAGGAGTCTTTTTCATCAATAAGAAAAAAAAGTTACTGAACAGATTTTGAGAAAACGACCGTCAATTCCAAAATTGGCCATTTTTCGACGAAAACGGCCGCTCTGACCTTGAAACCAAGGTCAGAGGTCAAATTCAAGGTCACGAGAATATTCAGCATATATCATTTCCTATATGTCCACAATTGATTCCTAGTCTCTAATCTCAATATTAAGTGAGATATTAGGCATAATGTGTCCCATTATAAAGCATAGGGCAATTTAGCATGGGAAAGTCCCATTTTGGCCGAGTTTGGGCCCAAAATGGCCCACTTCGAGCGATTCAAGGGCAACGAAACTTATACACCTCACAGGGGTATATATGAGGAGTGTTATGCATCAATAAGAAAAAAAGTTACTGAACAGATTTTGAGAAAATGACCGTCAAAGTCCAAAATTGGCCATTTTTCGTCGAAAACGGCCGCCATCTTGAAAAAAATGCGAAAATCAAAAAACTAAAAAATACCTCCCTCTCGAAATATTTTTAGGCATTTTTGTGCAAAATTTCAGAAAGATTCGACCTTAAACTTTAAAGATAAAATTGTTGACGGACGACGACGAAGCCGGACGCATCGCCATGCCAATAGGTTACGGACCATAGGTCCGGTAACCTAAAAAGACACCTATTAAGGTGTATCTACATGAGTCGGCATGAAAATGGCCCCCACCCCCCCCCCCCCCCCCATTTTGGAACCGTGCTAGTACGTCTTGAACTGAAAACCGACCACAAAATGGGGACTGAGTTCTGAGCACAGAAAAAAAAAGCAAAAAAAAAAAAAAAAAATCCGAAATATTACATGTTCAATGTTTTTTTTTTTTTACCTTGATGGTACTTTTTCCGATTAGTGAACTCCTCCATATGGTGAACATTTTTGCTGGATCCCAAAGATGTTCACTAATCAGAGGTTTGACTGTAATACATAGCACATGCAAGTGGGACGGCACGTATGGCGACTCGAGTGGCGACCTCGAACTTGACTTCAGTGACCCTGAAATTCAAAATGATCATTTCAGTTTTAAAAATTACCAATCTATGACTGTGGTTATAATCATGCCCCTACATATCTTCGAAAACCCATCTAGCCCTATCATAATTATTGAGGTCGGAGTGTGAAATATGGTGAAGAAATTGTTTGACTCCCTTGTAAAGTACACATTTTGATACATTTCACCGTCGTTTAACTATGGACAGGAAACCTATGTCGACATGTGTTAAAATCAGAGTATAGTGGCCTTTGCTTCCTTGTAATATCCTGGTTATGGCGGTATTATGGACCGGATCCAGGGGTATCTATCCCCACTTTAGACAATACTGGTTCCAGGACTAACATATGCCGTTCAGAAAGTATTATTTTTCCATTAACCTACACACGACGCGACTTATCTCGGTGACAAATAACAGCTAGGACTGGTGTTAAAACTATATGCAAAGACACGACACTAATTTATTCCTGGGACATGCAAAAAAAGTGAATACCTGGTATTTCTCTAATCTAGGTGCTTTTCTGAGATAAAATTATATGAATGATTGTAATTTATTCCTTCTGATATAACTTTCATTAAGATATCATACATTTATCTGTTTCGATGCTCAATAACAATATTCAGTGAAAATATACTCGAATATATGAAGAAATTCCGGAATTTGTCTCGACATCGGCATAACGAACAACAATGTCCTGGGTGCAGGTGTAACATTGGCCTGGTTCCAACAGTTTATGGCGTAACGGATGAATGCGTGTGAAATGGATTCAACAACAACATTCTCCTAGGATGTCTTACCTAAAATAAATCTACGTTTACGTGTCTTACACAAAATATATCTACCAGATTTTCAATTACTGGGGGGTCACACTGATTGCTCTTTGTGTATCACTAAATGATATAGACAACGACACAGGCGTATAGAGACAAATGTACCATTATCAATTTGTGTTCATTGACACAGTGACTATTTGAGTAAAAACTAAATTTTGGGGCATTTTCGAGACCATCACATTCACAATCAATCTTCACGAACGAGGGGGGGGGGGGGGGGGGGGGCTACGCCCGATGCGCCTGATGCTAGATCCGCCACTACAGGACAATAACTCGACCTTTGACTGGCTGCGTTGAACAATATAGGCACTTTTAAGTAAAACCTACTTTTACGAAAAACATGCCTCGATAACTCCTTGGGCTATTCGAGCACTCAAAGTGCTACATGTAAGTAGCCAGATTAAAAGTCACCCAAATGCGCATTAAATGAATTCGTCGTGATCATAATTCATCACTGAGTACTATCTGTGAGTATTTTGTCTGTTTGTATTCATCATGGGTACTTTGAAGAAAAATATTTATCCGATAAACCGTTCGAGGTCATCTGCTCGCTAAAAATTGTATTCTAATCTAAAAGATTATTTAATTATTTCGGAAATACAATACAAACATCAAAATTATGGAGAGCTTCCCGCACTGTTATCTGCGAATTTAGATATTGGTCAATTCTATGTAAGTATCTCTTATCTCTGACAAAGATGGACTTCGTTCCCTTTCTCACAGAGCACTAATATTGACAAATCAGGTATATGTGCACTGGCCGAACAAATCTTTTACCTGTGCAACACAGTGTGAATGAGGACAACGATCATAGGAAGTAACCTGAGTTTGGAATAACATTTGATCTGATCGAAAATAATCAGAGCAGGATACCTCTACATGGTATTGTAGAATATACAAATGTCTGAAGATGTGAAATCCAAACAAATTTGGCGTCTGAACCGGAATCACATACCAGGTGCATACCACAATGTAAAGCGGTTGCAATTCGGATAAGTTTGACTCAGCATATTAATTTTCGGAACACATACATTGTGATCACAGGAATCATCTATAAGTTAGTCAGTTTCCTCGAGGAATCAATCACAGCTGCAAACATGTCGACATCGCAACTGAACATGTCGCGAACCTCGCGGACCTCCAGGATGTCTAAGAAGGGCATGCGGCAGGGCTTCAACACAAGCATGGCCAGTATCAACCCCAACACGACCCGGGAGAGCTTCAACATGGAGGTCAAGAGCTTCATGTCCAAGCGTCGCATCTCCAAGACAGCCTGGTTCGCTTTCATTTTCCTGGGCGTGGCCAACCTGCTGAACCTGGTCACGTCAGTGGCGCCGGGCTGGGCCTGGACTCACGAGATCAATGGCGAGTTCAAGACGGCCGGGGAGTACTACGGCCTCTACGGGATCTGGTACATCTGCTGGGACTCCATCGACGGCAAGGGGTGGCGCGAGTGTGAGCTTCTTAAACGCCTGGACCTCTTCGAGCCAAATGGTAAGCTCTTGACTACACGAAGTAACTTGGTCTTCGTGTATGCGCAGTGTTATATATCATATCAACTATTGATTGAAATTTATGTATACCGATGTATTCTCCATCCTATGCAGCCTTTTGGAAGACGGTACAGGCGCTTTCCGTGCTGACGATGGTATGTGGAATGATTTGTTTCGTGACCCTTGGTGCTTACATGTGTGTGCCGATGTTCAACAACAGCTTCATGGTATTGCGTGGATACATCGCCATAGCCAGCATCTCAGGTGACGACATGAACCACAATTATGTTCATGTTACATGAATCATTTTCAATCAAGTTTTCAATCTCCCTCTCTGTACAAATAAGCCTCGAAACTGATATGTCTGACACTGTCAACCTTTGCTTCCAGTGGTGCTGAATTTCTCACTGTTTACGGTGTACGGTACCACAATGCTGTACCGAGGCTACTGGTGCTGTGACCCGTCTGTGATCCAGAGGGAGCTTATTGATTTTGGTCTGTCCTACTGCTTCGGGCTCAGCTGTGTGGCAGCGGCCGCGTTTATTTGCACGGCAGTCGCCGGCGGGTGCGAAATGACCAAAATGAAGCGAGAGATAAGACTTGCACGCAAGATGCGCAGAACTGGACTGAGGCACTATGATCCAGAAGAACAGATGATCATTGATCCACAAGCTTTCATGGCTTATAACCAAATGATGTATAAGTAACACTGTACACACTGATTATTTGTATGTTTTGTACATGTATATTAATGTCCCGATACTATTATGCATTACGCGAAATATAACTTTACCGAATATATATATCAATCTGTGTCACAAAATTTAACCTCTTAACCGCCAGGTCTGAGAAATTGTCCCACGCCGGGCATGTTTTTAGGAAAATTGCAAAATATATATTATCACAAAAATTTCTTTAACGAAAGACCCACAGTTGATTGAAATTAATTAAACAACGATGAAAGAGTATCTAGCCCTATGCAAGCAACATATTAGGGCCTTGGTGTGTTCTGGTTACCATAGCAACAATCTCACAACAACCACTAATTCTGGAACTTTTCACAAAAATCTTGAAATAGTATACATGAAAGCATGCAATTTTTTCACAGAATATTAATATCCCCATGTCTTTGATTATGAATATATGATACATGCAACTCAGTTTCTTTTATTGATGTTAAATACCATACCTAACTGGTACAAATGACAGTTAATTCACGGGAGAATAATTTTGCTCAGCATGCGCTCACACATACATGTACATACATCTGTCAGACGACAAGACCATGGAAAACTTGAGAATTTCTCTTTCGATTACATGCTTTCCCATTGTATCGATGTACTATCTTTGACCCCCATAGCGATTGTAACGAACACTACAACATTTTTATCAATATACGGAAGCTGCGTGGGGACTTTCGACCGAAAAATATAGGCTGTACAAGATGAAACATGGGAAGGAATTTGCGCCGGATATTTCCGGCACATAGGCGTCACACAATTACGTTTTGCACCAGAAATATCCGGTGCTGTAGGCGCTGAAGAGGTTAATCTTTGGTCAAATACTTTACAACATTTAATATAGACCTGTAATTTATTACAAAGGAGAAAGCAATTGTGCCTAGGTACTGCCATTTATTCAATAGATATTATAGCATGTTTATGTACAGTATAGGTTCACAGATATCCAAACATACACACAATACACCACGTGGGCAAGCAGATGATCAAGGATATAATTTGCTGTAACAAAATCTTACATAAATATTCCTTCTGCAACAAAATAAAAAAATCTCATTTCTACATACATCAACCAATAATTCTTAACATAAACCACATTATTTGTGTGTGCAGCATACTTATTGAAACAGTTCATTAACAAAATTTCATATACTAGTACAAGAAAACTGAGACTTGTTGATAATGTACATCATATCTTGGGGCATGTACAAAGAGAAATTTACAGAACCCGAAACAAAAGACATCCCACAAATGACAGAAAACATCGATAATCAATGACCAAAGCAAATCATCTTTATATTCATATATACTTTTCCTATCATGCTGTATATGGCTGTAAAGCAGAAGTATTGATCGATGAGAAATTCCAATGAATTTATTAGCCCTGGGGATAAGCACCTGACGCCTCCCTATCTTTTAACTTGGGGGTGTATTTATATTGGTGATTTCAAGTATATAAACAATATCTTTAGTGTGTTTTAGTATCCATACTCGATGAAGATATACAAACACTGTTGTGAAAATGAAAATTGTACAATTCCACAGCATATGCATGATTCGAAGGGGCACTGAAAAAAACGGCACTTCGAATAAAACATTGCTCCAACTGAATTGAAGGCAGACGGCCTGTTATTTTAACAAATATTGGCACATGTGTACCTGCTTTGTACTTTCGCTAAAGTTATTTGACATATATTATTTCAGCAGTTACTGACATTGTAGAAAGTGGGCGATACCGGTAATTAGATTTATCCCCAGCGACGCCTTATTCATGAATATTTCATTGGAATTTATCATCAATCATACTTCCGCTTTCCAGCCCTATTCATACAAACATTCAAAGATGTACAGTGTACTGTTATTTGAAGGGAGAAAACGGGGTTTTTCATGTTTGACATTAATATTTGTTGAACAATGTACAATTAAATTTTAGTCAGTACCATATATGGCTCAACAAAAATTGTACAAGACTGCACTCAAAATTGTTATAATATGCTACCAGAAATACTCTTCTGATGATGACCAACAACAACAGTGCCGACATTATATGTCCACCAGTATAATGTTGATTGGTAATAAATACTTAAATATTATGAGAAACAAAACTATCGAGCAAACTCAACAGTGAATTGTAGTGCAATCAATATGAACACCGATGGGTTAAGCACGTAATAAAGCACACTCCGACACTCTGACATACTGCAGCTTCGTTTTTATGTCTAAAGGAAATGACATTGCACAGATCAACTGCAATAAATAAGCGAATGGTTGAAAAAAAAAATTCTAATTTAATGCAAGCAAGCCACAGATGGAGGCCTATACATGAGACTTATACAGCAAAACTTAATGTATACATATGTGTACAAAAGTATATGTTTTCAATTTATGTAACAAGTTGTCCCCCATATTAAAGCTTCAACAGAATATAATGCAAAATGAAGTAAACATAAAGCCATTCACATGGCAACAAATTTACAAGTCAGACATTATCATGATATCTCAATAGCTGATGACTCTGTCGCCTGTGAGGGGTGAGGTACATCTTCCATAACATCCACATCTACAACTTCCGATGCTTTACAGTCCATTCCCTCACTATCTGAGGCTGACAAGGTATCAGCCATGTCAAGACAAGCATCCGCCGGCACCATTGATGGCCTGGGTGGTGTCACAATTTTTGGCGCTTCTGCTGAGGCTATTCTACAAGGTGAAGCAGGTGAGATTACTGGCTGTTGAACTGGCTGTGCTAGACTGTCCACACTCGGCTGGGTGGTGTCCACGTGAAGGCGAGGACTGGTTGTTGACGGAGTTACTATTGCCATGCTGCCGTCCGATGAACTATACCCGTCCTTCCTAGGTGATTCTGAGGGCTGCTCATCGGAATCGGAATCATTGAGCTCCACCACGGTCTCTGGGAGTAAAGCCGTGATTGGCCTGACGACTCTCACATCATCTTCCACGGGCAGCTTGGGTGTGATCGTGTGCACCGCTGGAGGCGAAGGTTGTGCCATGTTGTTTGGGTCATCACTGGGGAGACTGGCTGGATCCTGCATGGTGACCGACGATGCGGGAAACTTCTTGACGGGGGACGGTTTGTCTATGGACATGGACGGTACCGGCATGGAGGCACAGAACTCGTCCATGGCTAGAGTGGCTGCTGAGAGGATGTCGTCCAGCGACTGGGAACCTTCGCCAGATTTGACCTTGCGACACTTGAAGCAGATGTAGTCCTCATTCTCGGACACCTCATCCTCGGCTAGACCAACACAGAGCAGGTGAAACCACAGCTCACAGCCGTCACACTGCACCCAGTTCACTTCCTCACCTGAACACAACAAACCAACAAACATATGCCATCATAATGTAGATACTAATTTACACAAACTCAACCAAGTTACACCAAACACTGACCACTGTGAGAATTGCCCTAAAATTGCACCAAGAAGAGCACTTAACTAAATTGTAAATCTGACAAGCAGATGCAGTTATACCTGCGGGTTTGATACACTTCATTGCTGAGCAATCATCGCCTCCATCATCATTGTCCATCATCAGTAAGTCCGGATCTTTCTTCATACGTCGCTTGCGTTTTTTCTTCTCTGGGTCCTTGGGTTTACCATCTCCCAGGTCTTTGACTGCAACATTACAACAAACACTCATGAGAACATAGAATATGTTAGTAGAGTAAATAGAGTTCAACTTGATAAATAGGATTCATATTCTCTGATACAGTGTACTGAAAAGCTATAACACGCAACAAACTAATCACTCACTAAATTTCTCGGTCCCATCAGGCAATATGATCTTTTTCTTTTTCTTCTTCTTCGGTTTGATCTCTCCATCTTTCTGGTTGAGATCTGCTTCGGCAAGCTCCTTCTTTCTCTTCTTTTTCTTCTCAGCATTCAGCTTCATGGCATCAGGATCAGTGCTCTGCAAGCACAAGAAGCTTGTTCAATCAAGGCACTTGTATTACATATCATTTCTTCATGGGTATTTAATATCATGTTTCATCTCAGTACATCTAACTAGAAAGTGTTCATTTCTGTAACTTCCCTCTATATTTTGTCAATTGTCTCTATCTCAAATACGACAGACCAATTCCTCAGATTTGTATGACACCCGCTATAACAGACCTGTATGTGAAGTATGCGGGCAGAGGTATTGGCCGTGCAGGACTGGAGGATCTTCCAGATGTGTTGAGTCTCGTCCAGGGACACCTCGAGTAGATCTCCCTCCATCATCAGCTCCTCTAGATGGTGCTGGGCGTCAGTGGATAGTCGCAGTACTGACGGGTCCGGCAAGCCTCCGCGCTGGGGCACTGGTGACATGGCGGGCCGGGGCGGCTTCTTGGGAGACATGGCTGTCCGGGGAGAAAATGCATGAATAGATAAATGGAAACAGCAGGCAAAGAGAATGTATTTAAACCTATTCAATATATTTCAATCACATAATTTTCATGAACCTCATGTCATGTATATACTGGTACATACCCGCTCCTGTTTTGGAGGCTGAGGAGTAGGCGTGCTCCAGTGGCATGCCCACGGACAACTGTTCAGCATCAGAGTGTGGGTCATCAGATACAACATTCATATCTGTCTCCACGGTGACTTGTACGTCCTCCCCCTCGTCCCGGTCACTCAGCTCCTCGCTCTGGTTACCAAACGCTGCCGGAGTCACTGACTGTAGGTGGTCATACAGGTCCGGGTTACTGGCCGCCTTCATCAGCTCAGCACTGATGATTTTCTCAGTTTTCTCCCTGGCAGCTTGCTCAACCATTCGCTGACTCATCATGCTGAGCTTGGCAAGTGCTGAGCTGAGTTCGTCTGTGGCCAGGGCCTGTCTTGCCTTGTCCTGCCAGGCCATGGCTCGCTCTGTCAGGCACTGCAGGGCCTCACCCTCAGGCATGCGTACCGGCAGTTTCTGTAGAGACACGAGCAGGGACAGGATGGTTTCCAGACGGGGACGTCGTGACCGAAGACACAGCGGACACATGAACTTCAAGTCCTTGGCCGCCTGCATCAAAGCTGTCGCTGAGGTCTTGGATTTCAAGTTTGCTGACTTGGGTAAAGGGACACAGGAGCCTGAAACATTTGAATCAAAATATTTGTCAAATCGATTCATCAAATTTGATTTAATTCTTGTTTAAGTTTATTCTCAAAATAAAACACATCAGTTTGGCAGCAAACACATACTATGGAACCAGTCCTTGCAGAGTTCACACTGCAGCATGAGTCCAGCAGGCACGCGATGACACAGACAATACTTCCCTCCCAGTCCTTCCCGGCCATAACGATCCGCATTCTTGTAACGTAGTTCTCTCATAGAGTCCATCTCTTGTGCTTCGGCGACCTTGAACGCTGCCACCTGGTTTAACAATAGATTGACCGCTATACATGTGGTTCTCACAGAAACACCAGTTTGAAACACAACATATTGTCATGGTTTTCCATGGTTATCTTACAATAGTGGCCGGATCTCTGTTGTCTTCCATCTTAATGTCTCCAATAACATGTCCCTCCTTGACCTCCTTCTCCCCGGAACCTTCCTTGATCAACTTCTTCCTCTTGAACTTGCCTGGAAACAGCCCGATGTTTGTCCTCGGAGACAGGATCTACAAGACACACATTGTAAGTACACATAAAGTGGCAACTTGATATTGAATTTCATCGTTACAATCAACACTGTGACAATAGATTGTCAGTGAAAAGAAGACAGACGTGCAGATTACATAAAATTTAGCTGGCTTGGAAATGATCAAAACTTCACTGACTGAAATTCTCCACACTGACCTCAACGAGAGTGTAGGTGGAGTTCTTCTTGAGGAAGGTCCTAGCCGTGCGCTCTCTCCAGGACTTGGCAGAGATAACCTGTGCCTCAAGCTGTGGCAGCTGATCGAGACGCACCAGGAGTGGACGGCCTCGGTTCACCACCGCCTCCAGGGTGTCCAGGTATGGGTAGTGCTCCCCAGTCTGGGTGAAAGAATCAATGTTCCATTATCTATTGTCAAATTCTGAACAACCGCAAGCTATCCATTTCTCCTTGCGATACTGGAATTTTACTTATCTTGTGCATGACAGAACGCTTGAATCGAATATGACCTACCTGTATTGCTACGACCTTGCCGACCCACTCATTGGCCTTACGCACAGCATCTCTCAGTTGGTTGATATTGGGAAGCTCAGCTGGAATATTAACTGTTTCTGCCAGGATTGCTTCGAGGGTAGCTATTGAGTGCCTCGGCCTGTGCAAACATAAACATTGAATCAAAAAATACATAAAACAGTAGGTAAAATTTGAGCACAAACCACAGCAAGAGCTGCAAGACTCTCAGTTATCACAGACTACTACAAACCTGGCTTGTAGAGCAAGTCTAGCTTTCTCCTCCCAACGTTCGCTGACCGTCAGTAGCTCCTGAAGCTCGGCCATGGCTCTCTCACAGGCCTGGTGTGGGGCTAGAGCCACTCCGGCCTCCAGCAGCTTACGCATCGACTCCAGAGACGCAGGATTGTTGTCCTTCAAAGCTGCACTCACCTCATCCAGCCAGTATGCCTGCTGCAGCAACTGTGATGGGAAACAAAATTGATAACTGATTCTTGTTGTAATTCCCTTTATGAAAATTTTAAGTGCTCCATTGTCATCTCGTACATTTCAGAACTCCTTAACGTAGTCCGCTACAGACATGGAGGTAACGGAGAGTCAAAAATTAAAGGTCATTTCTTGAATATTATCTCTTCAAAATGACATTATTTTATAGAGTAAATGATCAGCATCCTAATACTGAAAAGAAAATAGGGGGTCACCGTCCTCGTTTCTTCTACATATTCGATCAAAATCACACATATTTACCTAAAATGACATAAATTCTGGCATTTTTGCACATTTTTTGGTCCATATTCACATCTTGCATCGTGTTTTCCATTCGAACGGATACGGTGACCCCCTATTTTCTTTTCAGTTTTAGGATGCTGAACAGTTGCTCTATAAAATATATCATTTTGAAGCTCTAGATTATGTTGATACAGGTATTTATTTAAAAAACCCTTTGACCCCCCTTCTCTCACTGTTTGGAGCGGACTACCTTAAGACCTCTAATAGTTGAAAGCCAACTAAACTGAAAAGACCACCAACCTGTTTGAGCTTAGGTATCTCCGGCAGGTCGACATCCAGGTTGACAGCAGTGTCCATGAGTTTCTGGAGCTCTGTTGAGTTGGGGATGACTTCAGCCAGCGCCTCTTGGGCGTCCACCTGGAACGTCTCCACCTGGTCCACCAACGCCTGCATCACAAAGCAGATATACATGATAAAGGTGGAGTATGTACAATTATGGTATTGCTGCTACCGAAAAATTAGTGCTCTCAAAAGCCAGAAAATATTTTTACTTGATAAAGAATGGAAAGATTATCTAACAAATGCTTCCTTTTATCACTCAGACCCACCTGGATTTGTTCAGCCTCTTTGATTGTACAAGCAAGCGCCTGAATCTGTTCACTGAAGCATTGAAGCTCTTCTAAACTCAGTTTGGCCACATATTTGGTGTCACCTGACTGCCGATTCCTGGAACAAATATTAAACTAGACGTCAAGGCCTAAAGGCCTTGGAGGCATTTCAGGGAGAAGCATGAAAAAAACAAAATGCTGACTCAGCAAAAACATGATGAAGCTTCCAATGAGACCTATAAGACATTTGTGCAATTACATGTATGTGAAGGACGAACTTGATACTCCTAAGACTATCTGTCTAATGTCTGTTTTCCTCTAGGTCGCACCGTTTCTGAGATATCGATGAAAACGAAAAATGCCGACTCAGTGATAAAATTTAAGGTCAAGGTCAAAGTTCATCCCTAATACCCTTAAGACATGTTTGTCTAGGGCGACAAGTCTGAAAATAATGTCCGTTTCGCTCTACGACGCACTGTTTCTGAGATATCGACGAACTCGAAAAATGCTGACTCAACGAAAAAATTTAAGGTCAAGGTCAAAGGTCATCCCTAATACCCGTGAGACATGTTTGTCTAGGGCCACGAGTCCGAAAATAACGTCCGTTTCGCTCTATGATGCATCGTTTCCGAGATATCGACAAAAGCGAAAAATGCCGACTCAGCGAAAACAATTAAGGTCAAGGTCAAAGGTCATCCCTAATACCCTTAAGACATGTTTATCTAGGCGACGAGTCTGAAAATAACGTCCGTTTCGCTCTACGATGCACCATTTCCGAGATATCGACGAAAACGAAAAATGCCGACTCAGCGAAAAAATTTAAGGTCAAGGTCAAAGGTCATCCATAATACCCATTAGACATGTTTGTCTTGGGCCACGAGTCCGACAATAATGTCTGTTTCGCTCTACGACGCACCGTTTCCGAGATATCGACGGAAACGAAAAATTTCGACTCAGCAAAAAAATTTAAGGTCAAGGTCAGAGGTCATCCATAACAATCTTAGACATGTTTGTCTCGGATGACGAGTCCGAAAATAACGTCCGTTTCGCTCTACGATGCACCGTTTCCGAGATATCGACAGAAAACGAAAAATGCCGACTCAGCCAAAAAATCAAGGTCAAGGTCAAAGGTCATCCATAATACCCCTTAGACGAGTCCGAAAATAACGTCCGTTTTGCTCTACGATGCACCGTTTCCCAGATATCGACGAAAGCGAAAAATGCCAACTCAGCGAAAAAATTTAAGGTCAAGGTCAAAGGTCATCCATAATACCCCTTAAGACATGTTTATCTAGGGCGACGAGTCCGAAAATAACGTCTGTTTCGCTCTACGATGCACCGTTTCCGAGATATCGACATAAGCGAAAAATGCCGACTCAGCGAAAAAATTTAAAGTCAAGGTCAAAGGTCATCCCTAATACCCATAAGACATGTCTGTCTAGGGCGACGAGTCCGAAAATAACGTCCATTTCACTCTACGATGCACCGTTTCTGAGATATCGACGAAAGCGAAAAATGACGACTCAGCGAGAATAATTAAGGTCAAGGTCAAAAGTCATCCCTAATACCCTTAAGACATGTTTGTCTAGGGCAACGAGTCCGAAAATAACGTCCGTTTCGCTCTACGATGCACCGTTTCCGAGATATCGACAAAAACGAAAAATGCTGACTCAGCGAAAAAATTTAAGGTCAAGGTCAAAGGTCAACCATAATACCCCTTAGAAAAGGGGTAGAAAATAACGTCCTTAGAAAATAACGTCCGTTTCGCTCTACGATGCACCGTTTCCGAGATATCGACAAAAACGAAAAATGCTGACTCAGCGAAAAAATTTAAGGTCAAGGTCAAAGGTCATCCATAATACCCCTTAGACATGTTTGTCTAGGATGACGAGTCCGAAATTAGCGTCCGTTTCGCTCTACGATGCACCGTTTCCGAGATATGCATGAGAGCCTCAAGGATGACTCAGCTAAAATTATTTTGAGCCCTAGATCAAAGGTCGTTTGACGGATCGGCCTCAAAATCAATAGGCTTCTTCCCTGGTGATATATGAACCTCCATGCAAAGTTCCACAGTCATTGCCATAATACTTTTTGAGTTATCGTGCGGAAACCAGAAACATTGATTTCATCCTCCCGGACCTCACGGACCCCTGAGCCGGCTCAAAAACAATAGGCTTCTTCTACGCAACATTTCTGACCAGTGGTGGAAATTTGGCGAAGATACATCGAGGCAAACTAAAGTTATCGTGCGGAAACCAAAAAGTGAAAGAAAAGAAAAAAAAAAAATCACATAATAACTAATCTTTCAGATTGTTCAAGGCTGGAAATATCTGCTATTCTAAGCACACCTTTGTTCAGTTTCGTTCATCAGTTGCCGATACTCACAGTGGGTTACTGTACCTGGTTCGGACTTTATGGCTGAGGAGCTGGCCTGCAACATTAGAACACTTCTCCGCTTCGCTGACAGCGTCAGTTAGAGCCTGAAGCAGGGGGCTGTCTGGAAACTTCTTCTCCCTGGCCTCGGTCAGCATTTCCCGCAGCCCAGCTAGGTCTGAAGTACACAGCAGTGTTGGGAAAAGTGATCATCATGGGGTTTGGAGCATATCTTGGACAGGTGTCACATAGATACCGAGTGCTATTGTACACACAAACCAACTCTTGCTAATTCTCACCTGTTTTCTCTTTGCCTTCAGCCTCCAGAAGTCGTTTAGCCTGGAATGCCCAGTTGTCAAAGGACTCGGCCCGTACTTTCAGACGATGCAACATCGCTGGCAGCTCATCAAGAGTGTAGCGATACCTTAGACACAGCTTGTTGTGGGGACAATCACACAGCTTACTGGCATGCTGTATGCACACCAGTTTGGCTAAAAACAGAACATTCGGTTTTGAGCAAGGTATCCAAATCCTATTAGTTACACTTATGGATAATTTCATTCTAATGGGTTTGACAGTATATGTTATCCTGTAAATCACTTACATGGGGTACAAGTGCAAGTGACTGCTGACAGAAAGCATGTTGTTTTACACAGAAAGCATTGACGTTCATCATCAGGCAATAATTCAAAAGCCTCTCTTTCGGCCTCAGTCACCCCCTTCAACACACAAGTTGTACATGGTAATCAGTTTTCATAGGTGGTGAATTCAGTTCACAATATGAGAACATAAGCATGCTCAAAACAATACTTCTAGTCATCAAATTGACAGTTTGATTTCGCACGAATTTTTGTGAAATTCCTATTTCAACGCGATTGAGACCACTATTTGACCAACCATGTCCAGAAGAGTCTTGCGATGTGCCTTCTCTTCCTCCACCATGATCAGCATGTCCTGGTACACTGAGGCGGCCAGGTTCAGGTCAATACGCTCCGGGTACGTGGCAATCTTACAGACCAGCTCCTCATGAGAGAATACACACTGGCGCTTCAGCTTCTGGTAGTGTCTCACACACGATCGTCCCATTGTTATCTGTGTATAAACAAAAGAGAAAGGATTGATAAACACACAACTGATGCACAGTTTCATAAGTATGGATTTTCACTCAATATTTCTTGGCTGCTCATGTTGGTATTTTAGATTCATCTTTTACACAATAAGTGTCAAGTTGATACTAAACAATAAATGCATGTATAATATATTCCGGTATTTAGTACACAGTGAACATCACTGACCCAGTCAGCTGGGCAGAAGTTGACAGCCTCAGCAAAGTTGTATCCTTGGTTGAATCCAGCGTGGTACGACCTTGGGAAAGTGATGACAAACTCTCCTGCACACTGGTTCGTCCTCACAATCTGCAAAACAAATGCATCGTTGACAGCTCATATCTTTCCATCATCAATAAACCCCATGTCAAAATGTATTTTCAAGCTAGTGAATTGACGTACTATGCATTTTGTCTACGAGTCTTGTTCAGAAACATACCGGAACGCCATATGCCATCAACACGTTCGGGTTCATGATGGTTGTGAGCTGATGCAGCAAGTCTGGTGACTGGTCAAAGAGTTCTGGGGCATTCTTCTTCATACATTCCTCCAGGAGTTCTGCTTTGGCCCCTGGTACACCATACCAAGTCTTGGGCTCTCCCCTGTAAATTGTAACATTTATAACAACACTCAGACACCTCTTTGGCATGAAGACTACAAATCCAGATGGTTATTTCTGGTAATTATAACATATGATCCCAAACAAAAAGGCAATATTTCAACCAAAATATAATTCATACTGATACGAAACGAACATAAGATGATTATGATATCTAGACATCGAGTACTTACCAGTGTAAGTAGTTGATAGAGTAGCTCCAGTGGTCCTCAGTGTGCCAGCAGAAACTTGAGAAACACATCCCTACATAGCACCATGGCACCTACAAACACAATGTAGTTTCAAGCTCTTATTAAAACGCTTGTGAGGTGTTATCCACAGTGGCACAATGTGACCATCATAGTTTATCAACAATTCTCAACACGAGATACCAATCTTTTTCAACATTATATTACATGTTTGTATTAATATATTTGTGGGTATAATTTATTATGTAGATATTTTGCCTTCATTTTACCTTCATTCCTGATATATCTCCACCAATATATCTCAATATGGACTGCTCCAGGACTGGCAGGTTATTAAGGTTCCATCCTGAATGGATGTATTCCTGTGAATAAAGTCATCACAAAAATGTTAAAACTGTCACGGCAATACATTCAGGCAAGCATGCAACAACATCCACCAACACCAAAGTAGAACACAACAACTAACATCCACCTCATCCTCTGGGAAGAGCTCTTTGGTGTCGGGCGTCGGGAACCCGCTGCCAAACTCCATGGCGTGTATATCAGCGCCGTACTCGATACACACATCCTCCTCAATACAGTTGACAAGACGCCAGAACTCTCGCTCCACAGTCGAACATGGAACCAGCTACACAAATGCATATAGATTTATTAACATCAAAGAATTTATTTGGAGAAAAGCGAACAAGAAAATATCATGACTTGTATGCAACAAATGAATTTAACAATGCTATATTATATGGGTTTACAGGTTGCCCTACATGAACAGGCATGTTGAAGTAGTCAAGCTTGAACTGGTCGGCCATCTCGCCATATGACTGAAGAGAGTATTCTCGCTTCGCTTGCTCAAATCCATACGCTGTCTTTGGTGTCTTACATGCCTGTAAATTCAAAGGGATTAGAAATTGCAATCTCCGACACCATCATCACCAGCAGCAAGTCCAGTCAATGAGTCCAGTCAGGTTGACATTTGTACCTGGGCGACACACTTGGGACAGCGCCAGTCTCCAGACGGGATGCCCTCCAGGGGCGGGATGAGACAGTACGTGTGGAAGGCGTCATCACAGCCGTCACATAGCAACATGTTCTCCTCCCCGTCACCACGGTTACACATGTGACACATGTACTGGTCCACCTGCAGTATCAAACAGTATCAAATCAAAGTACACACAATAATTTCAGTCCAAACGACAGTCAAAGAGAATTGATTTTTAAAAAAAAATATATTTCATATTACGTACAGTATATTTTAAAATCAAGTTTTTGGTAATATCTAAGCATTAATGCCCTTTGATCTCAAACTATAAGTATCAAAATCTAACATACATAGGAAACATTCTTCTTATCGCGGGTCTTCATACGAGCTTTCTTCGACGCAGCTGTGGTGGCAAATTCTTCTTCTGGCTCTTCTATGAATATCAAACAAGCTCAGAAGTCGACTCATGGAGTCCAACAGTTACCAATAAGTCTTAGTACAGAAAACAAAATTGGTGAAAATGCCAAGACTACTTTGACACATCGTACGTTTGTCGATGGCTAAATATTGATATACACTATAGAAACACCTGCTCACACTAAAAAAATATACAGTATTTCAGGAAGCCGTTTTATAAAGATAAAAGCCTTATTTATAGGAAAGCCACATATCCAAGAAGTTATTCACAAATACATGTAGAAATTACACACATCAGGAAACAGCTATTGGTAAAGTCAAGTTTACCACAAAACCTCAAATGGTTCTTGTCTAAAATTTGATACAAAATTTTGAATTGATCCAGAGATCTATGGCGATGTCATGGGCAAAAATCATCAAGGTTTTGTGTTAAACTTGACTGTAGTGCTGCATCTATGACTTGTCAACAAACTCAACATTCACTTGCTGCAGTATGTCATCATCATACCTGTCACACATCGTGTACATACATGTTGATCTGAACAGTTACGAAAGTGACATTGCAGTGGCTATCCATTTAAACATTGCAAAGAAAAATCTCACAAGTCAACCATAATGTGCATAGTGCCAGAGAGTTGGGAGTATCGATACAAGCAGAGAATTTTATCAGCATAGTTTGTGATTCCACCAGCACCAAATGTCAAATCAGTCAAAGATGGACAGCACACTGTTGACAAACACACTAAGCAATATACCCACCAACTTTTACACCATCTGTAATATCGACAGAAAGCAATGAATAACCTGGACTATGAAGCTATTATCAAGTATATCAATTTCACCATTTGATCTGAACATATTGCATGGAGTACTTTTTCCCTAGTTGTGTTCAGCAAACCACATACCCTTCAGATCTGGATCAGCAACTGCAGCTTTCGGTCCAGGGCCGTAAAACTGTAACTTTCTGAGCTCAGAATTCAACTGCACGTCAGATTTGACATCCTAAAACAAAACGCAAAGATATTTATAGCCATGATTATCGATCAAATCATCTGCCCTTTATAATCAACAGTTTTGAAATCTATCTAGTTCACACAGAAAACCTGAGTCTTTATTCATTAAATTTACTGGTACATTCAGTTCCATGAAAACAAACCTCTTTTGCTATACGCCTGGAGCGACGAGTTGTTGTTTCTGAATTCTCTTCTGGGGATGACTTGATGTTTTCTTGCTTGATTTCTTGCTTGCTTTCTGTCTTAGCTTTCATTTCTTCAGCTTTCAATTTCTGCAAGTATACAATTCACATATAAACAACACAACACTTGACATTATTTTCAAACTTGAAAATGTTGAGAATGCAAACCATGTTCAAAATGTTAATCATAACAGGCAAACATGTGAAACAATGCCGAAATTAAACAATCAACGATCATGTCAGTCATACCACCACCCTAACATCCTAGACTACAGGACTAACAGCTACTTCGGCTGGCCTCAGCCGCCACATTCATATGCTCACCACATCGATTACAGCTTGCGTGTGAATATTTTGCACGCTTACATCAGCCTCGAACATTCCCGACTGGAATATATCATATGGGTACAGAATTTTCTCGTAGTGGTTCCTCAGGGTGCTGCCTACACCCTTGCCTCCTGGGTAACCAAGGCGACCAGAGATCTTGGCCCATTTCCGCTCCTTGCAGGCAATGTCAAAACCACCTTCCTCTGTGACAACCTATCCGGAAACCACAATAGCAATTGCATGTAGGACATACATGTATCAGACATACTGGATAATCGGAGAACAATTTGCATCATATCACACTGGCCAGAGGGAAAAATGTGCAGTGAAACCCTTTATTTTGCACAAATAGTATGGGTAATAGTATTTATTTTGCACAAATACAATGTACTATAGTATGTCATTGTGATTTCTATGATGGAATGGCACATACCTTTTGGAGGAGATAAAGGTCCAGGTATTTCCTTTCAACCAATGGGATACGTAGTGGAGTGCCCTACAACATTTGTACAATGTAAAACGACTGATGAAAATATTAGAACAGTGAATTCTACACTTACGAAACAATGTACATGTACTGATCAGTAATCTTATCATGTAAAAAATATCTATATTTTAGGTATCTAATAATACAGTTTGGTTGTGGATGACACTTTTCTAATTGAAACATTATTATTCACGTCCTTATGACAACTTACCTGCAACTCCCAGAATTTAGCCAACTGGTCTAGGAAATTCAATTTGATCCTTGTCTTTGCCTGAATTGCATAAAATGCAGTTATCAAAATGTAGGCTACACTAATTGTTATATAAAAATATGTAATGCTAAAATTTTACATATTATATACTACAGGACTCACCTCTAGCTCATTCAACCGCTGGACTCGTGGTGTGAACTTGAAGGTGTCAACATCGACTGCGAAAGGTGGCTGCCAGTCCTGAGCAGACCAAAGAAAAAACCCAGTTACATGTAAGGAATTGTGGGCAACACAATACATAGATTAAAATTTGGTCACGTGCAGTAAAGAGGATGGCGCTGATTGGTGGTGCCAATATTTGTCCATACAATGCTCCTACAAGTGCTCCAAACCAGGCTATCATGTTATAAGCATGTGGCTATTATTGCTGTGATACTATTATGGAGTGCTTAGAATCTGCATAAATCACCAATAAAAACTGGGAAAGAATGATTTCAAAAGATTTATGATTACTGTGAATATCATCAACCTCATGCGGTTCACTCCTTCATTGAAAACCTTTTCAGGCATATTTGGTGCTACATCCAAAAATAGTACAGATCTACTCGATCTAGGGGTGTAGGTTACAAAGAGTTCAAATTGAGACAGCTACCAATAAACATAGAATGATAGATATACATAGAATTTATCAGTATATCAAACTGGAAATGGTTTTATCTCAAATTGATTTTATTTGCAAGAGTTGAAATGTAATTAAACTCATCAAGAAGGAAAACTGTTATGAATAATAAGAAGATCTCTTGAAATAAGCGATCTGCACGTCTATGAAATATATTTTTTGTCAGTTTTCTTGTTTCTGTGTGTCTCCATTTTGTCTACGTGACGCGAGTTATACCAGGCAAATGCATGGATGATGGCAGGCACCTGACAGAACCAAACCAAAAATTCTTCGAATGGGTGGTCATCTTTATATTAATTTTTCAGGGCAAATATACTATTTTTGCCAATTGTGTTACGGTAGTTATCATGTTTAATCAATGTTCTTTCCAAGAATTTAGTAAAATAAGCCACAAGCTGTTCGTACCGGTGGTGGTTTAACTTTACATATGCCAGTTTTCTCAGCTATTGGTCTGATTTTGGCAATGTAACCAAGTGCGTCCTGAAATTCTTCCAATGTTGGTTCGAAGACAGGCGCTTCTGGCGGAGGTATAAACTCCCCTTCCGTGTCAACCATTGTTTTCAGATTTTTTAAATTGATTATTCGCAATTTATCCTTTGTTTTGAAGTCGCCGTCTGGATCTAACCACTTAAACGAAAATTGTACAAGTTATGGATAAAGAAACGAAGCCATCCATCGCTGTCGGCCATGAGAGCCAACTCACGACATAAACAGTGACGAGTTCCTACATCTAAAACATAGTTCAGTATTTGATATAATATTTATGGACACTCCAATCCCCTAACCCATTTATTTGTACATATTGCTCATTTTCATATAAGTTTGAACAAAAGAGGGTGTAACTGTGGTTTCATTCGACTGAACTAAATAATGTATTCTAAGCGTAGTGATATAAAAATCTATTGACATTTTCGGTTATCTCCGTGGCTCGCCGAAGTTTCCCGAGCTGAGTAGTTTCTTTAATTTGTCACAAGAGGACGCCACGTCAAAGCCACTGTAAACCCACTAACTGTAGACCCAAATATTTTCAATTCACGATTAAATCAATGCATTGTTGTTTTATTATTATATGGGTTCTATATTTTATGCATCCTATGGACGAAAAATCGCGTCGGAAATTGAATGTCTTAGAGAAGATTATAAGGACATTCTACAGAAAAAAGTTTTATCCTTAATAAAAAAAGTTGGATGTCCCCTTTATTTCCCGTTTCTAACATTCAATTCCAGGGTTTAATACCTATAAATTCCCGGTTTTAATATTTAATCCCAGGTTTGAAAAATTTATTCCCAGTTAGAAAAGTAAGTAAATACTTCTACAGTAAAAAAGTTACATCGTAAATTAAAAAAATAAATGAGTGTCCCTTATAAGCTTCTCTACTTATAAGCTTCTCTAGCTTCCCTAACTCTACTTTTTAAGCTTTTCTACATAGGCCATCAAGTTCAACAAAAACCTGAAATTAATTTTTTTTTTGCCATTAATTTGCTCAGAAAACTGATAAAGGTTGCGATCTACTCCAATATTATCAATTTCACCTCAAACATGGAATTGTGAGTCTGAATACACTTTGGCATGTTATCTGATGGTGTGCACGTTACTTGGTAAAAACAATACTTTTAGTATGGGTCCCCCAATACAAATACTCCACAATTGGTGGATCCCTCATCCGACCGGAGATTATGGATCCCAAAATTTGCTTGAATTCCCATGATCCCATTTTAATTGGAATCAAAATTTAACGTTGGGATATAGATTGCCTTTTTTTTGGTTTTCAAGATAGAAGTCTGAAATTTGGTAAAAGAAAAAATGATTTTATGCCAAATAGCCTAGAAAATGTCAAATTGATCTAATGATCCTAAAGAAAGTTATAAATGGACAGAAATCATTTGAGATTTTGTGTTAAACTTGACTATACAATGACTGTGTGGACTGTACTCTCAAGGTGATGGAAAATATGACCATAACCCAAATGGTCCTAAAAATTGTCAGCCTCCCAGAATTAACCTAACCTACAGTGCAAACCAAAAAAGCCACCATACAAATTTACAGTGGTAAATGGTGTTTCTTCCTCCTGAAACGATCGTTTTCGACCTTCTGAGGTCATGAAAGGTAGAGTTCAAGGTCAAAACGTTATGTACACGAATGCTACAGGGTTGGCAGCAGTCCAAGGCAAAATTTCACCAGAAATTTACTATAGGCCAAATAGGCGAATTTTATCTGTTACTGTCCAAACAAATTTTGTAACAAATTAGGCTGCTAAGCATGATGAACCGCTGTTGAAATTTCAGAAAGGTAACTTAAAAATTGAAGTAATTATCGCGAAAAAACAGTGGATCAGAGTCGAATGACACCGAGGTTAGGTCAGACATGGCAGACAAATTATTTTGTAATTGGAGAAGCTTAAAAGGGACATTCAACTTTTTTTATTCAGGATAAAACTTTTTTCTGTAGAATTATTTACTCACTTTTCAAAATGGGAAATAAGTACTTCAAACCTGGATTTAAATATTAAAACCTGGAATTAAATATTAAAACCGGGAATTAAATATTAAAGCCGGGAAATAAATATTAAAACCTGGGAATAAATGTTTAAACCTGGAATGAAATATTCAAACCCGGGTTTGAACAATTTATTTCCCGGTTTTAACATTTAATTCGGGTTTGAATACTTAATTCCGGATTTTGAATATTTAATTCCCGTTTCTCACGTTTATCCGACGGAGTGAATCATTCTTCAGAAAAAAAAGTTAATTCATAAATGAAAAAAATGAATGTCCCTAATAAGCCAATAAGCCAAGCACCTGGGAATTGGGTATTGGGAATTTCGTAGTATTAAGCCGTGGTTTACTGCTACGGAATTCACATGTCCCCACCGGCTTTCCGTACTTCCCTACCACAGAAAATTCTTGATGCGAATATTCTCTATCATACACACCCCAGTGGTACATACCGGATGTTATGGCGGAGAGTTCAAAACACGAAAATGAATGATCAACAAATAATCAACAGAGTTTCTCGGTATTTTTGCAATAATTTGGTCACCAAGTGACTGAAACCGATGTTCATTCTTTATAGCTTGATTAGGGTCTAAACTCAATGCTACTGAAATTTGCCCCGATATAGATCTAGATCTAGTACTCTTCACAATACACATAATTTTGATTGCTGCGTGTTTTGACATGTCAGAGAGTCAGACTCACTCAGTCAGTGTCTGTCAGTGTCATTCAACCTCATTCATAGATCTACTGATAGATCTAATTCAGAGTCAGACTCAGCGTCAGTGTGTCACTGCCACTCTATCATGTCTATGTGACTGTGTGTCAGTCAACTACAATCCACAACTAGCACTAGATCTATCCTTCCCCTGGTCACTGTCATTGAAAAAATTAACCAAATGAATAAACAACATTCGCCACCTATTACTAACAACTTTTGATCACCTGTTCATATTCCTGCTTGCAAACTAGGGTCTGAACGATTGATTGATTATGACTTGAGTTACAGTACAGTACCCGATTAATTGAACGTTGTATGGAAATCTTTTGGTGCAAAGTGTGAGTTTTTATAAGTTTTTATGCATGTAGATTATCAAAATGTTGTATAAGTGTAAGGGCGATGAAACCTGCCCAGTTCATGCTACCAGTCCTGTATAATTTATTTGCTAGTAATATTCTAAAATTGTCGAGTAATCGATTACGATTTGATTTATACCTGACCATTAATTGATTACAAAATTATCGTTTAGCTTCAGACCCTATTGCAAGCATTACTGTCATTAGTTGAACCTTTTCCAATTCAGTTGACTGGCTATACATGTAGGCCTAATTCCGCCCAGTCCTGTAAGCACTGTATGGATGATCAGTGATTATCAGGTGATTATCAGTGATGTACACACTTGATTGTGTAATGGTGTCACAGGTCTCAGGCGGCGAGTAGGATGGAGAACACCTGGTCCACTGGTCCAGAAGATCTCGGCTCCAGCTTCGCAGCCTCCGACATCACACGGACAACCGAACAGACAGAGACAGTAGCTGATGATGAGTTACCAAATGTTAATGAGCGCCTGGGTTCGTAGTTATTGCCTTTTTCGCAGACAATCAACATTCATAGTTGGAATGGAAAATTCTCATTTTTGCACCCATATCTAGTTTAAGTGGCAAATCTGCTATGGAGAAAAAAAAATGACTAAGTAATATGTTTAATACTTCTATGTAATATATTCATGCACTCATGACATTGGATTTTGCTATTGTAGCCTACCTTCGGCCATCGCGAGAGTTACTGGAATACTACCGAAAGAAAATTGGGGAGTTTGACAGTGAACATGATGAAATGATGAAGAAATTAGGAGACTATAAAATGACATATGAGGAGCAGGTGAGTGTGAACACAAGTCAGTCAATCAAGCTTTCTTAAAGTAATGTGTATTTGAAAAATTGTTCCAGCTTCATTTTGAATTTATGCATTTCCGATTTGTCTGTGACCCAGCACAAGGTCCAGTGGGAGATGCGACAGAGGGAAGAGGAGATCACTGAGCTACAGAAGGCACTCAGCGACATGCAGGTCTATCTCTTCCAGGAGCGTGAACACGTCCTGCGGCTCTACGCAGAGAACGACAGGCTCAAGGTACGTACTGGGGCTCTGTGATAGATATCTTGGAAATTTGATGAGTCTTCAGAAAACCTGGCATTAAATGTATGCACATGTATCTGTCAAAGTTCCATGTAACAAATTTAATTAAAGACAGCTCAGATTTGGATCATTTTCCATGCAGATTCGAGAGTTAGAAGACCGCAAGAAAATCCAGACACTCCTACAACTAAGTGGCTTGACTGAGAGTGAGGTATCATATTTCATGAAGGAACCGCCAGCAAATGCTGTTGTACCACAAAAAATACCAGCAAAACTGCGAGCACAACTCAACAGACAGCAAGCTGGTCAGACTGGTCAGTTGTGGTAGAGATATACTGATTATATGTGATATGCGCACACATTTGTTCAGTGTTTCCATGACCTCTATTCACATGTACATGCAATAGCACACTTACAATTACAAATAGATGGTGTATGTTTACACAAGATATTAAATTCAAAATATTTGATTTGTTGAATGATGCAATACATGTCAAAATGTGAAATTATGTTGTCAAAGAATACTCAAAACAATTGGGAAAACTAGACCTATATTAATCATACTACACAGTTTGAAATAAAATTGTACATCTGTTGACTTGCCATTATCATCATGAACCCCTTCCCCTCCAGCCTCAAATACGGGTTCACGGAAGTCGAGTGCCAAGCCGAGCGGCCCACGACTGACGGAGGACGAGGAGCGGAAGGTCAAGGACGCACAGACATTGGCCCTGCAGAACGAAGCCTTGCAAGCCCAGCTGGAGGAGCAGACCCGCCTGGCCAGGGAACAGCTGGATGCCCTCATGGACGACCGACGTATCAAGGCTGACGAGTATGAAACCCGCCGTGCCCGTGACCAGGACAAGATCAAAACCATTACTGAAAAGTAAGGCTGGATCAGTTTAGGAGAGCACCGAATGTGGGAAGGCTATAAAATTAAGGATTGAAATGTTTTGAACATGGATACCCCCCCCCCCCCCCCGATATGTGTCTGGTGTGTGTAATGGTATGCAAATATAGGAAAGCCACTTGTACATTCTGATGTTCCATCAAATATAAATATCCTGTATGTCCACACATGAAATTATTTGCTTCATAGGGACTGTATGTATCAACTTTTGTTCATAAACTTTCATACTGACAGATTGCACAAAACCCAGGACCTGTTGTATGACAGCACCAAGGACTTTCTGTCCCTGCGTTATGAGCACCGCACACATGAGAAATCATGGATGTCGGAGAGAGACCAGCTCTGTCGGGAGTTGGACCTGTGCAAGCAGCAGGCCAACGCCAGCCGCGACCCCGTCCTCAACACCACTGCGGACACAGCGGCGGGGCGAGTCCGGGCAGATGAGGAGATACAGGTCAGTATCACTGTGGCTCTGAGGTATTTGAGAGTGATGAATTCATTCACATGACGGTTCAGAAATTCATCATCCAGAATTTTTCGATGTTTGTACTTGTTGTGTATTGCAGTCACTCGAGTGGCAGCTGAAGCAGGCTCAGAAGCTAGCAGACATGTATCGAGAGCAAGTTATACAGCTTGAGGACAAGCTGTCCAGGATACGGGAGGAAGGTGAAGTCGGCAAGGAACTTTTCAAGGTGAGTTAAACAGAAAATTGAAAATCACCCCAGATATACCTATTCACTTGAAAAATTTGACAAATAATAAAACTCCAAGTAAAGTGGGTGGTTACATGACTGTATATTTGATTGCTGCACATGCAGAAGCCATGTTATGTTACAAGTACCAGTCATCCTAGTACTGGTTTTATCTGGATGACTTCAGATATAGAATGATACAGAATCAACTAACAGTGGATTGACACAACGTTTTTGCCATTGTTGACATGTGCTGGTTTGTCACAGGACCGGTCAGAGAAGATGTCCAAGCGATTGGAGCTGATGACACAGAGGTACCAGGACCTCGAGCGCCGACGTAACCTCGAGGTCGAGGGCTTCAAGACTGATATCAAACATCTCCGGCAGAAGCTCAAGGAGGTCGAAAAGCACTTGTACAAGGTCAGTCACAGAAGTGAAAGTACTGGATTATCCATGAAAATTAGATATTTGGAGAGCTATTAAAATACACCTGTAATGTCACACTATTGTTTGTGCGCTTCATTATTTTTCAAGAATGGACAGAAAAAAGAAGAATGTAGTCCATTTTTATTGAGTCTCAGCATGGACAGTCTGGGTGGTGTATTTTAAGTCAGAGAAAGCAATCGTAAACTGTCCATTCGTAGATCTGAAATACCTCGGCCCTTCGGGCCTCGGCCTTTCAGATCTATGAATGGACAGTTACTTTCGGGCCTCGGCCTTTCAGATCTATGAATGGACAGTTACTCATGCTTTCTCTATTACAGACGTTAAAATGGGCTTCTGAAAAAATGTGGTACAAAGATTGGTGTTGGTCTATATCGGGAATATGTGTGCATTTGTTGTAATTGCAGGTGACAATTGGTTTCACTGAGGACATGAAGGAAATGCGTCCTGATGACGTTGACATGCACATATTGCGCAATGTGCGGCGTACAGCAGGCAGATCCAAGGAACTGATGGGTGAGCTGAAGACACTCAAGTCCAAAGTCTATGGCCTGGAGAGTGATCTACGACATTTGTAGCACTTTTGTTGTGTTTTATCTTGTATATAAGAGCCCAAGCAAATCTGTGTTTTACATCTGTGAGTTTCTTCATATGTTGTGAGGCTGAAAGTAATGCATGTGTATGATTGAGCATCAATCCGTCCTCAAGCTACTTATGTGTACATTTGTATTGAAAAGTGTTCCGCACAGTCATATATACATGTACATGTACTTTTAATTATCACCGTAGTCACAGATGGGAAATACATACAGAATCAAGTTCTCATGTGCAGAAAATAGTTTTGATGTTTGTTGTATTGTATGGTCTTTATTTTATTATGTACATTTGCAGGAATGCCTTTTACTGACAAAAATTGGAAAGGCATATATATTGAACTTTGTTGGTCAAGTTTTTAAATACATATATGTTTACCAAGATGTTTGATTAACTGTATACTTGCATACCATCCACTCAATCGACAAATAAATCATTGAAAACATATTACAAACATTAAGTTATACTGTGGGAACAGTTTGAAGTTGCATTTACAATCAATATAGGATGTTTTATTTGGGAATTATTGTTATGAAGTCTATGAAACTACTTGTACATGTAAAATAATTGAATTAAGAATGCCTGAAATTCATTTTCCGAAAACAGTTGAGAAATTCTGAAATTCATTCCAACGGCTAGGTATGGCTTCACACAAAATCCAGACTGGGGTTTCTTTACTGTACATGTGTCAGTTAGATACAACAGCACTGCTCTTTCATGCTATACTTTGTCAACAGATTTCCGATAACGGTTAGTGTGTGACTAGTTAGTGTGTTAGTTGGCTGAGCAAAATCATAGATGCAGTTAATCTTTGAAAAATACAAGTAGTTCACTTATGAACTAGAATTCGACTTCAGATGATGTTGAGTAATTAACGCATTTCGGCAGAAGTTTTTGACAGAATTTTTTTATTTCTCGAGAACGCCAGAACGGATCGTCTTGGAATTTTCACCAATGCTCAGGCATAATGTGTAAATGTGCTATATGCTTTTTTAGCCGGATCTGAGGTCCATGAGGATGAAATGAAGGTTGATGTTGAGACATGTTTTCCGTCGATAACTCAAAAAGTTATCATGCAATGGCTGCTGATCTTTGTACGATGCCCCTGATAGGACATGATGAAAAAAACCTACTTCGTTCGCATGAAGTAGTAAGTCGTTTGCACGAAGTACTAAGTTGTTTGCATGAAGTACTACATCGTTTGCACGAAGTAGTAAGTCGTTTGTACGAACTTCGTGATCGCTGTTTCGTGAACTAATGGTACTTAGATCCAGGTCTTACCATCGCGACGCGACCTGTACACAGAGTCTGCAGCCTCCTGGTACTGTACACAGAGCTTGCAGCCTCATGGTACTGTACACAGAGCTTGCAGCCTCCTGGTTTGTAGCCCTCCTTTTCGGAGCTGGAACAGCCGTCCGACCTTGGACTGTCCATGTCCTCTGGCCCTCGTGCTGCTCCTTCGTGGAGGCTTTCTATCTTTCTGGCTATGACACCTCTTCAGAAGAAGAAGAAAAACTGACTATTCCTCCTGCCTTCGACGTGACCATGCGATGTACATGTAACAATCAGTTGAATAGAGCCAGGCTCACTTTTCTCATATCTCATCTAATTCCACATGAAAAACTGAAGTTTCATGTATTATTCTGTCCCTAGTCTAACAATGTTTCAATACATTACCAATAAAACTTTAAGCAGCAAAAAACTGGACATTTTTGGTGATATTTATTGGGTCCACTAAGCTAATAAAAATATCTAATAACTGCTAACACCAGAAAAAGTGCCATTCATTTTGATAATTCACAACAAACACAAGGTACATTGATGTAGTGTGTGGTTCGTTTCTACTGTGTCACAGCGGGGATTACATGTATCATTAACATTAGTGAAATATTAAACAGCCAGGTGGAGAATATCAAAATTAAAATTAATCAACTATCTAAATGAAACATTATCAACTATTCAGTGTCCAATGTTCTGGTACTGGCTGGTACTGGGGAAGACCTTCTTTTTCCTAAGGTTTGAATGGCTAAAGTCCTGCTAAGGTCATACACTGTAAGGTCCTGCTCTAACACCTCCGCTCATCTTGACGCATCTTTATGTGCAGTCATCAACAACATCGACTATTAAAACTCTCGCACTGCACTCCTGATACGCTGCATTCCCGGGCTACGATTCAACATTGCCAGTGAGGAAAAAAGCAATACAGCTGCAACAGCTAGAATAATACCAGAGTTGCGTCCTGCTAAGTTTGCCAGCTCTGTCGTCAAAGCAGTTCCAAGGTGGTGTTGTCGTAATGTTAGTTCAGCTTCGTGTGTTGCTGCAAAGGGTCTGTATGTCAGAATGCATTTTTACTGGGAGTGCACATTGTTACTCAAAAGTGCTGGAGAAACCATTCCAGTAGTTTGGTACCAGATGTGTCTCTTGAGTGCTTTTATCCCACTGCTTGAGACCACTTTGTTAACTTTCTCACCCAAGATGAGGTCTTCTACAGCTTGAGGTCATTCGACACAGCACTTACTCCTTATGTATGCTGAAATCACCACTGGGAGTACACAAAGGTGACCAAATAGGCAAATTCGTGCAGCTTTGGAACTTGTTGTTTGGTCAATATATTTTTGGAGGCAGATCCTGAATTCATGTGTTTAGTAGACATATTTTGTTAGCATACAGCAACTGTGCCACTTGTCTTGCTTTATGGATTGCTCCTGGGCGTTTGATTGTGAAGGTTGAACTCTCATCACCTGACCCTCATCTACCTAGGAACAAAAGTCAAACTCCACAAACTCCTTGCATTTACCTCTTTGAAGATCGAGTTCAAACTGAAAGACTGCGACAGGGTCATTCCTCAAATTTTCCTCAAAACTGTTAACACGTAAAGACCAGAAAGTGTCTGTTATTCGTCGTGTGGCAGGGACTCTTTTTGATACAACTGAACAACCTCATCTCTGGAGATCTTTAAGCTTCGATTTCGAAATCATTTAGAACACATGAGACAGTATTATTTCTCCCACGTGGTGTTGCTCCCAGTCCAAGAAAAGGCATGACCAAGACGTTGCTGAATGATCACACTTGCAGCTGAAACCTAACCTGTGTTGGATGCTGTGGTATCAAAAGCCATATTCACAGTTCCAGGAGTCAAGTGATTGTATTGTCAGTTCCGCAATAATTTTTTCGGACTTTTTATCTGAAGATGGTTGATATGGCAGCATGCCAAAAACTTTTGTATCATCTATGGTTCCTACTGCAACTGTGAGGCATTCCTCAGACACATCGTGCTTGGTGAGTGTTGGCCATAGTTGGAGTCCCAACGTAAAATTGTTCTTTACACGTCTGTGTAATGTCTTTCGTTACATTGCACCACGTCCTGTTTCCAGAGGGAATACTCTGTCAGGATCACCACTTGACTCTTCTTCCAAAGCTTGTGTGAAAGCAGTCTGTTGAGATGGTGTGATTTTCATGTGGGTAGTTATAGAGACACCGTTCTAGGTAATTTCAGGCGGGATGAATAAAGCAGAATATCCATAATTTCCATCTTCAATTGGATGAAAATTGTAACATCACCTACTGTTAGAAAGACTGTATTGTTCACTGTTTGTCTCAATATGAACATCAACATTGGCGAACTACACAACTGTCATGGGATTTCAGGATTTTGATAGCTTTGGTGGTTACGAACTGATTACTTCAAACCACTGAAATTTCACAATTTCTAAGCATTTACATCACCAGGAATCAAGGACATTTATGGGGTGGTTTTGAGATGTGGCTATTCTCTTGCTCTTTGCAAGCGAAACATATGGCCTTACATCACATTGGAGGGTTTTCCTACCTCAGAAATAGTTTCTTCAGATGACAGGTGAACCCTCTGAATTAAAAAAATTAGCCCGAGGGCTAAGAAAGGTTACTGGACAATGTTTACATTTTATATATTAGCCATTTTGTCCCGAGACCTTGACAACAAGGTCAAATTCAAGGTCACAAGAATATTCAGCATATATCATTTCATGTCCACACTGATTCCTAAGCTGCAAAATCGACAATGAGCTTTTTTTGTGTTCTTGTTTTTGTGGCACAATTAACCATTTTGTGTTCTGACCTTGGAGATGAGATCGAATTCAAGGTCATGAGAATATTCAGCATATATCATTTCCTATATGTGCTCAATTGATTGCAAAGCTGTAAGTTCGATAATAAACGAGATATTGACCATTTTGTGCTTTGACCTTGAAAATGAGGTCAAATGTCAAATTCAAGGTCATGACAATATTCAGCATTTATCATTTACTATTTGTTCACAATTGCTTCCTTAAAGTGATGTTGGCAGGAAAACTATTTTTTCCAAATCAATTACATATATGCCTGTGGTCTCAGAATAATAGGTTACAAAACAAACTTTGCTTGATCAAATGGATAAATCAAGCAAACGACAGTACTAGCAGCCGCTTTTTTTTGTTTTGTGCGCCACTCAGAGTTACCTCTGACTTAACCTAGTTCATGCTCGATTGGCTCGAACATACACGAGTAAGCTGGAATCGCACTGCGCCACGGTATACAAAGCACCGAGAATGGAGGTAATGTAAACAAACTGAAAATATCTCCACCAGAAACTCGCAACGAAATCTATTAGAAAGGGGCGTCTGTTTGGGCATACAAGTGCAGATAAATAACTGTTATGTTTTCTTCGTTCGATCAGAAAGATATGGAAAAATCCATAACTTACTGCCAATATCACTTTAACTGTAAAAATTATAATAAGCGAGATATTAGCCATTTTATGCTCTGACCTTGAAAATGAGGTCGAAGGTCAAGTTCAGGGTCATGACAAGATTCAGTATATATATATCATTTCCTACATGTGCACAATTGATTCTAAGCTGCAAAGTCGATAATAAGCGAGATATTAGCCATTTAATGCTCTGACCTTGAAAATGAGATCAAAGGTCAAGATCAAGGTCATGACAATCTTCAGCATATATCACTTCCTACATGGCCCCAATTGATTTGTAAGCTGTAAAGTCGATGATAGTGAGATTTTATCCATTTTTTCCTATGACCTTGAATACGGAGAACAAGGTCAAATTCAAAGTCATCAGAATATTTGGCATATATCATTTCCTTTACATCCACAACTGACTTTCTAACCTGTGAAGTCGATAATAAGCGAGATATTAGCCATTTTGTGTTCTTGACTTTGAAAATTAAGTCAGAGGTCAAATTCAAGGTCACGGGAATATTCGGCATATATCATTTCCTATATGTCCACAATTGATCCCTAAGCTGTAAAATCGATAATAAGTGAGATATTAGCCATTTTGTCCTGTGACCTTGAAAATGAGGTCAAAGGTCAAATTCAAGGTCATGACAATAATCTGCATATATCATTTCCTATATGTTCATAATGGATTCCTAAGCTGTAAAGTCGATAAGAAGCGAGATATTAGCCATTTTGTCCTGTGACCTTGAAAATGAGGTCAAAGGTCAAATTCAAGGTCATGACAATAATCTGCATATATCATTTCCTATATGGTCATAATTGATTCCTAAGCTGTAAAGTCGATAAAAAGTGAGATATTAGCCATTTTGTCCTGTGACCTTGGAAATGAGGTCAAAGGTCAAATTCAAGGTCATCAGAATATTCGGTATATATCATTTCCTATATGTCCACAATTGATTTCTAAGCTGTAAAGTCGATAATAAGCGAGATATTAGCCATTTTGTTCTTTGACCTTGAAACTGAGGTCAGAGGTCAAATTAAAGGTCCCGAGAATATTCAGCATATATCATTTCCTATATGTCCACAATTGATTCCTAGTCTCTAATCTCAATATTTTGTGAGATATAAGGCATAATGTGTCCCATTATAAAGCATAGGCAAATTTAACATGGGAAAGTCCCATTTGGGCCAAGTTTGGCCCAAAATGGCCCACTTCGAGCGATTCAAGCACAACGAAACTTATACACATCACAGGAGTACATATGAGGAGTGTTGTGTATCAAAAAGAAAAAGAGTTACTGAACAGTTTTTGAGAAAATAGCCGCCAAAGTCCAAAATCAGGCATTTTTCGTCGAAAACGGCCGCCATTTTGAAAAAAATGCGAAAATCGAAAAACTAAAAAAAAGCTTTCCTTGAAATATTTTTAGGTATTTTTGTGCAAAATTTCAGAAAGATTCGATCATATACTTTAAACATAAAAATGTGAACGGACGACGGACGCAACGCCACGGCAATAGGTTATCGGACCAAAGGTCCGGTAACCTAATAATTCTCTCATATTTTGAAATCCCTGTTCATTCGATCATTGGAACAAAATTAGGGTAGGGACAGCATGATTTGAAAACATTGTGGAATTTGATGCACCCTATTATACAGCATACTATTTATTGTTCCCAAGATCTGAAGCAGTTGGAGACCAGTAATAGATCTCGCACATCAATCCTCATGTCAAGAAATTTGTCCTGGAGGCGATGGAGTCTGTTTGATTCGCCCTTCCCACACGTATGCTTGGGTGTGATGGTTGGATCCGATGGCTGCATTCTTACATATCCCGATGCATCCAACATGCATGTACATGCAGTGTCGTTTACTCTGCTCTGATCTAATCATTATCTTGTGCATCTGCGTGGTAGTTTTCTCCACCAATACCTGGGGGGTATTGGCTTTCACAATCAATCTTGGTAACTGTTGCTTCAACACCGTCACTGGCTCATTCACTGATTTCGGAACTTGGACCGAAGACTTAATAGGCTGAATCTGTTTATCCGGAATCTTTTCTGAAGGTCACTGAAGCACCAGCGGCATTAACATACCTATACATGTACATGGGCTCTCCAACAGCTCATCTGGATTTCCAAGAAATTTTGGGAATTTGGACCAGCCATTTCCGATCATCGAATTAGCATCGAGTTGAACCTGATGTTCTGCCTTAGTACATGTTTTTGGACATTGGGAGTTCGCGTTCACAACCACGTTCGCAACCCAATCAGGATTGGTGGTCACAGAAAATTCATCGGTGATTGCCTATATATCAATCAATAGTGAGTTGCGTGCGCAATGAGTCGTTGGGTCAGTGTCTTCTTGTGATGTGAGACACGTTCAGTCTCCCTGAGGTGCACCGCATTATCAATTGGCTTCTGTTATTCTGAAGACAGACGCAGGCTACCAAATGTACTAAGCGTCCCCGAAAGTATGTCTAGGATGTGTCAAATGTGTGTCGAACTCTCATGGGAGGAGTCTTTGATCCCTGACCCTCACGCCTTGGGAGTCAATGCTCTGTCAATGGACTGAGAGGGCCTCTGTACTTACGGATGTGTGTATTTTCCAGTCATGCTACTCCCTAACGAAGTGACAAACATGAGAGCACGCCCCTGTCTTATCGCACTGATTGCCCGGACCAAACATAGTTCCCGTATTTCCTGGATATGTTAATCAATCATAGAATCGATTAACTCTGCCTTTTTCGTGAAACATGTACATTCTTATTGTTTGAAATAGCCATATAATGTACATGAAGTTGATTCCAGCTGGCCGCATACAGGTACGTGACTGAATATTGTCCTTTGTTCACCCGCACATGAATTCTTCGAGGAAATATCCTCTATGATTGCACATCCCAGTCTATGATGCAAACTCCAACTTTGAATAGTGGTAAGGAATCATGAATTCGGCCCCTTTGAATCCCTCTACAAAGCTGATTCGAAGCTCTTACTGTACATGTAAGATGGAATACTGTTTTTCATAGGCCTGGGTTTAACTGGCGGAATGGTTTCAGATTAGGAGTTGGAGTCTACCCTCCTTCATATCAAATTCACTGTATTACCGTGGTCTCCACGCCATGGTCTAGATGACTATAGCTACACTGTACCTTTTGCTTCCATGCATGCTGGTCATATCGAGCTCATGCCTCATCTGAAGCGAACAAATTTGCTTCCGGACAAATCAATCATAAATGGAAATTCCGTTTGCATTATATGAGTCAGTCATAATGCTGGTCCTAAATTGACCTCAGAGATGGAACTTCGATTAGATATAATGGTGCATGTGTTGCTGACCTTGAACCTGATATGATATCGAGTGCTACAAGGCATGGTTACGTCCAACTTATGGCTGGTCATATATGTTCAAAATGGTGTTTGGATACGAAGCGGTTAAAAGGTGAAGACATGTAGTATTGCTTTGTATATCTTAAATTATTAACTTATGACAAAGCAAACTAGACGCTTCCGGTCGCCTACGACCGCTTGGGTGTATCCCCCGTAGCCCTATCATCCCTATTGCCCCAAATATATTAATGATAAGTGTGAAAAACTAGAGCAAGGGCTAAAAAAGTTTACCACAGAAATGTAAAATCTTGAGCCACAACTGTTTTGTTTTTTACCAAAATTGCTGCATTGATCTTTCAAGGTTTATTGTAGGTCGAATTCAACATCACCACTCAAATCACTGCATATGAATTTCCATTTCGACATGTTCGATAAAATAACGAAATTACAGCCAGATCAAACTTTTCACCTAAAGTTATTTTTCAATTCATAATATGTGCCAAACATGGTTTCAAGTTGAAATTCAAACTAAAAGTTGACCAACACTGCATTTCAAGATGACGAAATTGGAGTCAAATCGAACTTTTCGCCATGAGTTATATTTCAACTCATAATATGTGCCAAACTTGGTTCCAAGTTGAAATTCAATATAAAAGTTGACCAAAACTGCATTTCAAGATGACGAAATTGGAGCCAGTTCGAACTTATTGCCATAAGTTATATTTCAACTCATAATATGTGCCAAACTTGGTTTCAAGTTGAAATTCAAACTAAAAGTTGACCAAAACTGCATTTCAAGATGACAAATTTGGACCCAGATCGAACTTTTCACCATAAGTTATATTTTAAAGCAGCTGCCTTCGAACCAGTCATAATATTTTTGAAAACTATATTTCATACTAAACATGCTAAACTAACTGAATGAAACATACATTAAATGTAATGAAAATAACCAGTTCTCAGGGAAATTTTGCTCATTTGAACAGGCGGTTATCGTGTGAATACAGGAACTGTATTCATCACACGCAGATGTAAACAAAGCATAGAAGTGCGAGATTGACTGACAATTCCACGCACATCATGGTATATCACTGATTATTTTCTCACAACTACACTATATATGCACACACGAACTGGAAAATGTACTCAATGTCGAGTTTTAAGCGCGATTTGAGCATTTATTTACATTCGGGTTTGATGGATACACTTCGTTTGGTTATTTACAAAACGGGTACAAAATGGGCACTAAAACGGATGAAAAGACAACTCGGACGGACTGTAATCGTCAAAAGCATTGAGCAAACCTTTTGTTATATTGCATTAGATGTGTTTAACGAAAAATTGGTTTTGAAAAAAATATTGCATACATTCGAAGGCAGCAGCTTTAACTCATGATATGTGTCAAACTTGGTTTCAAGTTGAAATTCAAACTAAAATGCAGTTGACCAAAACTGCATTTCAATATGACGAAATTGGAGCCAGATGGAACTTTTCACCATAAGTTATATTTCAACTCATAATATGTGCCAAACTTGGTTTCAAGTTGAAATTCAAACTAAAATTTGACCGAAACTGCATTTCAAGATGACAAAATTGGAGCCAGATCAATGTTTTCACAAAAAGGTCTATTTCACCCCAAATATGTTCCAAATTACATCTGAATGTGAAATTCCAATTACCTGGTTCAGCTCAATGATAAATGTTCCTCGTCTGGATTATTTTTATTATGACCAATAATAGACTTAACAAGTAAAAATAATGTTAACGTTTTCGGTTACACCCAGAAATCTCTACTGGACAAAACCTTTACCTAGTTGAGCCCAATAATAAATATTTCTTGTCTTAACTATTTTTATTGTGGTCAATAATAGAGTTAACTAGTAAAAATAATGTTAACTTATTCGGTTTCACCCATGAAGTTTGTACTGGACAAAAACCATCACTTTTTTGAGCTAAATAATAAATGTTTCTCATCTTAACTATTTTTATGGTGGTCAATGATAGACTTAACTAATAAAACTAACGTTAACTTATTCAATAATATTGTTCTGTTTTCACGCAAAACATCAGTTCTCTATTCTGAACAAGAATCCATTGCCATTTACTTTCATAATACATTGAATTGTAGTGATCACAGATGTCAAAGTGGGTATTTTAATGATCGTAATAAGTTAGTCCATTAACTAATTAATATTTATTTGATCATTCTGGAAAACAATAGGTTTTGTGTCACGGTCTTTCTTATCGAGTCTGTGCGGTTTCATGATCATTCATCGAAAACTCCCACTTGTAGAGCGTTCACAAGCCATGTGTGTTAAACAGGCAAATTTGAGCACAAAATGTGTCGCCAATCGGCCAATTTGGTTGCTATGGCAACCAAAATCGATTGGTGTCGGGATCTTACCATAAGATGTGTCTGTATAAAAAAATTATCAGAATCAATTGAGATTTGCAACCTGTAGAGCGTTCACAAGAAAATCTCTACGGCATACACGGCGGCGGCGGCACGACGGAGACAAATCCATAGTATCCGCCGAACTTCGTTCGGAGGATACAATAAGTTGCTTTGTATATCAAAGCGAGTAGAATATGGTGCACTTGAACTCATGTGACTTTGATTGCTTATATAATGAGCATGAAGGTGAATATGGAAGAACTTCTGGTGACTTTGAGCATTATCTTAGAATACGTCGTCCGTAACCGATTGAACACAATGGGGTGTTTTCTCTTTCCCTCCTTTACGTGTCTTTCTACCATGGAAATCGAGGAGTTGTGTGTTTCTACAGTACATGTATGTACATGTATAGCTAGGTGTAGTAGCAACAGGATGTGCATAGGTTACGATCGTTGTGGAAAATGTTGAGGATTTACGACTATTCAATCAATGAAGTACACAATACATACAGATACCAGTGATATTCAAATAGAAAATCCATATGCATTACATTTCATGTTGAAATATCTATATGTACAATCGATCGTTTGTTTTGTATAACAATATACATGTATCCTTGGAATGCATGGAGTAGTGTTTTGGTATCACACCGAAATCTAAATACACAAAACATGAAGATGTTTACGACATCATAAATCAAGTGAATTGAAACGTGCTATATGTTCAGATATTGGCTATATAAAAATATTATTTGTACGTACCAGTTTGTTTCCACAGGTGTATTCCTGTACAATGTATGTTTTTGGTGGTGTACTTGTATCACTACATGTGACCCATTCTTTCTTCATAGAAGATTATTACAGGTATTATTTTTATTATAATGTTTATTATTAGCATATGATTATTTGCAATCACGATAATACAAAAAAAAAGTAACAATATCGCGGCCAATATCCGATGAGAAATGCATGAAATATTTTACTGAGTTAATGTTGGGTCCTCCAGAAGGTAAGAGTTGAAATCTTCCACATACTTTTGGCACCATTGAACTTGAGGTCTCTCATACATCAGCACAATTAGGGCCATCATGCGTTGCCAATTCCTGGATTCGTAAGCAAAATCCAGAATGTGCGAGTCCATGATGCCCTGGAGAGTTATAGGTTTCCAGTAGGCCCTGTCTATCCTGTCGTGGGTCACATCCCTGCTCACGTATCGCACTTTCTGGGAGTTGTCGTCCCTCGAGCCCCAGTCATGCACCAGGATACTGATCATTCTCTGGTCCAGGAACCAGCCAAGGTTTCCACCTTTTTGCACTGGGTTCTCCGCGACTTCGCCGAACTCCCGAGAAAAGTAGGTCACGAGAGTGTCCACATCGGTCGGAAAGAAACCCCGGCGCCTAGTGACTGAGTGCCACGTCTTCACCCGCATCCCAATGTTGCCGATCGGCAGCATCATGTAAGCTTGGCCCTTGTGTGTGAAAGTCCCACAGCAGTAGGCATTGAACGATACGATGTCCATCCCAGGAGGAAGACGATGTGATGTCGTCTTTATAGGCCAGAGATCAGCATCTGACGTGACTAGGTACGTTTGATCCCACTTTGAATAGTCATCTATCGCGTTTTCGGTAAGAAAATGATGAACAAACAGTCTTGATACCTGGCTGACCATGACAGCGAAGTCAGGGTGTACTTCTAACACGACAATTACACTGTCCATTTTCAACAGTTTGGACATCACGAACTGTATCAAAGGCTTCGTTAAGGTACGCATTGAGGTCACCACCAGGATGATGATGCTGTTGAACCCGGCCCTATTCCACGCCAGAGCTGACAGTGGCAGGTCGAAAAAATAATTCATGCTTTGTCTCTTGTCAGTCGTCGATGAGTACACAGAATAATTGGTACCTGCTCTGATTCTACCATAAATGTGTACTTTCCCATCATCACTTATCCACAGATGTGCTGTTATGTTTGGTGAAGTCTGGTGTATTGTATTGTTAGGTGCCGACTCCTCTGGAGCCTTGGATTGATTGAACAACTGCAGGCCCGTGTGCGGATGGTCTCGTTGTGGTGTGGAATTCGCTGAGCTTCGCTGCGTTCCAGCAGTTGTGTAATCGAGTTGAAGTGTGTAAATCTTGGCAGGTTTCAAATACCAATAGTTCATGGCCGCAAGAACGATCACCCCCAACACAGCCAGTAGTGTGAACACGGTCCGGTACTTTTCCATCTTGAACCCGCATGGTGAAGACCAACGTGTGCGACTGCTCCATAGATCATCTGCTGGAGTATATGCATACATAATACGACAGATCAATACAATTTGCAGATCTCGTGATATTCGAATAACTTCGAAAGGACCATTTATTTCAGCACAGTTGGGTCATATTTCTACAGATGGGTCATGTACCAGAAATCCAATGGTTTGATGTATTTCTAGTTAAACACACGTCGGCCTACATGATGAAAAATAACCCAAGGACTAATAAAGGTTATCAGAGTAATGTTTAGTGTAACATAACTTTTTCACTAGAATTGCCGTTTTAACCTTTCAAGGTCATTGAAGGTAAAATTCAAGGTCATCTGTAAATTCGCCATATGACTTCCCATTCGAATGTGCCAATATTTAAGCTCTATCTTGAAGTGCATTAGGAGTTTACTCCATACAGCTCCCATTGTGAAGGAAGAATTGGGTGAAGCACAAAAAAAAATTCAATGGGAATTATTTTTTGTAGACCCGTCGAAAAATCGAAATGGCCGCCTCATACAGACCGGAGATACCAGTTCAACGAAAGATATACTAGTACACACCTCAGAGGTCCACATGGGGATATACCAGTACACACCACAAAGGTCCACATGGGGATATACTAGTACACACCACAAAGGTCCACATGGGGATATACTAGTACACACCACAATGGTCCACATGGGGATATACCAGTACACACCACAAAGGTCCACATGGGGATATACTAGTACACACCACAAAGGTCCACATGGGGATATACTAGTACACACCACAATGGTCCACATGGGGATATACCAGTACACACCACAAAGGTCCACATGGGGATATACTAGTACACACCACAAAGGTCCACATGGGGATATACTAGTACACACCACAATGGTCCACATGGGGATATACCAGTACACACCACAAAGGTCCACATGGGGATATACTAGTACACACCACAAAGGTCCACATGGGGATATACTAGTACACACCACAATGGTCCACATGGGGATATACCAGTACACACCACAAAGGTCCACATGGGGATATACTAGTACACACCACAAAGGTCCACATGGGGATATACTAGTACACACCACAAAGGTCCACATGGGGATATATTAGTACACACCACAAAGGTTCACACGGGGATATATTAGTACACACCACAAAGGTTCACATGGGGATATACTAGCACACACCACAAAGGTCCACATGGGGATATATTAGTACACACCACAAAGGTTCACATGGAAATATATTAGTACACACCACAAAGGTTCACATGGGGATATACTAGCACACACCACAAAGGTCCACATGGGGATATATTAGTACACACCACAAAGGTTCACATGGGGATATATTAGTACACACCACAAAAGTTCACATGGGGATATACTAGTACACACCACAAAGGTTCACATGGGGATATATTAGTACACACCACAAAAGTTCACATGGGGATATACTAGTACACACCACAAAGGTTCACATGGGGATATATTAGTACACACCACAAAGGTCCACATGGGGATATATTAGTACACACCACAAAGGTTCACATGGGGATATACTAGTACACACCACAAAGGTTCACATGGGGATATATTAGTACACACCACAAAGGTTCACATGGGGATATATTAGTACACACCACAAAAGTTCACATGGGGATATACTAGTACACACCACAAAGGTTCACATGGGGATATATTAGTACACACCACAAAGGTCCACATGGGGATATATTAGTACACACCACAAAGGTTCACATGGGGATATATTAGTACACACCACAAAGGTTCACATGGGGATATATTAGTACACACCACAAAAGTTCACATGGGGATATACTAGTACACACCACAAAGGTTCACATGGGGATATACTAGTACACACCACAAAGGTTCACATGGGGATATATTAGTAGACACCACAAAGGTTCACATGGTGATTCACTAGTACACACCACAAAGGTTCACATGGGGATATACTAGTACACACCACAAAGATCCACATGGGGATATACCACTACACACCACAAAGGTCCACATGGGGATATACTAGTACACACCACAAAGGTTCACATGGGGATATACTAGCACACACCACAAAGGTTCACATGGGGATATACTAGTACACACCACAAAGGTCCACATGGGGATATACTAGTACACGCCACAAAGGTTCACATGGGGATATATTAGTACACATCACAAAGGTTCACATGGGGATATACCAGCACACACCACAAAGGTCAACATGGGGATATATTAGTACCAGTACATACCACAAAGGTCCACATGTGGATATATTAGTACACACCACAAAGGTCCACAAGGGTATATAATAGTACACACCACAAAGGTTCACATGGGGATATACTAGTACACACCACAAAGGTCCACATGAGGATATACTAGTACACACCACAAAGGTCCACATGGGGATATATTAGTACACACCACAAAGGTCCACATGGGGATATACTAGTACACACCACAAAGGTTCACATGGGGATATACTAGTACACACCACAAAGGTCCACATGGGGATGTATTAGTACACACCACAAAGTTTCACATTGGGATATACTAGCACACACCACAAAGGTCCACATGGGGATATATTAGTACCAGTACATACCACAAAGGTCCACATGTGGATATATTAGTACACACCACACAGGTCCACATGGGAATATATTAGTACACACCACAAAGGTTCACATGGGGATATAATAGTACACACCACAAAGGTCCACATGGGGATATATTAGTACACACCACAAAGGTCCACATGGGGATATGTTAGTACACACCACAAAGGTTCACATGGGGATATATTAGTACCAGTACACACCAGAAAGGTCCACATGGGGATATATTAGTACACACCACAAAGGTTCACATGGGGATATATTAGTACACACCACAAAGGTCCACATGGGGATATGTTAGTACACACCACAAAGGTCCACATGGGGATATGTTAGTACACACCACAAAGGTTCACATGGGGATATATTAGTACCAGTACACACCAGAAAGGTCCACATGGGGATATATTAGTACACACCACAAAGGTTCACATGGGGATATATTAGTACACACCACAAAGGTCCACATGGGGATATATTAGTACACACCACAAAGGTCCACATGGGGATATGTTAGTACACACCACAAAGGTTCACATGGGGATATATTAGTACCAGTACACACCAGAAAGGTCCACATGGGGATATATTAGTACACACCACAAAGGTTCAAATGGGGATATATTAGTACACACCACAAAGGTCCACATGGGGATATATTAGTACACACCACAAAGGTCCACATGGGGATATGTTAGTACACACCACAAAGGTTCACATGGGGATATATTAGTACCAGTACACACCAGAAAGGTCCACATGGGGATATATTAGTACACACCACAAAGGTTCACATGGGGATATATTAGTACCAGTACACACCAGAAAGGTCCACATGGGGATATATCAGTACACACCACAAAGGTTCACATGGGGATATACTAGTACACACCACAATGGTCCACATGGGGATATACTAGTACCAGTACACACCACAAAGGTCCACATGGGGATATATTAGTACCAGTACACACCAGAAAGGTCCACATGGGGATATATTAGTACACAGTACACACCACAAAGGTTCACATGGGGATATACTAGCACACACCACAAGGGTCCACATGGGGATATATTAGTACCAGTACACACCACAAAGGTCCACATGGGGATATACTAGTACACACCACAAAGGTCCACACAGGGATATACTAGTACACACCACAAAGGTCCACACGGGGATATACTAGTACACACCACAAAGGTCCACATTGGGATATACTAGTACACACCACAATGGTCCAGATGGGGATATACTAGTTCACACCACAAAGGTCCACACGGGGCTATACTAGTACACACCACAAAGGTCCACACAGGGATATACTAGTACACACCACAAAGGTCCACACGGGGATATACTAGTACACACCACAAAGGTCCACATTGGGATATACTAGTACACACCACAATGGTCCAGATGGGGATATACTAGTTCACACCACAAAGGTCCACACGGGGCTATACTAGTACACACCACAAAGGTCCACACGGGGATATACTAGTACACACCACAAAGGTCCACATGGGGATATACTAGTACACACCACAAAGGTCCAGACGGGGATATACTAGTACACATCACAAAGGTCCACATGGGGATATACTAGTACACATCACAAAGGTCCACATGGGGATATACTAGTACACACCACAAAGGTCCACATGGGGATATACCAGTACACACCACAAAGGTCCACACGGGGATATACTAGTACACACCACAATGGTCCAGATGGGGATATACCAGTGCACACCACAAAGGTCCACATGGGGATATACTAGTACACACCACAATGGTCCAGATGGGGACATACTAGTACACACCACAATGGTCCAGATGGGGATATACTAGTACACACCACAAAGGTCCAAATGGGGATATACTAATACACACCACAATGGACCAGATGGGGACATACCAGTACACACCACAATGGTCCACATGGGGATATACTAGTACACACCACAAAGATCCACATGGGGATATACTAATACACACCACAATGGTCCAGATGGGGACATACTAGTACACACCACAAAGGTCCACATGGGGATATACTAGTACACACCATAATGGTCCAGATGGGGATATACTAGTACACACCACAATGGTCCACATGGGGATATACTAATACACACCACAAAGGTCCACATGGGGATATACTAATACACACCACAATGGTCCAGATGGGGACATACTAGTACACACCACAAAGGTCCACACGGGGATATACTAATACACACCACAATGGTTCACATGGGGATATACTAGTACACACCACAAAGGTTCACATGGGGGATATACTAGCACACACCACAAAGGTCCACATGGGGATATATTAGTACCAGTACACACCACAAAGGTCCACATGGGGATATACTAGTACACACCACAAAGGTCCACACGGGGATATACTAGTACACACCACAAAGGTCCACACGGGGATATACTAGTACACACCACAAAGGTCCACATGGGGATATACTAGTACACACCACAAAGGTCCACACGGGGATATACTAGTACACACCACAAAGGTCCACACGGGGATATACTAGTACACACCACAAAGGTCCACATTGGGATATACTAGTACACACCACAATGGTCCAGATGGGGATATACTAGTTCACACCACAAAGGTCCACACGGGGCTATACTAGTACACACCACAAAGGTCCACATGGGGATATACTAGTACACACCACAATGGTCCACATGGGAATATACTAATACACACCACAAAGGTCCACATGGGGATATACTAGTACACACCACAAAGGTCCACATGGGGATATACTAGTACACAGCACGAAGGTCTACATGGGGATATACTAGTACACATCACAAAGGTCTACATGGGGATATACTAGTACACATCACAAAGGTCCACATGGGGATATACTAGTACACACCACAATGGTCCAGATGGGGATATACTAGTACACACCACGAAGGTCTACATGGGGAAATACTAGTACACACCACGAAGGTCTACATGGGGATATACTAGTACACACCACAATGGTTCAGATGGGGATATACTGGTACACACAACAAAGGTCCTTATGGGGAGTCTTATGCATAAATCAGAGGAAAAATATGTGTAATAAAGCCAACACAACAGAGCGTGCCAAAAACGTTCGTTAGGAACGGTCACGTGATCGCGGAAAAGTCGTTCGCGGAGGCATCGTTCGCGGAGGTACCGTTCGCGGAAGACTACTGGCGGAAGCACCGCTTGCAGAGGCACAGTTCACAGAAAGAACCGTTCACGGAAGAAGCGCTCGCGGATGGAGCCTTCTCCACGTGGTACTGAGTGCGGAAGAGCCATTCGCGGACGAAGATGCGCGCGCAGCCACCCAGGCTATATAAGGGCGAGCGGACGGCCGCTCAGCGAGCACTGCAACAGCAACATCGACCGTAGGGAGATCGTCACCACCACGACCAAGGGACTCAACGACCTCCGTGTGGCTGACTCCTTCTTCAGGGTCTTTGACTCATCGGGATTTCGACTAACTACCTGGAGAAACAAATCAACTAACGGGAAGGGAAACTTTACCGGCACAGGTCGGAGAGAAGCCTTCGGCCTAGAACTCTTTTGAGTTGTGCCCTCGTGCACTGTTATTTTTCAAATGTGATCATACAGTGCTTCATGTCTGAACTATCCGCAGTGTATGATACTTGGGCCAACTATCCATTTGTACGTCACGTGAGTGACCGACAATTCCATTGTAAGTTATTGACTTGATGTTGATAAATCTTCATTTATTCACGTCTGAGTTGATTCTTGCCTGAGCAAGCAGGTGAGCTACTGAGTGATGCACCGAAAATAGTGAGCACATTTTAGTGACGGCTCTCGAATTACATCGAGCGGGAGTTTCTATATGATCAGGAAGCAGGGTTTCTGGGCAGACAAAAACACAACAATAGTCATACCAAACGTCAGGGAACGAACCTCGGCACCTTGCTGCCGGGGAACGAACCTCGGCATCAACGAACCTCGGCCGCCCCAGGGAAGACAGGAGGTGAAGAGGCAGACTTCACGGACGGCCTCACTCGTGAAAGAGGACAACAACCATTCGCGGAAGACGACCTTGGCAGAAGAGGATGACGACCGTTCACAGAAGATGACCATTCGCGGAGGAGCAGCTTCACAACCAGGGGTAGACGTGGTGTTTTGACGAATGAGGAGCAACCAGGGAGGTCGAGATCTTCCATGGGCCAGTCGACGAGTCAGTAGAGACCACGGAGCCAGACACCCGACAACCGTTTTACTTTCAGGTCCTTTGGACACGACTCTGGGTGGCAGCATGAGCGTGACAGAGAGAGAGAGATCATCCTACATGTACCTTGAGGACGTTAGGAGGGGCCCCGGGTTACAGTGAGTGCTGGGAGAGGAGTATGTCAACCTGGACGGGGAGGATGGCGAGATCTGGGCGAGGAGGGATCGGCTACAGCTACCGGAGCAGAGTCCGAGTGTGACACCCCCAGAGAATGCGGCTTTGAGGCGGCTTTGGGACCAGTTCCAGCAGCAGCCTGGTGCAGCAGGGCAGCGGTCTAGTGCGACAAATCCACAATTGGGGCAACTGGAGGATGGGTCACTTGGGCTCCAACCCAAGAGAGCAGCTCGAGAGGGAGGGGACTTTTCATGGAAGAGAACAATCGCAGATGAAAGGCTTCTTCGGCGGCGGGGACGCTTGCAGCCAGGGATCTTTCATGTATGAACGTGCTCACGGGCGAATCTTTGGTGACGAGGACGCTTGGGACCGGACAGGGCCCTTCACGGACGACCACGTTCATGGACGAGGACCACTCGCGGATGAGAGCGTTCGCGGAAGAGAGGAGTCTTCACCAAGACGGTGGCTCGATGGGAAGAACGATCCAGTCGACCAATCTTCCTTTCCAGTTTTTCAGAGTAGATGGGGAAGACCATTCGCGGATGGGGCCGTTCGCGGAATACCAGTGGAAGACGACGTTCGCGGACGTACGTCTTTTGTGGAAGAACGTCTCCGAGGCATATTAGCGGAAGAGTCCGTTCACGGAAGGTTCGCGGGAGACAGCATTCGCAAAAGAGGGGGGTCCTTACCCTGTCGACAACCGAGACGGGATGTCCAGGTGTCGACAGTGCCAGAGAACGGATTGTCCCGCCCCTCGCCATACCACAAGACCCGAGTGAGAAGAGGAGGCCTGTCCGACTCAGGAGGGGTGTCCCCTACCCCTGGAGGACCTCTGACGAGGATATGCTTCCTCCAATCAACAGAGAGGAATGGAGCCCAGGAGGACCCCAGGTAAACATCTTACGGGAGGTCCCCTTGGAGCCCTGGATGGAGGATCATTACTGTGGCGATGGAGTCGGCATATTCCAGATCTGGGAGTTGCCCCGCCAGGAGGACCCGAGGACGATTACGGAGCCAGCCGAGGAGTCCCTGCCTGAGGACTGGAGCTCCCCGTGAGAGGAGGACGGAGCCAGGAGCGTCGGCAGATCTCTGCATTGGCTTCGCCCCTCTGCCTGGTTTTGGTTTCTCCTGATGATGCTCTTCACACTGCATGGTTTGGGACCAGAAGCTGTGGCCAGAGCAGCGATCGGCGCGACGGCTGACGTGTGGATGCTCTGCCGAGAGGAGCCCTTACCGTCCCATGCCTCAACCCTGTGGTCCGAGATCCAGATACACCAGTGCTGGCTGCCACCTGGTCCATGGCCACGGGAGGACGCCGGACTCCGACAGAAGGAGCCCCGGAGTTCCAAGTACTGAACGGGTATTCCCGGGAGGACCTCGTGACCCTTCAATGAGCCGACCCTGAAGTTGGAGTCATCCTCGGGTGGAAGAATACCTTCACTGAGCGGCCTGCATGGACCGAAGTCAGAACCAAAAGTCAGCAAATGAAGACTCTGTGGCAACATCGGGACCAGCTGGAGCTACGTGATGGGCTTCTGTTCCGGAGGTATGAGCAGCATGCCAGAACGTGCCAATACATCAACTGGTCGTTCCGGAAGTCCTGAGACGTACCATCATGAAGGAGGTCCACACCGATAAGCTGATGAGCCACCAAGGAGTCACCAAGACAGTCCACCGACTAAAAGCAAGAATGTATTGGCAGGGTATGACGAAGGACATGGAGCGCTGGTGCCGGGAGTGCCTGAAGTGCAGTGGGAGAAAGCCACGACCAAGCCCAAGTACCACCTTATGGGAAATTTACCAGTGGGCGATCGGCTAGAAAGGGTGGCCATGGACATTCTGGAGCCCGGGACGATCACCAATTCTGGGAACCGGTATATACTGGTCATGGGAGATTATTTAGTGGACTGAGGCCTACACTCTATCTACACGTCTTCGTATCTGAGTTTGTGTGCCGTCTGGGGATGCCAGCCAATATACATACCAACCAGAAACGAGAGTTCGAGAGCAAGCTTTTCCTCAAAATAATCAAGATCCAAGGGACCTTACCTTGTCATAAAAGCTCATCTCGGATGGATGGTGTCGATACAAGATCGACCCGGTGGCAAAACAAAAGATGTCCACATCGACAATTTGAAAAGGTGATGGTTTACCCCTGAAACTGACGTCTGGACAACCAGTCCAGACGATGTAATCCCATTCCGGACTTCCAATGATGACGAGGGACGAACCGTTGGCGGAAGCACCGCTCGCGGAAGCACCATTCGCGAAGGCACGTTCGCGGAAGCATCGTTCGTGGAAGAACTGTTTGCGGATGAGGAGAAAAAACGTTATTACGTTTTCTAACAATGCATTTTCCCATAGATCCCAGGTCCGCGCCTTTTTTATTTAAGCAGACTGGCCTACGATTCCGTCATCACTTCCACCATGAACACATCACCTCTGCAAGTACATGTAATTGACACGCCAATATTTGCAGACGAAGGCTTCGGGGAAGTACCTGATTTTTATCTCGCCGACTTCCTACCGCTTGGCATCAATGAGATGAGCAACAAGGTTGACGAGCCTGACCAGAAGAAAGATCCAGGAGCCGGGAGCGCCAAGATGAGCCCCGAGGAAGCCGACGGTCCCCTGCCAGGAAGCCTTCTCTAGCGAGAATACGACGTTGGTGCAGCCCCTGCCGGATCCACGTGTCGGCGTGCAACTTCAGCCGACACATGGCGACTAAGCACAGCCAGAAGAAAGGGCGGCACCTGTGCAAGTTTTGTACCCAGCGGTTCGTCCACAGAGTGGACTGAGACAGGCATGAGGTGTCTCATGCGAGCGGCAACGTCCTGAAGCCAGGACGGAGGAGGACGGCGACCGACACGCCCGTGTCTGACCCCCGGGATGGCCCGTCTACTGTGCCTGCCCCTGACCTGGAAACTGTCAGTTTCCTGGCCACCCGGACGATCAGCCCACAGCCGTCAAGCCCCTGAGAGGACGTCCCCAGTCAGGCGGACGCCCTGAGACAGGAGGATGCCTCAAGCCCTAAGGACGACCCGTCTAACAGCGAGGAGGAGCCAGAGTCCAAGCAAGAGCGGCGAGAGGAGAAGTCCCCGGAGGCTCCTAACCACGAGGACGATGGCCACCGCTCCCAGGGACTCTGTACCAGCCTACAAGCCGTTGTACCTGAGTTGGTTCTTCAAGCCAGTTCCAGAGACCGAGGAGAAGCTGCGGCCGTACGTCGAGGGCCTGGGGAGAGACGTCACTGCCGGATAGAGGGCCCTGGAATACCTGGCGTGAACCCTGGCGACTGGTCGACGACAGCTGAGCCAGGCGGAGGCTCAGCTACAGGCCGAGATGGACCAACGGCGTCTTGAGGCGGAGGTCAAACAGCTCAAGGAGGAGGCCTTGCAGCGGGAGAAGTCCCACAGGAGGGAGCTACGAGCTCACATCAAGGAGAGCCAGATGCTCCAGGAGCCGGACGTACACTGACGCAAGAGACTGGCTCGCCAAGACCTCCGAGAGCGAGGTAGAGTGGCAGTAAGGCGGAGGGAGAGGCCCTCCCCCCCCCCCCCGGACGAGAGAAGAGAAGACCAAGAAAGGAAGAGATGAAGAAGGAGGAATAAGGCCGTGAGAAGACAGTGAAAGGATCAACGGGGACGTTGATCTCCAGAAAAGGTGGAGTTGTAACAAAACCAATACAACAGAGTGCGCCAAAAACGTTTGTTAGGAACGGTCACGTGATCGCGGAAGAGTCGTTCGCAGAGGCACCGTTCGCAGAAGTCCTGTTCGTGGAAGACTACTAGCGGAGCCACCGTTCGTGGAATAATACTCGTGGAACAACTGTTCGCGGAAAAACTGTTCACGGATGCAGCCTTCTCCACGTGGTACTGAGTGCGGAAGAGTCGTTCGCGGACGAAGATGCGCGCACAGCCACCCAGGCTATATAAGGGCGAGCAGACGGCTGCTCAATGAGCACAGCAATAGCAACATCGACCGTGGGGAGATCATCACCACCACAACCAAGGGACTCGACGACCTCCGTGCGGTCGACTCCTTCTTCAGGGCCTTTGACTCAGCAGGATTTCGACTAACTACCTGGAGAAACCAATCGACTAACGGGAAGGGAAACTTTACTGGGACGGGACGGTGAGGAGCATTCGGCAGAGAACTCTGTACATCACGTTGGTGAGAGACAATTCCATTTAAGTTATTATTTGATGTTGATAAATCTTCATGTATTCACGTCTGAGTTGATTCTTGCCTGAGCAAGCCGGTGAGCTACTGAGTGATGCACCGAAAATAGTGAGCACCTTTTAGTGACGGCTCTCGAATCACAACGAGCGGGAGTTCCGAAAGTCTTTACAATCAGGAGGCAGGGTTTTTGGGCAGACAAAAACACAACAACAGTCATACCAAACGTCACATATATATCCATGTATCAGAGAGACTATGAGAAAATGGTCGCTAAATCCAAAATTGGGCATTTTTCGTCGAATCCAGCCGTCATTGTGAAAAAAAGTTAGCCCAAAGTCTAAGACAGGTTACCGTACAATTATATGTTTTGTGTATTAGATTTTAGCCATTTTTCCCGTATATTAGATATTAGCCATTTTTCCCGTGACCTTGAAAATATGGTCTCTGGTCCAATTCAAGATTACGAAAATATCCAGTACATATGTAAATGATGTATATCATTCCTAGTATACATGTATGTCATTTATAATGGGGTATTTTTTTATAATATCTCACTTGATATTGAGATCAGAGATCAGGAATCAATTGTGGCCTTACAGGAATAAATATATATTCTGAATATTCTCACGACCTTGAATTTGGCCTTTGACCTAATTTTCAAGGTCAAAGGACAAAGTGGCTAATATCTCGCTTATTATCGAATTTACAGCTTCGGAATGAATTGTGAACATTTTGTCCTGTGACCTTGAAAATTAAGTCACAGGTTAAATTCAAGGTCATGACAATATTCAGAATATATACTCTGATTTTTCTAACTCGTTTACACCGGTTTTTGACGATATCTTTGCGGTGCTGAATCGTATCGTTCTATAACTTGGCACATCTCACCTGACAGTCAAACGGCAATTTTCTACCAAATTTCAGACTTCTATCGCAATAATTGAAGAAGTTGGCAATCTACCCCAATGTTAAATTTAAGCCAAAAACGGGATCTCGAGAATCTGAGCATATTCGAGGATTTGATCCTGTTTACATCGATCAGGAATCGATGTATTGTTGTAATTTTAGACCAGAAGACACATTGGGGTGTATTCTACACAAACATGTTGATTTCAGAAGATTGAACCACTACCAAACCGAGCAAATGTACAAAATTGTGTGCGGACCCAGAAATTAAATGACAGGGCTAAATTTAACATTGGTTTAGATTGCCAACTTTTTCAATTTTCGTGATAGAAGTATGAAATTCGGTAAATAATTGCCGTTTGACTCCCAGGTGAAGTATGCCAAGTTATAGAACGATAGCATTTAGCATTTAGTATATATCATTTCCTTATCGTATATGTTCACAATTGATTCCTAAGCTCTAAAATCGATAATAAGCCGAGATATTAGCAATTCTGTCATGTGATCTAGAAATTAGGTCAAAGGTCAAATTCAAGGTCGTGAAAATATTCAGCATATATCATTTCACAATGTCAACAGTTGATTCCTAATCTCTAATCTCAATATTAAGTGAGATATTTGGGAGAATGTACCCCATTATAAAGCATAGGAGAATGTAACATGGGAGAGTTGCATTCGGGCCGAGTTTGGGCTCAAAAGGGCCACTTGGAGCGATGCAAGAGCAATGAAACTTATACACGTAAGTCCGGTAATCTAAAAACTAAATAAACCTCCCTCTTGAAAATTTTTTAGGTAATTTCGAAAAGATTTTCGAAAAGATTTCAGAAAGATGCGCCCGTGAACCGAGCACAGACGGACGAACAGGCGACGTATCCTTATGAAAAACATAAACCGTATACTCGTGTCTGGGTAGATGGCATTGCCAGCCTCGCCGAGCACGCAGTGGAATAGGAATCCACTTACAGTGTATATGTATACTCTGATTTTTTCTTACTTGTTTACGCTGGTGTGTGTTTACGCAGCACTTGCGTGCTCGGCGAGGCTGGCAATGCCATCTATATGTCTTGGCTAGTAAGAACACATGTATGCATGTATACTCTGATTTATCTAGCCTGGTTACGCCGGTTTTGGACAATATTTTTGCAATGTTAAGTGATATCGTTCTATACCTTTCATACTCACCTGGGAGTCAAACGGCAATTCTCCACCAAATTGGCAATTCTTTACCAATCTACCCCAATGTTAAATTTCACCCGAAAACGGGATCTCGAGAATCCGAGTATACTACAGGATCTGGTACTGCTTACATCTTTCAGGATTCGACATGCTATTGTAATTTTAGACCCGAAGACACATCGGGCTGTATTCTACACCAAAATGTTGATTTCGAAAGATTGCACTGTTACAAAACCGAGCAAATGCACAAAATTGTGTACGGACCCAGAAATTAAATGACAGAGTTAAATTTAACATTGGGGTAGATTGACAAGTTTTTCAATTTTTGCGATAGAAGTCTGAAATTCGGTAGAAAATTGCCGTTCGACTTCCAGATGAAACCACTGATTCGGCATCGCAAAATTATCAACAATACAAAAGCGTAAGCGAATTAGAAAAATCAGAGTACATGAGATAGTTGACATGCTTACATATATGTGAACATTTACACCAAGTCCATATACATAGTAAACGAACGCTAAATACGTGCACAATACACGTGTACATGTGCACTTCAATGACAAGCAATGATAGTGGTGAAGATGATGAGTCGCGTTTCTTGATTTTTTTTCATCCTAACAGTCTTCCAGCAGTGACCAGGTGTGTCATCAGACCCCCAACAACGGTACAGTGCATACAAATATACACGTACCATCGCATCTCTTTCCGGTAATAGTGTCATTGGTCATACCAGATGCAAGATTCGAGGAAATATAATCGGAGTTAATTATCAAACGGTGCTTACCTCTATACCCTTCACAAATGCGTACATGATGGACTTATGAAAAGCACTAATTGGATTCAATCAACTCACCTGTATTGAGTTCGCGAGTGGGCGACTGTTCCGTTGCCATTTTCGTGTGAACGACGGTGCCCGCTGATAGCAAAGTCAAACCCGTATTATTGTCACACTCGAGGGGCTGCATGGTGTCTATAAATGTGATATAAATATCGTCGCGAGACGCATAAAAATTTAATAGAAAAGCAAGCTGTTAGAGACAGATTCACAGTCACTCATGATGTCCCGACATACATTCTCGGTCCGATAGAAATCCCATGAAACATCATTTATAGGTCTACATTCTCCACAGCATCACATACTTATATTCATACGTCATGCCTATATGTACTTGTATGCTTGTGGTTGAAAACACCATGGTCGTGTTATTACTTAAAAGTAGCCAATTACATGATTTTAAATACTTAATATCCCATGTTTATAATGGTAATGAATTTATCCGCATTATATACAGTAACATGACTTGTACATGTATATACGACCGACATGTATATGTAGGCTACTGGTCGAAGTCGCAACGTCTCTCTCAGTTTTTTCTACATGTTACATTAATTATGGATCTGTTACGCGGAAAATGTACAATAATTTTCAAATTAATATCATAACACCAGGATTGTCAGAAGAGAACTGGTTGCAGCATAATTTGGAGCGCACCATATGTTGTGCCGTGGCGCTAAGGCTGTATATCATATCAGTATCATTGATCTGGTTGGGTCATCATTTCCCATATTATACCGGTATGAAGCGTTTGGATCAAACGTGAATCTGTATACACAATGCTGTAGCACTATTCATAATTTTGTAGATTACATTTTGTAGATTACAATGTAAGTCATTTGAAGATGAGTTTCAAGTTATCATGTTTTCTGTGACGGAAAACGAGAAATCCAAAGTGTTGACTTGTACAGAACCTGAATATCTTTAACCGTTCTCCGACTGAATTCTTTAACCGTTCTCCGACTATATCCGAGCAATTTTGTGTTAAGTTTTTTTAGGTTACCGGACCTTTGGTCGTCCGTCCGTTCACATTTTTATCTTTAAAGTTTACAGTTGAATCCTTCTTAAATTTTGCAAAAAAATACTTAAAAATATTTCCAGGAAAGATTTTTTTAGTTTTCCGATTTCCGCATTTTTTTCAAAATGGCGGCCGTTTTCGATGAAAAATGCCTGGTTTTGGACTTTGGCGGCCATTTTCTCAAAATCTGTTCAGTAACTTTTTTTCTTTTTGATACATAACACTCCTCATATGTACTCTTGTGATGTGTATAAGTTTCATTGCCCTTGAATCGCTCGAAGTGGGCCATTTTGGCCCAAACTTGGCCCAAATAAGACTCCGATGTTAAATTTTCCTGTGCTTTATAATGGGACACATTATTGCTAATATCACTCAATATTGCGATCAGAGACTAGGAATCAATTGTGGACATATAGGAAATCATATATGCTGAATATTGTTGTGACCTTGAATTTGACCTTTGACATCATTTTCAAGGTCGGAGGACAAAATGGCTAAAATCTCGCTTATGAACGACTTTACTGCTTACAAATCAACTGGGGACATATAGGGAGTGATATATATGCTGAATATTGTCATGACCTTGAATTTGACATTTGACCTCATTTTCAAAGTCAAACTTCATAATAGCTAATATCTTGCTTATTATCAACTTTACAGCTTAGGAAGCAATTGTGCACGTATAGGAAATGATATATACTGAATCTTGTCATGACCTTGAACCTGACCTTTGACCTAATTTTCAAGGTGAGAGCATAAAATGGCTAATATCTCGCTTATTATCAACTTTACAGCTTAATAATCAATTGTGAACATATAGTAAACGATATATGCTGAATAGTGTCATGACCTTGAATTTGACTTTTGAACTCATTTCAAGGTCAAAGCACAAAATGGCTAATATCTCGCTTATTCTCGACCTTACAGCTTTGCAATCAATTGAACACATATATAGGAAATGAAATATGCTTGATATTGTCCTGACCTTGAATTTGACCTTGGACATAATTTTCAAGGCCAGAGCACAAAATGGTTGATATATCACTTATTATAGACTTTGCAGCCGGAAATCAATAGTGAACATATGGTAAACGATATATGCTGAATGTTGTCATGACCTTGAATTTGACCTTTGACGTCATTTTCAAGGTCAAAGCTCAAAATAGCTAATATCTCGCCTATTTTCGACTTTACAGCTTAGGAATCAATTGTGCACATATTGGAAATGATATATACTGAATCTTGTCATGACCTTGAACTTGACCTTTGACCTCATTTTCAAAGTGAGAGCATAGAATGGCTAATATCTTGCTTACTATCAACTTTACAGCTTAATAATCAATTGTTATCGTATATTAAACGATATATGCTGAATAGTGTCATGACCTTGAATTTGACCTTATACCTCATTTTCAAGGTCAAAGCACAAAATGGCTAATATCTCGCTTATTATCGAACTTACAGCTTTGCAATCAATTGAGCGCATATAGGAAATGATATATGCTTAATATTGTCCTGACCTTGAATTTGACATTTGACATAATTTTAAAGTCAGAACACAAAATGGCTGATATCTTGCTTAATATCGACTTAGGAAAGCTTAGGAATCAATTTTTGACATATAGAAAGTGATATTTGCTGAATAATCTCATCACCTTCAATTTGACCTTTGATCTCATTTCCAAGGTCAGAGCGCAAAATGGTTATTATCTTGCTCATTGTCGATTTTGCAGCTTATGAATCAATTGTGGACATGAAATGATATATGCAATATTCTTGTGACCTTGAATTTGACCTTCGATCTTGTTTTCAAGGTCACGGGACAAAATGGTTAATATCTGAGATGTAAAACATTGTCCGGTAACCTTTCTTAGCCCTTGGGCAATTTTTTGTAATATTCACGTTTAACCCTTATAATGAGTATTCATGGCGTATTATTCTTAGATTGCTTTATTTAGCTACTTTTAGAGCCTTTTTTTCGAGTGTGGTACATAATCGAGAGCCACAAATTATTTGTATCTTTCTGTATTTAGACCCGACTTCTCTTATACTGATATTCTAATGCCCAAGTGTTAATCAAGTAGCTTATTCCCCCAAAAACCTCCCCACCCAGACTCTGTACTAGATATACATGTCCCTACTTATCCAACACGGCCATCGTACATACATTCCACACATATACATGTCTCCAAGACTGGACCTCATCTGCATACAGTCATGCGCAGTACACTGCGTATAACCAATCACAACACAGCACATGCAACACAGGGCATGGCAAATTCTACAGACCCCAGCAAGTAGCCCGCCATTTGGACATTTGAAAAAAAGTGATCAAAGAAGATGGCTGTGATTGTGTAGAACCATCTGACCAATTTCCGAAGAACCTCGGGCCTACGTCGCGCTCTAGTGTAAGTGTCACAACCTGACAGTATGACCATCACCCTGTCAGTGCCATCTACCGTGCCCTACAGTAGACCGCAGTCGCTGCTACCTGGTGAAGTGTGCTGCAATGACGAGGTGTCATTCCCGCATCTCCCGCCAGCCTTCCAGCGATTCGTCCCGTGCTCAGTCAAAATGAGCGATACACTGCCTTTGTCTCAATAACAGCCGCCTCCACGTTGTTTGAGTCGCAAATGTGTTTACATGTGATCCAGTATCCCATCTGTACACACAAACCAGTAATATTCTTAATTGCAATGGCATGTGGGTACGATCGGTCGTGCTGACATGAAGTCATATTTGATCAATGCACAATCCATGCAAGTCAAGTCCATGTCGTATCAACCGGAATGATCGAATACCGGCACCTGGACTGGTACACTCGCAGCACAACTAGTGCCGCCCAGTGCTTATGACATCGCACCTCTCAGAGCCTCAAGCGTTGATGACTCGTTAAGAACAATTATTGCAATTCGCGCAGATGCCGACAGTCTTTGTTGTTGAACCAAAACATTTCCGCTTATGTGTACCAATCAAGCGGACCTTCAGTTATATTTCGACGTACTAATGCCACATCTGCAACAAGCCCACTCTGGAGGCTGCCCCCAGCACCCTAGGACAGATTCGCGACACCTCTGCTTGACACGACGACACCAGCTGCGCTGTATCAACCTCGCATGACAATGGTGTGTCAATCCAGCCTCATGGGTTGTGGTGACACATCCAACGCCGTCTCTGTCAAGTCGCCGGCAGCACGACATCGGAGTAACGATATCCGATGCTCAACCTCGCAGGAATACCTCCAATGAAGGTGTGACTTGTCACAGTAAATGCAATGCTGTGCTTAAACAGTTTTCTGTTGCGTTTACATACATGGATGTGACACAAATCTATGTTCCGTAGTACATTCCGCGGACGAACTAAGTGCTCACCCTAGACATTTCTATGGGAAACCCCTGGGAAGACTTTTGCCGCCAGTTACTCGAGAGCTGGGAACTCGCACCTTGTTGTCAGTCAAAAAGAGATGACTTTCCATTCATTCGACAGGAATGCGGTGAAAACGTCAAACATTTTCTTAAGCGGTTGTATGCTCGTAACGAACAAGTGTTTGATGACATGACTTTATCGTCACGCCAGAGTACTGTGATAACTCAATTCATCAATGAACAGCCAGACTGAGGCATTGCTGACACACGAAGAACAGTCACTGCAATTGGTCCAGATGCCAACAGCCTTCGTGGTTGAACTAACGCAATTCTGCTCACAGCCCCCTGTCGAGCCAAACGTCTCCATTTATTTGTCTACGTACAACCGTTCCATCCGCAACAAACTTGGTCCAGAGGCCACCCTGGCACCCCGGGACAAATTCACCTTACCTCTGCTGACCATGACGATGCCAGCTGCGTTGCATCACCCTCACATAACAATTGTGTGCCTATCCTGCCTCACGGGTCTGCCACGCACGGCGACATGTCCAATGCTGTCTGTGTCATGTCGCCAGGCCCCAGCAACACGACAATAGAGTACAATAGAGTGTGGAGTGAGTGGCGCAATGGATAAGGCGTCGGACTCGTAATCCAAAGATCATGGGTTCGAGTCTCGAGCTGGACTGCTGTGCCATTTTACTAGTGTCCTCAGGCAATGCATTTACCATTGATGTGACTGTCTATCTTCACCCAGGATTAAAATGAGTACCGGTTGATAATGGGTGTTGTATAGAGCGCTTTGAGTGTGGCTGCTCCAAGCACATTCATTCAAACTGGGGTTGAAGTGTAAAGCGCCTTTGAAAGCGGGTTGAGTTCAGCTGTAAAGAGCGCTATATCAAATGTGATAACTTTAACTTTATCAATCTCTGAGGCTCAACATTGCAGGTAGTTGCCACCTGCGGCTGTGTTTCTGACCTTTGTGCCAGACAGACAGTTATTTCTGGCGCCACACACGATGCTGCCGATCAACTCGATAGTCACAACATTCTAATACCAATCTCCGATGCTCAACATTGTAGGTCGTTTGCCACCTGCAGTTGTGTGGACAGTGCACGACATCGGAGTTCTGATATCCAACACCAGCGCCACAAATTACAGGCAGACCAGCCACCGGCTCTGTCCATCGAGGGACCTCCAATGCCAACAATGCCACCAGTCACAGCCACTCACACAGAATCGACAGGGTTCACCACTCCGAACATACTGATCATCCAACATGTTGCTAAATCACACTATAGTCATCTCAAGTGGTGTCTGCCAACCAAGGGATAGTCACCTTCCCAGTGTGCCAATACGTGCAACCGGAATTCGCCCACCCTCACATCGGTATACCGATACAGCCGCAAACCTACAATCAGCTGACTAATGCCACTCAACCGCGCTCCCAGCTCAGAATGCCCAAGCAGTTACATCAATAACATCTGCTGCTCCTCCCATCCTGCCAACATAATAGCAGACTTCCACGACAACCGCAACAGTGTGGGCTCAGTTGAGCCTGAATGCGCTCCAGCAAGTCAGACCAGTAGTGCTCAACCTTCAAAGAGAGTTAGCTTGTCACAATATATTCACAGCTCTGAACACTTTGCTGCTGCGTTTACATACACAGATATGAAATAAAACTACTATGCCCCATAGTATGTTACAAGGACAAGCAGAAGCTCTCACCCTGAACATTCCCATGGAAATGCCCTGGGAATATTTCCCGTCCAGGTACCTGAGAGCTGGGAACCCGCATCTCATTGCCAATCGAAAAGATATGACTTTCTGTTCACTTGACGGGAATGCCAGGAAGATGTCAAACATTTTCTAATAAGCGGTTGTGCACTTTTGTCGAACAAATGTTTGATGATGTGACCTCATCGTGGTACTCAATTCATCAATGGACAGCCAGGCTATATATAGCAGACAAACTGTGTGTGTTCACTCTCAGTTCCTACAGTGACACACTGACCGCTATGCTGGAGGCTAAAACCGCCAATGTCACACTAAGCAAGACCGGCTGCACACAATGTACAGAATTGAAACAGTGGCTGAGGAATATACTGACGATGAACTGTCTTTTGATGAATTATCGTGTGCTCTGAACCAAGTTAAGTTTTAGCTGTGCCAAACTTCAAACCAATTCGCTGCCTACTAAGACATATGATAATAGCTTGCTCGCACAAGTGGGTAGCACAAGCTTTTCAGAGCATGATAAGTGATGAACACAGTTCGATAAGAACCTCTGCAACCCCCAAAAATTGTCTTAGCAACACCAACCCTGCGACAGTCAAGCCAGTAAGGGAAAGTGCTGCAGCGTTCCAACTGTTTGAGCACTGTTCAGAGCTCCAAATTGATTTTCATATATGTACCAACAGTTACCACCCCTACCTGGCCTTCGATCGCTTGGAATCGTACAGTCACTGCCTTCTCCAGGAGTGCCTGTCCCGCCACCGTCAATGCCCAAAGTCGCACGACACCACCGCAGTTTCGAGCTCAACCAACGCTCCATGAAAGGGTGTTCACGCCATGCCCACAGTAATTGCCACGTGGACCTCGCCACCACGAAGGGGTGTTGCTCTCAAGTGTTCGTGACATCAACACCGACAACACATCAAAAGTAGGGTGGATCTCCAATAACAAAGGCTTTTATGTGTGAACCGTAGCTACCATCAGCGCCACCATCACAGCCTCTCGACCCCCCTTGCGATGATCAACGCAGAGACATCAACAGAAATCTCAGTTCCATCGATGGGTACCTGGACCTCACAATGCAGGTCAGTACCAAAGAAATGACTGTGACATTCTTCACCATTGGTGGCTTTAGCTTGCAAAATTTCAACAGGAAAAATACCTGGCTGATCTATGTATTGTGTGTGCATGTGAAGGACGGTAATCTGCACTCATCACACATGGGTGTGGGCGCAGCACCAGCAAAGATGCCATCGCAAGAAAGTGACGAAATGTGCCATGTGGCAGGAAGGAACAGCACTAGATCTAGTACAAGTTTTTTTTTGTGCTGGGGATGATCCAGAGCCCCTCATGAAGAACGCACCAGTGAGAAACTAGCCTGCACCTGAAGGTTTGTGAGAGGTGGACGCAGCCACGTTCACCTGTGTCTCTTGTCACCTGCTGTATTCATACTCCTTGAAACAAAACTTTAATATGCCTGTGTACGAGCGACTTTTGGATGGAAAAAATTGTCAAGTGAGCCACTCCATGACTTCAAGCACCTCACCGCCCGAGGAGCCATCAGTTCAACCGCAGGTGTCTGCTGCACCAGATTCGCCGATACCTGTCTGTGTACTGCCAACGCACATTGCGACGCTTCTGCAAAATCCGAAAGAAAGTGCTAACGAACAGTACCGATTCGCAAAACTTCACCAAAATGCCAGCACGTTGAAGCTGGCATTTAGCACGTGCTAGCCCAATTTCACCTGACCATGTATGCGAGCATCGCCCGATGCTAGCATTGCTTCTGGGCACTGTGGCACACTAAAAGCATTTTTTTGTGAAGGCCATTATATGCTCTCTTATGCTCGCAAGCACATGATCGAGTGGTTTATAGACAGTCTGTATCATGTAGATCGTATGGGCAAATGCAGTGTTTAAGTTCAGCTTATATTGAAGTCGCCTGATGCGATGGCATTGCGCCCACTGGTCGCACCTTGCGAGTTGATGCTAGCATCAAGTCGCACATAATCACATGGGCTAGTAATCAGCATGTAGCATTCGCATGGCTAGTGAGTTTTTGCGAAAACTGATCGCTGCCAGATTAACAAACTCATGGAGATGATTCATCCGCCAATCACACTAATCGCAGTGCCGCACATCAACTGGGGAGATATTCCCATTCACTGGCATACACACATGCTGGGGTTCGCCCGAGGTCGTTACTTCACGCTATTGTCGATTATCACGTCAGCAGCGCAACTGCCTGTTCTGCATCCGTTTTTTGGCACCCGGTTGCAGGCCATGGATCATTCTGCGCGCCTGAGGGATTAAACGCTCACGTGCTGGCCTACCATTATCCTTTTTTAAGGTATTGTGTGTGTCCAGCATGTGACGGCTTCCTTACGCCGACCTCCAGGAATATGATACGGCAAATCTCGGAGCTGTCTGCTGCCCATCAGGAAAAAAATTCTGATTTTCACCCAAAGCAAGATCATTGCCAACGAGCTGATTCGCAAATGATTCGTCATTCGTTGTGGGGTCGACGCACAGCCAAATCTGCATTTCCGGCCACCAATAGTGAAAGTGCACGTCACAATCTTTTGACTAAAGGCGGTTACACACCGAAGCCGCGCGACCGTTTTACGGAACCGTTTTGTGCTGTCCGTTTTTTAACGCCGCCCAAGCTATGATAGAACTCAGCTTTCCAAAGGGAAGTGTGCACACATGTTCCGTTCTAGATCTCCGCTTTCTAAAAAATAGGACAGTGTTCTAATTTTTACGCCTTACGTCCGAAACGCCAGCGCATGATATGAGTGAAAAATGCATTTAGAGGTTGAAATATCGCTATATGTTCCATAAATTGCCTGGTCTGTCCCTTTATTGTTACCTTTGTGGACTTCAACTGCATGCACAATGTCAAGCAAAGGTAATGGCCAAATTACTTAGTCTTCATAATATTATTTGTTGCTCTTTTTTGATATGTCATGTATAAATAGAGTTGTGTTTAAGGTTTCCCACAGCTATTGCTGAATCCTATGTAATTTGCTAATAATTGCATTATTATTCTGGAATACAATGACTGCCAAAAGTGGTCGCTCGGCCATCTTGGATCTTATTTTCGTGACAAATGAAGGCTACCTCAACGCCTCATTTTACTGTACATGGAAATCCAAACAAATGGTTCTATTTCATACATCATGACACAACTGACGGTAACACGTACAGTACTTCACGGTTGCAAATAGGCCTATGTAGGTATATATTTTGTGGTAAACAATTACAAACAATGTAAAAATCACATTAAACTTCGTCAAATTGCTCTTTCGAAATGCGAAAATAGTTCTGGTATTTGTCCGGGTATTCTTCCAGTTCCCGTACCAGCCTATATTCAGGTGGTTTAGTGGATGGATTCAAAGGACTTATATCAGGATGCACAGAGCCCAAAATCGGTGTCTTTTTGTAACTCTATTGGCCGTCTCATCATTTTTTATCAGATATTTCTTCCAATAGTATATGACCGCGTGTTGAAATTGCAGGTGGAGGACGTACATATTTTTTACGGACATGACTTAAGTGCTAAAAACAAACGTCAGTACTCGGTGTGTACAGAAAAAACGGTACCGTTCCTAAACTGACACGGCCGTCAAGAAACGTTGACGTCGCCGTAACCAGACGCGCGGCTTCGGTGTGTAACCGCCTTAAGATATCTTTGAAACGGTGCGTCATAGAGCGAAACGGACGTTATTTTCGGACTCATGAATGTAGACAAACATGTTCGATGGGTATTGAGGATGAGCTTCGACCTTGGCCCAAAATCCTTCCAGTGAGTCGGCATTATTCATATTCTTCAATATCTCAGAAACGGTGCATCATAGAGCGAAATGGATTTTCAGACTCTAGACTCTCTAGACAAACATGTCCAATGGGTATTGATGATGAACTTTGACCTTGGCCTGAAATGTTTTCACCGAGTAAGAATTAATTTTTTTTTTAAAAATCAATATCTCGGAAATGGTGCATTGTAGAGCGAAACTGACGTTATTTTTATTGTTGGTCTTATGGATACTGAGGATGAACTTTCACCTTGGCCTAAAATATTTACGCATTTTTCATTTCTTTGATATCTCAGAAATGGTGTTTATACAGCATAACGGACATTATTTTCAGACTCTTCGTCCCAGACAAAGATGTCTAAGTGATGTTTCGGGTGAACTTTGACCGTGGACATGTTTGGAGTCATTATGACTGTAGACAGGTGTCTCTTAGGAATATGCTAGGTAGGAATAGAGCTTCACATTAAATACACCAAGGCATCTTTAGGCCTTGACGTCTGAATGTATAACCTCTTATCATTGGTTTTCGCATGAGGATGTTTGGGGAGATAAGTTAGTGATGCTTAGCTTTTTAGTGTTTAGACTCTCAGACTAGTCAGTCTGAAAGTCTAAAAAACGGTAAATTCGAGGACGTAGTTTGACGAAGGGGTGTATATTATATTTAGTAGGTTATCCCCAAAACCTCCTCACACATACGTACATATCTCTACTTATCCTACACGGCCACCATACATATATTCCACGCATATTTCATCAAGACTACACCTCATCTGCATACAGTCACGCGCATTACATTACTTCTAACCAATCACAACACAGTACTTGCATATCACATGCGACAGGAGGCATGGAAATTTCCACGGCCAGAAACAAAAAGCCCACCATCTTGGCAGTTGGGAAGAAGTGGTCAAAGGAGATAGCTGTGATTGTATAGTGATATCGACAGTTGGACTCTTCGGATGACCTGATTGTCATCATTATGACTGTAGACAGGTGTCTCTTAGGAATATGCTGGGTAGGAATAGAGCTTCACATTAAATACACCAAGGCATCTTTAGGCCTTGACGTCTGAATGTATAACCTCTTATCATTGGTTTTCGCATGAGGATGTTTGGGGAGATAAGTTAGTGATGCTTAGCTTTTTAGTGTTTAGACTCTCAGACTAGTCAGTCTGAAAGTCTAAAAAACGGTAAATTCGAGGACGTAGTTTGACGAAGGGGTGTAGATTATATTTAGTAGCTTATCCCGAAAACCTCCTCACACATACGTACATATCTCTACTTATCCTACACGGCCACCATACATATATTCCACGCATATTTCATCAAGACTACACCTCATCTGCATACAGTCACGCGCATTACATTACTTCTAACCAATCACAACACAATACTTGCATATCACATGTGACACGAGGCATGGAAATTTCCACGGCCAGAAACAAAAAGCCCACCATCTTGGCAGTTGGGAAGAAGTGGTCAAAGGAGATAGCTGTGATTGTATAGTGATATCGACAGTTGGACTCTTCGGATGACCTGATTGGATTAAACGGGGACGACTTGCACTGTCGGTGGACATTATAAGGCGCATGTAAGAGTGGATGGAAGGCTCATCGAACATTCCTGAGAACAACTCTTATAGTCAAACACTGGAGTTATTTCTAGTACAACGCTCAGACCCACTCTACGCGCAGGGCCTGATAATTGTCCCGAGAAAATTATCTTACATTTTTTATTATACATTATACAAAAATCCGAGTTACTGAATTGCAATGAAAGTGGCATTTCTACATTTCATTCAAAATGCATTTGCACAATTTCAGCGCAATATGTTGTCCAATGACTGCAGTTCCTTCGTTATTACGTTAACGTACAAAGTTCGCGCATGTTTGGTGATGATGGTGCCAGGGAGACAGACCCGAAACACGAATACTTTCAAACGCAGATCATTTATTAAAATCTGAATACAGAGCAATACACTTGAACGTATATGACGCTCTACCTCTGAGTGTACAAATACATAACATCAAGCTGAAAACTGAAATCTCTGAAAGTTGAACAACAAATATAAACCGTTAGACTATCGCCAGGCACTTGGGTTTGTGATAATACACTACACGCGAAGAGTGTTACATGTACAATGCTCTTGGATATAGTAAGATCGATATTGATCTTGTCATTACATGTACAAAACGAAAAAGTACCATATTAGATGGATATAATGTGTATCAAAACAATATAATTATAATATGACATGTATATAATTAAAGAAAAAAGTCTTGTGGCATCAGTCCTGTGTACATGTAGTCAAGATACAATGTACGTGCAACTAGAGATTCCAGAGCTGTTGGTATATTACATGTATATAACGTTGTAGTATATGGACCTTGATTGATCTGTCAATAAACATTGTGATTCAATCACAATGCCACAATCGTTACCGGTATACCTTACATTCTTCTGAGTTTATATTTCCAAATTAGCAAATCGTTTGCATGTTCACACAACTCAAACATTTAAACAACTCATACATTTACACGTTTTCACCCGCATTTGTCGGAGCATTCGTTGAATGCAAGACTACAGTATATCACAAAGAATTCGGACGTGGCGTTATGCGATCTCGTGATCGGTAAAACGCATTTATCACTGTTTGATATGACGTATAACACACACAATTTCATACTACACCACCCGTCCCTACATGCTATGGATATAACCAGCTAACTGTCAAGACAGTCCAATAGGTTGATTCGATGTGTTGCTATCTCAGATATTCCATGATAATGAACAAATGCTGCAGCGATCACAAAGACGTGAAATATTTGGTGACTCTGGAACTGGAAGTGAAAAATAAGTTTCTCTATTAATTACAACTGATGAACATATCATATGAGTAGAAATTCAAAGGACGGACCATTATTGTTTTTAATCCATTTCGGCTACTGACCCAGATGTCGAATTTTCCGGGCCACAGTCTTTCCGGGAACCTGCAGGCATATATGATAGCCCCGGCTATATAGAGAAAAGCCATCAATACCAGCTGTCCCAGGGCCGCAAAGTTAATTGCATTCCAGAACCCGTCCGTAATGACATAGTGTGACACGGGAATAACCCCGCTCAGGCCCAGACCGATAAACATTGCTGCAACATACAGGAAATACACGCTAATAAATAATGTTGGACTCGTTCAAGTTGAAAATAATTAGAAGTTTAGAGGTTGATTAATTTTAAACATGTGTATATATATTCACTGGACTCACCTGCCCTGAGAGGTCTGAACCTTGGCTCGGCGAACTTGTCTGACATGGAAACGGCGATACAGATCCCGCCCAGCAGTATCGTACAGATCATGTATATAATCTTGGCACAGAGGCGGCAGTAGAAGCTGTAGTGTAGCCAGGGCACAAAGGAACCCATCGTCAGCAGGGCGATACCGCAGTAGTCCAGTCTGACAAACAGAAGTCATACAGTACAGCTCTGGTATGTTTATGGATCGCACAAAGGGTCGAGTCTGTTCGGTATGTGTGTAGCAGGCCTACTAACCGGATACTTTAGTACTTAGGTAGTAGTCTAGGGAACATGATTATCACGATGAGTTCAAATCTCCCACACAAACACATTGCATGTGAACGTACATGTACTTGTAAACTACATGTATGTACTGTATGTACAGGTGTACAGATGCGACAACAAATTTTGTCATGCACTTTGTAGCGGTACTGACTTGCAGAAGAGTTTGCCGACGTGTTCCGAGTGGCAGTAGACTGTGTGAAAGACCCAGGAGAAGCCGAGGCAGAGGATGGCGCCGAGGAAGAAGAAGGAGATGACGAGTTTCTCCTCCCAGGAGGTCTTCATCTCCTGACTGGCCAGGAACGAGAACGCGATCACCACGAACGCCACGAACCCTGCAAACAGTTCATTAATCACTTGTATTACAATATGTTGGGCACGGAAATGATATATCGCTCTACATGTTATTGGCATAGGCAACATTATCCCAAGACAATGATAAGTTATGAGCCGTTACAAATTTCGCTTTCATACATTGGGCTCTATACATGTAGGCCTACCGCCTACACGTACAGGTACATGTACAGTGTTTATTTGTCTTTGTGGTGAATGTGGCTCTATTTGAGTGTCTGCTTGAATTGATGTAACGGGACGCCTTTCTATAACGATTTCCTACATAGGAGGAAGTATGGAAGGCACTTATTCACACAGAAAACAAAAAATTGTGTTGACTGTACATCAACAAACAAAGTAACAGCTAATCCCGCACTAATGCAATAAATCGAATGTTGGAATGTATACGTCAACTTGTGAAGACGTCAGGTGTTAATGTGAGGCCATTAGCGCGCTCACCATAAATGCTAACCATCTAAATCATAGCTGCCAGAAGTTGTGGTCTGATCATTACGAACCGTGTTCACCTACAGCAGGTACAACATAACACTTTTCAATAATCAATGTTGTCACTCTTAACTCAATAACAGGCTGAGATAATAACAGAATCGTTTCGTACTTTAAAAGTCAATATGTTACAAGACAAAGAGCAGGCAATTGCGTTCAAGGATGTACGTGTATCTGCATGAAGCAGTTGTTGAGGTGGGATTTGCAGTATGAGTCACACAATGTATTTATTAACTCGGGGTAATCGTCCTGTAGCAGCTGTATGTAATCGATTGTCCGACATGTACGTAGAACTGTCCGACTGACGTCAGGTGTGATGAGTCGAGTTTTGGGGTCAGATCCGATAAACGCTGCAAGGTTTTTATTTATTATTGTTATTGTGAGATGTCGTCATTCCATAAATACCGAATACAACTGATTCACATGATAACAAATGTGTAGTAAATGATTGGCGAACAAATTAAAGCGCCTACATATCTATGTATGTACGTGTGTATGTAGACAAAGGCGGAGGGTTCTCCAAACGTCAGCAATGGAGCTGCCCTCCAGCTACACATATGGCACTAAACTGTTTGTGACTACAGTGGATGGATCATTTTGTCAAACGTTTCTGTGATCTTTTTATCCATCTGTAGCCTATTCATTATGTCCACGTATTGACTTGTGTTCGTATGACAATTGTACGCGCATATACATGTATATGTGAGCAATTAGAGATATGAATGTACCATTCATTCCACTTATGTAACCCTTAATTAATCATTGTACTACATGAATGTACACACCAAGCAGATGTGTCCAGATGTTGCCCGTCTCGGTGTGTATGCGGAAGATGGACTTGAAGCACTCAAAGAACGAGTTGAGCTCGGGCCGGTGGCCCTTGATCAGGAACTCGTTGTCTTTGAGCCAGTGCGGAAGCTGGTGATGGTGCATGACGGTCCATACTCGTAGGGCGATCTCTTCCACCTTGTCGTAGGCTTTGTGGGCCTGGTCGACTAGGGCCTGCTCCACGGGGTCCAGGTAGTGATGCAGCATCTCGGACGGACTGCTCCCGTCGTGGTGGGGTGCGGCGGGGCTATCACAGGGGGCTTTGTCGGCGGCGGCGGCGGTACCATTGGCGGTGTCAGGCTGGTGTGAGTCGGAGGTGTCTTTGCGTTTGGCTACGCCGTTACTGTGTGACATTTTCTGAAACGAAGGGGGAGCAATTAAAACGCCTTGTCATAATAATAGCGTATACATGTATTATACGATTATATGGTTGTGCATGTATATAAGCTATACAGGCTGGTAGCCCTATTCCGATTTGGAGACCTGACATTTACACTGTATATGTAGTTCCATGCACATGTAGTAACGTACCCACAGATTCCCACGTATATATCTACTGTCCTCTACACATAATTAAAATAATACTAGTAACCATTTATAGCATTACATTGCTACATGTACATCTGTACAAACTCCATAGGTTCTACTAAAGTCTACTAAAGCTTCTAAAAGGTTGTTGGAATATTTCTCGTCATTCAAATAGAATGACAGCATATGCTCTCACGAGTGTAGATCAATATTTGTTTTCCCATGAGTCATATGCGTATAGTGTGTTCATGTATGTCACTGGTGTGAAAGATGATCGATTTATCTAACAACAACAAAAACCATTTGATCTGAATCGCAATTGGGAAAATATGGCGTCCATTTACGTCGATCAGTAACAAAGAACTTGCTATAGAACACAGTAACTCCGTTACTTAATGAAATGAATTCTTGCCATGGGTATTGGTTGCCAAGCATTAATAGCTTTGATTGGACATTGCCGAGAACCCCGAGGAGTACAGCGCTGTACCTTCCTTGGCTGGCTGTCCAGTACAGCTGGTTAATTAGGCCAGCATCTACAAACCAATTTACCTCCCGCGGGTGCACGGGAATTGATCAAGGGCAAAGCTGGGATCATGCAAGTAAATCAGATTATGTGATGGACGGGATACACATCAAAGTAGCGGACTTGTATAACGTATATACGTCATTGTAATCAGTATGGCGTGTTTGACCCACTAAGTTATTGCATAAAGATATTTGGTTGGCCTACATTATTGTATGGGGAGATGAATTGCGGACATTTGTGCGTTCCGTTAACCTCGTTATTGACAGCTTATTTGTAGCCATACCTCGCTCACACGTATGTAATGTTCAGCTGGCGTTGAACCAAACCACTGAGTTGAACATAAATCGAGTTGCCAAGGCCAATTATGAACAACAATATCATGTGACATGGCTTACATGAATCATGTCCCAGTGTAGCAAAATATCAGTAATATTAACGTGCACTTACTTTCAACAATCGAATAAAATGAATCGTCAGTTGCAATATACCTTCTACACTAAGTATTCTATGAAATAATAGTTTATCTGATGATGGAAAAAGTGAGAACTTATATATATATATATATTGTACCAGCAGGTCTTTCGCGTTGTCACGGGAAAGTTCTTGCTCATACACACGTAGTATCATTGACATGACTCAAACTATCGAATATATGTGAATGTATTATCTTCACAAACAATCAAGACAAGTTCTCACTATCCTTGGGCCAGATAAGCAAGATAATATATCTCTACATATATTAAAGTATGTATAGATAAGTTGTTACTACACGTGTACATATATTTAATTGATGGCAAGTGTCACAAGTTTGTCATGTCGATATTCCCATATTAATCAGTCACTACATAAGGCCTGATGTTCATAGAAAACTGATACGGACCCTCCCACATACAGGATTGGCCGGATCTCGCTGCATTGTTTCGCTGATAACAAATATACTTCAATATTAAGTGTATGATTTCAGGCGAATTTAAATCAATTCATGTCCAAAGTTCAGATTGAAATGATGTAGGCTACATGTACACTGTATTTCATCTAAATTAATGAAGTCGTAGTACGTATATATGCTGCACGTAGATTCCAAATCAAAACATTTATATAACTGTTGGTAGAATATGTTGTTCCATGTATAATTACATGAGATCACGATGAAACAATTTGCGCGTATGCTATATTCATATTTTGATAGAACATAAATACGATGAATGATACTCTATATATACCTGTTTTGACTTGTGCTCCTGGTTTTTCCTCCGACGAGCCGATTTTGAAGGTTTATTGACATTCTCTTCCTCCATGATAGTACTGGTTGGTGTTTCCTTCGCGGTTATAATTCAAACGGCAAATATTCCTTTACGAGAGCACCTGAGTATAAGTGAGGTCGTGAGAAGGTTGTGTTTATAACTTCAAGCAGTACTCTATTGATTCAGTGCCGAGGGCTCGGGTGTGAAGGCATGTAATTCACTCGATCGATTCCCTTGTCCGTCCAAACCTTGCCAGTGCGGGGGACCACGGACCGAGATGTTCGTTATCTGCTTATCTCCCGTCCAGTCACCTTCTCCCTTGTGTGTATCTATAGATACGTCACAGTATTTTTGGCTGTACCGATTGAGATTCGAATACGTACTGAGTGCCCCGCTATAATTGCTAATGACGGGCGGCCACGACCGTGGTTGTGTTTCATCAATTGAATCGTAGCTTTGACATAGGCCTACATTACAACGTTCCGCTGTTCAAGAATGTCAGATTTTGGCTGTGAATTTTGCCAAGGCCCTGTAGTGTTTGGCGCGTTCCACTCGGCTTGCTGTACATGTATGTGTCACTGGAGAGGGTCCACCAGACCCCGGTGACTGCTGGCTGTGAACCCCCGACTTGAGCACGCCTGACTGCGGACCGGCCCTCTGTCACTCCGCCTGGCTACTGCCTCAGAAGTTGCATGATATCTGCACGCGTGTCGTCAAGGTGAAGGACGTATGTCACCATGGACTACTAATTGTATCTAGCCGTCATCGGTCTCTGATTGTACAGCTGACGATCTTCACACCGCAGGCAGTATTCTATGTACTGAAGACGATAGAATCAAACAGGGACCATGGACGCTTCGAAGAAGACAAAAACCTATTGTGCACGTATATAAATCGTTAATGTCATCAATTTCTGCCAGGCCGTAACATGCTACAGTGTAACTGCTGATAAGGTACATTTAAGATTGGCGTTTCCATAGAGTGGGGGTGGAGCCATGCAGGTGCGATGCTGCCTCCCCGATCTAGTTATAGGGGCGGTAACGGGGTGTATTGATCGGACCGCCATTGCCATGGTCACAGCCTGCATGATCGGCATCAAGGTCGGCATGGCAGCTCGCGGCGGCGACAGATCATCCGAACATAGCCAGCTACATGTTGCCCACGTGCCAGTCCAACAGCACATGTTTTATTGTTGTATCGTGAATGTATTACTTGAATATTATTAAAAAATAATAAAATATCTACTGGGTTTTGTTCTTTGTAGTTTAGCTATGCTAATAAACGATCCATGAAACAAAATATGTATCGACCATGCTTTCAATGTGAGATTGACAGATACATATATATGTGTACATTCTCATACAAACAAAACTTACACGTAAGTGTGGGCCCACATAGCCCAATGTTACATTCTCATACAAACAAAACTTACATGTAAGTGTGGGCCCACATAGCCTAATGTTATATCTGAAAATACAAGACTATTCATGATATTCATGTAGGTAGGGACCTGATCTGTAAGGTAGCAGTTCACCAGCTGTACAAGCATCTTGTTTATTTCTCTCCGCCAAAGACAACATATGCTGCAAATGTTGCCTTTGTTGCGGATTGTTCAAAGAACTACACATGTATGAACATCGATCCACGGAGCGTTGTATGGTTTTGCGAAGAGTATAGAGGGCTGCAGATAATATTCAGATTATCATTTCCTTGTCAGTATGATAACTCTAGCAATTTGATTGAGCCTAATTTGAACATACATGTATTACTTCAATTGGACAATGTAGGATGGTGGGATATTATTCGATAGGAAATGAATTGTACCTTCATGTATTTCTAGACTAAAATGATTATATTGGCCTTTTGAAGAGATTGATTAATAAATGTTCCTGGAAAGCGACGTGAATAGTTATTGTGTAATGGTGACATTGTAATATGCACATTTCCGATTGATTCATCAGGCGGTTTAACATTATATGGGGGAAATTGTGTTGCACCATTGATAATGCTATACACATTAATTACATGTGTGCGATTGTCAATTGCAGAGGATGTGATATCCGGTCAGGTGACACGTGTTCAATGCCAAAATCAATTTGGATTTTCAAACATATCTCCGTAAGTCCAGGAAACCTACATGTATCTTCCAAAAAACGACGGTAAATGTAAAATTTTTAATTTTCAAAATTGACATTGTTTAAAGTAAATGAAGGAGAAATCCAAAGTTATGAAAACAAACTGTGGAGACTATCCCATAATATCAACACACAAAGTTTCGAGATATTCCGTCAATCGGTCTCGGAGGAGAAGACGTTTGAATAGTTCTACATATACATTTTTTTTCGATGAAAATGGTCATTTTGGAAAAAATAATGCGAAAAATAAAACACGAAAAAAAATTTTTGGCAGTATTTTTCAGTATTTTGGGTGCAAAATTTTAGAAAGATTTTACTTTAAAGATAAAAATTTCTCCAATTATCAATAATTGGCACTTTAAAAAAGCCGAAAAAAACGACTTTAAAATTCTGAAAACATTAACTTGTGTGGGTCTCTCCAATAGTATCAACATACCAAGTTTCAGAAGATTCCATCAAGTTGTCTCAGTGGAGTCCAAAATTGGGTGTCCTTCGAAATTGGCCGCCATTTTGAAAATAATGCCAAAATCGCAAAAACAAAAAAATATTCGTTCTCGCAGTATTTTGCAGTATTTTGGCTCAAAATTTCAAAAAGATATGAATGTAAACTGTAAAGATAAGAAATCCAATGTTAAAAAAATGGCATTTTTGAATAAAAAAAATTGCACATACAAACATGAAAGTGATACTCAAAATTCTGAAAAAAAGGTAGTGGGCTATCCAATAGTATCAAGACACAAAGTTTCGAGATATTCCATCAAGTGATCTTTGGTCAGAACTGGGGTTTATTTCGATTGGGCCGTTTTGATAATAATGCGAAAATTAAAAAAAACTATAACTTGCGTTATTTACTGCTATTCTGGTTCAAAACTCAAAAGTATTTTTGACAAACTTACCACACAAAAATAAAGGAGAAATTAAAAGAGGAACGAAAAAAAAAATCAGTTTGTGAGGACCATTCAATAGTATTAACAAACAAACTTTCGAGATATTCCATCAAGCCCTCTCGGAGGAGAAAACGTTTGAATAATCGCAAAAATTTTGCCAAAAACCGGTGTAGACAAGTTAGAAAAGCATAATTTTGAGTATGAACATTTGTGGTCATCTGAGATCGAGTTCAAGACTGCCAGGATGTGTCACAAACCTCATAGCTGGCTCTAAACATTCACATACATCCAGTGCCATTTGTTCCCCAACAACAACGAACTGGTATGAGCACAGGTCATATCTGTCATAAGTTGATTCATTTACATATTATTACATGGATTCAATATTTCTGAAAACGATAGACTTTGTGTCCGATTATTTACATATGGGGAAACCGATGCATCAATCAGACACACAAAATACAAATTTGGGGGAAATGGCAACCCAAGCCCCAAAATGGTCGTTTTCCAAAAAAAATGACTGTTTCAAGGTCACTGAAGGTCAAATTCAAGTTCACCACTGAAATCACCATACACAAATTCCTATTTGAACGTGCCAATATCTAAGCTCCATTTTCAAGCGTTCTAGGGGAACAGTTGTGGCAGCTCCCATTATGAAGGAAAAAGTGGATGGAATGAAGGAAAAAGTCAAAAAAAAAATGTTTGCTGGAAATGGCTCAAAACGAATGGTGATTGGGGACGACTTTTTTTCACCGATCCTTCAGAAAATCAAAACGGCCACCAAACGCCGATTGACGATTCAACAACGAAACTTCTAAACATCACAAATCTATATAAGTGGAACCTTTTGAGACAATAATCCCAATATTGATCAGACAGTTTTTGAGAAAATGGCCGTCAAATTCCAAAGTAGGACATTTTTCGTCCAAAACGGCCGCCATTTTGAAGCAAGCGACAATCGAAAAACAAAAAATACCATTAATTATATCTTTTCATAAGGAACATTTATTCAAAATTTCAGAAAAATTTATCAGACCGATTCCGAGATTTTGCGCTCAAAAATGGACGCCGGACGCCAACTAACGACATAAGCTTATTGGGCCATATGAAGCTAATAACATCCGTTTTGCACTGCGACCCACAGTTTCTGAGATATCAATAACGAAAAAATAGCCCAAGGGGTAAGAAAGGTTACCGGACAATATATATTTTAGATCTAGCCTTTTGTCCCGTGACCTTGAAAACAAGGTCATTGGTCAATTCAAGGTCACGAGAATATTCAGCATATATTATTTCTATTATGTCCACAATTGATTCCTTGATTCGATATTAAGTGAGATATTAGCCATTCTGTGATCTGACCTTGAAAATGAGGTCAAAGTTAAAGTTCATGAGATATTCAGCATATATAATTTCCTATATGTTCACTATGGATTCCTAAGCTGTAAAGTCGATAATAAGTGAGATATTGGCCATTTTGTTCTCTGACCATGAAAATGAGATCAAAGGACAAATTCAAGGTCACCAGAATATTCAACATATATCATTTCCTATATCTTCACTATGGATTCCTGAGCTGTTAAGTCGATGATAAGTGAGATATAGGCCATTTGGTCCTGTGACCTTGAAAAAGCGGTCATAGGTCAAATTTAACGTCATCAGAATATTTTGTTCTCTGATCTTGAAAATGAGATCAAAGGACAAATTCAAGGTCACCAGAATATTCAACATATATCATTTCCTATATCTTCACTATGGAGTCCTGAGCTGTTAAGTCGATGATAAGTGAGATATAAGCCATTTGGTCCTGTGACCTTGAAAAAGCGGTCATAGGTCAAATTTAACGTCATCAGAATATTTTGTTCTCTGATCTTGAAAATGAGGTCAAAGGTCAAATTCAAGGTCACCAGAATATTCAGCATATATCATTTTATATATCTTCACTGAGGATTCCGAAACTGTTAGTCGATAATAAGCGAGATATTAGCCATTTTATGCTCTGACCTTGAAAATAATGTCAAAGGTCAAGTTGAAGAGAATATCCAGCATATATCATTTCCTATAAGTTTATGGATTCCTAAGCTATAAAGTAGATAATAAGCGAGATATTAACCATTTTGCCATGGGTGAAATTCAACATCATCAGAATATTCAGCGTAAATCATTTCCTATATATGTCCACAATAGATTCCTAAGCGGTAAAGTGGATAATATGCGAAATGATAGCCATTTTGTGATCTGACTTTGTAAATGAGGTCAAAGGTCAAATTCAAGGTCATGAAAGTATTCAGCATATATCACTTCCTATAGGTCCCCAATTGATTTTTAAGCTGTGATGTCGATCATAAGCGAGATTTTAGCCATTTTGTGCTCTGACCTTGAAAATGAGGTCAAAGGTCAAATTCAAGGTCACAACAATATTTGGCATATATCATTTCCTATATGTCCACAATGGATTCCTAGTCTCTAATCGCAATATTAAGTGAGATATTAGCAATAATGTGTCCCATTATAAAGCATAGGAGAATTTAACATGGGAAAGTCCTATTTGGGCAATCAGACTGGCGATTCAAGGGCAACGAAACTTATACACATCACCGAGGTATATAGGGGGATCTTTTGAAACAGAAATCTGAAAACTTTCTGAACAATTTTGAGAAAATGGCCGCCAAAGTCAGAAATTGGCTGTTTTTCGTCGAAAATGGCCGTCATTTTGAAAAAAAAGAGCAAAAATCGAGCTAAAACATACTGTACTCCCTTTTTAAAATATTTTTAGGCATTTTTATGCAAAATCACAGAAAGATCGACCGTAAACTTTAAAAGATAAAAATGTGGACGGACGACAACGCCGACAGATGCAATGCCAAGCCAATAGGTTATCGGGCCATAGGTCCGGTAACTCAAAAATATCTCCCTCTTGAAATGTGTTTAGGTATTTGTGTGCAAAGTTTCAGAAAAATCCGACAGTAAACTTTGAAGATCAGAATGGACGCAACGCAATGCCAAATTTTCAGAAAGATTTGACCGTACACTTTAAAGATAAAAATGTGGATGGACGGACGACGGACGCAACGCGACGGCAATAGGTTAGGTAACCTAAAAAGTTACCACAATATTTCCACCGAACTGTCATATCTTCGTGAATAATCGAGATATTGACATGCTGTAAAACCTACAATAGTCCGAACGTTTACTCCATCATCTGTCAAAAATAAGTATCCTTTAATTATTAAACAAACACAGGGACTCTTTCAACTTCTTTTTATTATTTATCTTGTATTCTTCTGAATATCACGAAAAAAATATGTACTTGTATATACACCAACAGTCAACAGATCTGAAGTTTTGCATCTTTCGGCGGTAGAAGGCAAAGATGTACAATCTCAGTTCACCGGCGGTGATTTACATATCATGACGTACCATGAATAGCAACATCAACAATATCATAACGCCACCCGACCTTCATCTCGAGCTCCATCTTGCACATGGACACAGCAACCAACTACTGTGTATTCAGATTTGAAACAAATACATTGTACATGTCTTGTACATTTCATGCATGTACATGTATGTTTGCCAAACAGAACTATAGATCAGCATACAGATCTTGTCTTGAACAGTCAATATTTATGTTTTGAAAGGTATATCTTCTTCTAGATACGATACATTGTGATCATTTCAACCAAATACATGCAAACTTTCAGCTTTACAATCAGACTATAGAATGGTATCTAATCTTATTTGGTGGCAATAAATAATACTGTAAATTATTGAAAAATAAGAGTAACTGTCTGAATATCAGACTACTACTCAAATGCCATCAATGACCAGTTATTAATATGATATTTGGGAGTGAAGCAAAATACACAAATAGTGTTGAAGTATATAAATACAAATAAATATATGTGCATATTATTAATCATACATGTATTACCCTATAGATATATCTTAATTACATGAATTTTACATTGTATTTTAGATGGAAAAAAAATTGCCTATCGCGACATGTAACTGTTTTTTTTATAAATCTGATGTCATTTACATACATGCTGTACATGTGTACACAATAATCCTATCTCATGAGAGAAGTTGAAAAATTCCATTGTTTCGATTGGTCTTCAACTGAATATATTAGCACAGAGGCAAAAATCAAATGATGGATAATTTTTTAATTTTCTGCACAAAGCAGTAGCAAAGTTTACATTTAAAGTGATATTGGCAGGAAATCTATTTTTTTTCCAAATCAATTACATATATACACCTGTGGTCTCAAAAAAATAGGTTACAAAATTAACTTTGCTTGATCAGATGGATAAATCAAGCATATGACAGTACTAGCAGCCGCTTTTCTTTTCTTTTGTGCGCCACTCAGAGTTGCCTCTGACTTAACCTAGTTCACGCTCGACTGACTCGAACATACACGAGAAAGCTGGAATCACCCTGCGTCAAGGGATACAAAGCATCGAGAATAGCGGTAATGTAAAAAAAAATACAAAATATCTCCACCAGAAACTCGCAACGAATCTATTAGAAAGGGGCGTCTGTTTGGGCATACAAGTGCAGATATATAACCGTTATGTTTTCTTCGTTCGATCAGAAAGATATGGGAAAATCCATAACTTACTGCCAATATCACTTTAAATATGCTATCTCTCTCTCTCTCTCTCTCGCCATACTTTAGCAGAATGTCATTGAATGGCAAGGTATATTACTTTTCAATCAATACCAGCTGGTCACACTGCTTGGCTGGACAGAAAAGTTCCTTGATGTACCAGCTATCATCAAGTAATAAAACCATAAATACAAACGGCAGGAAACTTTGTACAAAAACTAATGAACACAATGTACCTGTCTACCATAATGTGTACACAATCAATGAACAGCCTATGCATTATTGCACTTGTATAAACATACATGTAAAACAAAACATTGACTAAACTGGGTCTCAGTTTGGTGAAATCTTGCACAAACTGGATTCGGTACATATATATGTAGGAGAATCATGTGGACAGTGATTTTCGATTCGATGCGAGATCTCTTATCAACTGTGCAGTTTGTTGACCTGATAAATCATGGTGCATTTTATTTAAACTATGAACTACTTATCATTCGAATTAAAATGTACATCCCAATCTCACCGGTGGTCCCTCAAATTTAGCTCCGCAAACAACATTTGAATTCACATACTCAAACAGAAAGATCTAAGGTCACATACATTTTTTGATAGAAATCTGTTCGTAGCATGAACTCTACAGCATTATTCAAGACTAATACATCATTAGTGAAAACTACATATCACAAATAGATTTGGGTATAGCAATGTGACTGGAACACACCTTTAACAATTTATCCTGCATTTGGTAATTTTAACAGTCTCTGACATTGCATTCTTTTGACAAGTGGTACACAGGCTATCTTGGTCTAGTTCACTTTCCTTGATTTCTTTTTTCACTGTATTTACTTGAAGAAGAGCATACTTCTCTAATTAGGTGACCCAGTGAGTTCCTGTACAATTAAACTGAGATGACCTGTGTACACTCAAAATTGAGACAGCTCAACAATAATCTCTAAATGACAATAAGCCTTAGTGCATCATGGAATGACAACAAAACAGTAACATGACAAAACCACAGTAGAATCTGACTAGTCACATGAACAGCCCAGCATAAATCACATGACCACTCATCAGTCATCGTCAACAACGACCGAAAAACAAAACCACACACACACTCATACACTAAGTCTTTCACAAGGTGCTGATCACCATGGCAACAGGTCACCATGGAAAAGAGTTACACTCATGTCACTTGAAATACAACACAGTCTTGATGTACTGCAGGTTTTGATTGAAGTAATGTGCAGTAACTACTCGATACCCGAGCAATAGTCTCTCGGTTGTATCACTCGGTTTCCATACAGTCTCCGAAACTCAGTCGGTAGGTTGCTATCTCGGAAATCCCATGGTAATGCACAAATGCCGCGGCAATCACAAATACGTGAAAAATCTGGTGACTTTGGAACTGCAAAAGACAAAGGATGAGAATGAGAATACAATTTTGCACAACACTCTGAACAAGTTCCTCACTAATACAGCAAAAACATTATTCTTTGTGATAATAATTTTGCGGCACAACTGAAAATTTACCCAGATGTCAAACTTTCCTGGCCAGATCCTCTCTGGGATGCGGCAGGCGTAGATGACAGCTCCCATGATGTAGAGGATGGCCATGAGGACCAGCCAGCCCAGTGCGGCAAAGTTTATGGCCTCCCAGAAACCATCAGTGATGATGTAGTGCACCGCAGGAACCACACCACTCAGGCCCAGGCCTATGAACACTCCTGCAAGGAGAATTGTATCATACAGTGTTTCAACTCATTTACAAAGTTGAAAAGTACATGCAATAAAATGGTTGTACACGTAAATGTTGACATCATTGAATGCAGACTAACCTGCCCTCACTGGCCGGAATTTAGGCTGTGCGAATCTGTCCCACATTGACACGACAATACATGCAATGCCCAGAATGAAGATAAGGACTAGATATGTAATCTTAGGGTAGAGTCGACAGTAGAAACTGTAGTATAACCATGGTACGAACGATCCCATTGTCAACAGGGCAATACCACAATAATCCAATCTGTAACATGGAGCAGAATACATCAAGACATTGTACTAGGCATGCAATACATAGCAGAAGTATGCGCTAAAAAGCAGTCTACATGTAAATATACATTAGGCCACTTAATCATCGATTATCTGATGAAATTCCTATTTTGAACGTGATATGTTATATGCAAATGTGTTCTGTGTTAAGAGCTCGAGAGCATAAGAGAGAACTTACTTGTTGAAGAATTTCCCCACGTGTTCTGAGTGACAGTAGACAGTGTGAAACATGGTGGAGAATCCGAGACACATGATGGCACCCCCGAAGAATGCAGAGAAGACCGCTTTCTCCTGCCATTGTAGATCGAGGGAAGGTCGCAGCAGGAACGATATCGCCACGCCAAGGAACGCAACAAAACCTGGAACATGTAACATAGAACACTCACAATGAACTCTAATCAGCCCAGCTTTGCCATGCACACAAGTTTTGCAGCTACCACATATTAGTTTCATTTTCTAGATTTTATGAAACACTATTAGATCATACCCTACTCCAACAATGGACAGACACTGACCTAGCAAGTGTGTCCAGATGTTGCCGGTCTCCGTGTGGATCCGGAAGATTGACTTGAAGCATGCGTAGAAGGAGTTGAGCGGCGGGCGGTGACCCTTGATGAGGAAGTCGTTGTCTCGGAGCCACTTGGGCAGGTGGTTGTGGTGTACGACAGTCCATCCAGCCTCCCATACGCGGCGGGCGATCTGCTCAGCCTTGTCATAGGCCTTGTGGGGCAGGGACATCAGGTCCAGCTGGGCCTCCTGGCTGAAATAGTGGTCATGGCTGGCTGATGGCAGAGACTCAAGATCAAGGTCGTCATCCAGGCAGTCCTCACTGTCCGAGTCTAGGTGCTTGTTCATTGGCGAGTGGTGTGGCTGTATGGGAGAGAGCACGAGGGGGGATAATTTGTGAGCAAACGAAATAACTTAGGTCATGGATATATTGCCTGAATTTAGGGTCACAATTTGTTTAGACTCCCTGTAGTGCTGTACAACTATATTATACATGTTACATGATGTAGTATGTACAATACACTTTGCCATATTGCCACACACTAGAGAATACATTAAAGATTCTCTGATTTTTCCTCATGTGGTGTAGCACCCTTCCTTTCGCTAGGTTTACCTGTACATCCTCATATTTGTAACTCTTAGTCACAGAACATCTTTCCGAAATCATTGTGAATTGATTCAAATTCAATTTCTACTATTTACTATAGAAACTGATGTCTCCTGCTATGTATCACTGGCAGTGAGTTTTGCTCAAATGCTGTCTGCGGAAAATTTCTGTTGAATTTATATAATCAGCTTATATCTATGATGACGAAGAATTACCTCACTGCTCAAAGTACAAGGTAAATGTAGATAGTGTGACGACATACATTGTACATGTACAGTCACCAGCCCCAGAAATTACACTTGTTGAGACAATCTTTGACAAATTGAGCAAATTACTTCACCAGTACCAAGGTGCAAATTGATCATGGTCTTGACACTTGATTGAAAGTATTTTGATGTGTGTAAATGCTGTCAGAAAATAATCATCATCGTTAGATCATGAGATAAAGAGTTACATAAATCATGTGTATTGACCTTGACTTTGTCCAGACATTACTCGAGCCAATGAGGTAAAGTACAGTCTTTTACATCAAGTGTCACTCTATCATTGATCATATTGTTATGAACTGTTACAGTTACACACATGTACATTGAGTACTTGACCCATCAGAAATGGTACGAGTCAAATGTTATTTATACATAGTTCTGACACATTCTAAGTATGTACACGTATACAGTGGTATAGTGGCAGTGTGAAAAATGTGTTATCAACAAATTTAGAAACATTTATCTGTTGAACATGTGATTACTAAGATACTAGTAAATCAAAGCTTTCCCAGCAATTTATATAAATTCATCCACAGAGCCAAAGACATAAATCAATACATTTTCTCAGTCATGTGACATGATGGATGTACCGACCAGTCCGTCTCCAAGGAGGTGTCCGAGCTCTCGGGGTGCGAAGGTGACTCCCCGAGGAACCATGTACTCGTGACCCATGTCGTAGTCGCTGGCGGTGTCGTAGTCGACACTCGGTGGTGTCGGTGACTGGTTCGCAATGCCAGAACAGGCCGGCTGTGGGTCTGATGGGTCCATCACTGCCGACAGTCAATAATATGTGCGTGTAAAAACAGCAAGCACCTGTAAAGACACATGAGACAAGATTGAATATTCGAAAACATACTAACAATGATTTCCTTGAAAGAATCAATGCCACCACCACTTTGGCGAGGTAGTTATTTTGGCCATGGAGGCATAGGCAAGTACATTGTATACAGGTATCCAAACGGTGCTGTGTCTGATGCAAGTTAGTTACAAATATCAGCAACAGCCTTTGAGCTGTCCAGAGGTGCTTTAGATGTGCATTTTCTTGGGACTGACATTTATAGCTAAGTCGAGTCAGGGCTCGACAATAACACTTGCCCGGTGGCCCGGGGCCACTGAAACACATGGTCGGGCCACCAAATATGACTTCACAGTTGCCCAAACGGGCCACCAGATTTTCCTCTATTGATGGCCCGATATGAAGATTAAAATTTTCAGGGATTACGATATACCAATACACGGGCACACATGCACACAAGAGCAGTCATTTCACGGTTCATGTTTATGTTTTGGTTTCGTTTTCTGAACGTTTTTGTTGCGCTGTCACCATCTGTTTTGTCACATGATCGCAATAAATGGCAATTATTTACCTCCCGCTCGAGAGTTCTTTTTCTGAGAAGCAATGCACTGTGCATTCGCCAGGTGGCGCTGGCTAGCTGGCACGTGCACCATGGCCTGCAGCATAGCTGAACTCGACACGTTTTTTCACAAGTCGTTGTCGTTTACGCACTTTTTCGGTCCACTAAGACCCTAACCCCACTGGCCCGACAGGGCCAGTGCAATAAAATGCTCAATGTCAAGGCCTGTCGAGTTACGTATGAATCAAGTTACCGCCACACATACTGTCATTTAGTGCTTGTGTAAGTAAGTCTAGCATGGATAGTGTTGTGTTAGTTACTAGTGACACAAGCAGCGAGATACACAGCCGGTATGTAGTTTGTCATAATAATATGACGTATGTCCTATGTAGTAATGACATTATACTGTAAAACGGGTGAGTTTTGCAATTTTATTTCGTGAATTTCGTGGTAGAGAGGCACTCGTGAAATTGTTGTTGTTGGTTGATACGCATGCGCACATCTTTACCATAATGTCTTGTGCAAAATCAGTCATGTTTGCAAATGAAATATACATGTAAAATATCTAACCAATGAATGTGTAATTAACATGCGATGCTTCAATATCGTAATACTAGTAATTTTATGTGCAATGATGTACATATATACATGTATGTATGTACATGCAGTACCGTGTATTTTCAGTATTTTGTGACCAATAAAATAGCATTAATAAAATCCAATCAGATCATTATTATGTGATGTTTTCTTGAGCGTGCAAAATATTAGACCATGAATTGCTATGTGTACACGTGCTAATGTGGTAATCATGGTAATACTAAATGCAATTGGAAATCTTCTGCTAGAGGTAAGAAATACGACTAGGCAAAACACTTGAAGCAAAGTGATCAAAACTGATAATTGAAACTTTGAAAGTGAATCATCGAACCACGAAACTTGTTGTGATCATTCTCGTTATCTATAATAGATCTAGCATTTTATTTACGAAAAGCTCAACCGGTTAACCGGTAACTGCATCTGTGACCGGTCACAACCGTTTCTGTGACCGTGACCGGTTGTAAAACCCGTCAGCCCAAGTGACGCGGAGTGCGCCGCGTCACTTGGGCTGGTTACCCGTGTACTTGTATCAGCCCTACTAGTCACCGTGTATTATACGAGGGTAACGGGCAGCCGGATAGACCAAATGTCGTAGATCTATGTGGTGCGTGCCGTCCATCCTAAATTCGCCGCATTCCCAAATTCGCCAACAGGGTTCTCAGACATGGTAATGCAAATGAAACCAACCAGCTCTATCATCAGTCGAGACTCTGATATTCAATCTTTGTACCAGCAGTTTGTTTCCCATAAAACGAGTTTCTGAGCTTTGACAATATTGAGTTGGCGAACTTTGGGATGTGGCGAATTTAGGACGGATGGCTCGGTTACCAAGCGATAAGGCCGCCAAATCGATCAGGCTGCATATTATCATACCCGTATGCACGAGTGTCATAACACTCGTCATCCATCACTTAACCTGTAGTTTGATAACTTTTCAATGGCGGCCCGATCACTTGGGCGGCCTATCACCTGTACTCCGATGGCTCGTATGTCAAATATAAACCCAGGTGTTCCACTCTGTCGAGCGCCGAAGGCGCAGGTGGGATACAAGTTCATGCATGCACAGGTGTCGTACTGGTTTACACTTCGAGTGTGACCAAGCCTCAGATTGCATGACCAGACATCTACCTGGCACCAGATTGTCCTACGATCTCTTTTGCATCAAATTATGTAGTAGAATTCCTTGGTCACACCCAGTGGAATCCGATCTGAGCATCATTTCAAATCGTCATGATAATCCACAACTTCTGATTTTGCCATTCCTGGGCGATAAATGGGCGGATTGAAAATCTTTGCCATGCTCGGTAGTGTGGCCGCACATGCACAGGCATGCAATCCGCCCATTATCGCCCAGGAAGGGCGGAATCAGAAGTTGTGGATTATCATGTCAATTTGAAATGATGCTCAGAACGGACTCTACTGGGTGTGACCAAGGAATTCTACAACATAATCTGATGCATCGTAGGACAATCAAGAGATCGTAGGACAATCTGGTGCCAGATAATGTCTGGTCATGCAATCTGAGGCTTCGTCACGCTCGAAGTGTAAACCAGTACGACACCTGTGCACGCTTGAACCTGTGTCCCACTCGCGCCTTCGGCGCTCGAGAGAGTGAGGCACCTGGGTGCAATGTCAAATACGAGCCATCTACCCTAAATTCGCCGCATCCCTAAGTTCGCCAACTGCATATTAGCAACGCATAGAAGCTGTCTTTGTGGAAAACAAAGTGATGGTAAATAGTCCTGATACCGGGCTATCGAATAACGATTTTAATGGGTGTTTTAAAGGACATGAGCCCAAAAATGCTGCTGGCGAATTTGGGAATGCGGCGAATTTAGGACGGATAGCTCGTATAGATCTAAGTTCCTTCTTTCCATAGATAATTAGATAGGGGATAAATGCATTCTCGTAGATCTTGTTTCATAACTTCTATTTTTAATAGCAGGCACCAGCATCATACAGAACTTTACGTAACAGAGTTACACTGTACTTAAGTTACACTGACGTGTAGCAGGTAAGGGCCTAGACAAAGTACGTCTTTCGGGGATACCTGCTGAGGACCGCAGGTCCGAAAGACGAAGTGCCATGCATGATAAAAAGTGTACCTCGATGCGAACGAAATCTATTCGCTGTTTGACGGCTCAAAACTTGGTGAAAACTAACGGAAATTACAGCTAAACTTACCAAAATGGCAAGCATAATCATTTCAGAGTTGTTATCTGTGTTAAAATTGTTGATTTATTGTGTTTTACAAACATTTTCAATCGTTTGAACTAAACCAGCAAAATCCGGCAAGTTTCTCACTTCGATTCAATGGCGGTTTCACCATAGCCTCGATAAACTCCGTGACACAGAAATATGGTGTAGAATCAAATCGAAACGGACATGTGTTGCGTAATGCTAAACAACATGTACGCAACACTAAGCCAGTTTCGATTTGATTCAACATCGTATAAAACCGCCATTGAATCGAAGCGAGGAAGTTGCCAGATTTTGCATCTTTGGTTCAAACGATTCAAGATGTTTGTAAAACATAATAAATCAGCGATTTTAGTGCAGATAACAACTTATAAATGATTTTCCTAGCCATTTTGGTATGTTTAGCTGGAATTTTCGTCAGTTTTCACCATGTTTTGAGCTGTCAAACGGCGAATAGATTTCATTCGCATCGAGATACACTTTTTAACATGCATGGCACTTCGTCTTTCGGACCTGCGGTCCTCAGCAGGTATTCCCGAAAGACGTACTTTGTCTAGTAAGGGCCTAACCTTACCTAAGCCTACTATTTTACCGTGTTTGTGTGCTTGGTTACGAAATCTTCAAAAAACGCAGATTTTCCAATAGTGCTTTGTCCGACTAGATTTAGATTGACTCCATGTTCCATACACTTCTGTGTTGTGCGATGTTTTGTTCTGAAATATCAGCGGAAGTGATCGACCAGTGACGTTTGGCCAGACACAACACACACATTGATGACGTAATCAGTTTGGTTGCTGTAATTTCTTCTATGGAAATCCAGTTGAGATTTACATCTAAATCTTCAAACAGCTCGAATGATTTTTACTATAGGCGCCTAATTTTATTTTGGATATTCGGGTGACTGGAATCAGTTTGAAATTTTATGTGTTCCTATTCAGCATAACATCACATGTTTCATCAAATCCTACACTTGGACTACCCTGGCGGGGTGCGGCCCCTATACAAACGTACACGGTAGAGAGGCATGCATATAGTGCAGGTGTGACCAATGTTGAAAAATATACATTTTCTTCAACATCTAATTTAAATATTATGAGATGTTCTCCATATACGTCGTTAATATGTCATGTCTTGAAATTAATCGTATGTGTTTGAATTTATAGGTTTTATTTCTAATTTTAGTTCTGTAGGCCTACTAGGCTAGGCCTAAAGCATGGTTAAAATGTCATCCATTTTTTTATCTATTACAATGTTTCTTTGTTTTGTTCAATATATTTCCTGCTGTTTTCTAAAGACGTTAAAATCTCATGTAATTGTATAGCATCCACAAAATACTACGCAACGTAGGCTAAACTAGACTGACAAAAGCACGGCAAGTTGAATAATTCCGGTAGTCCTTATGACAACACAGTAGGCTGGGCCTATTTTCATGTCATCAAATAAATGGAGTAAATCACACCACAGGCAATAAGATTTCCCCACGCAAGCGAACATTTAGTCTGGCTGCATGTTCGTTCTGTCTTTTGTCTAGCTCCCAGGTGGCCGCAACCCAGCTCCGACAGGCGGCCGCACCCCGGCTATAACACGCGGCCCCTTTACGCCCACTATCCAATTTTTAAATTAAATTCAAATTATTCAACATAAGATTCAACATTACACGTGGGCTCACAATGTATGGTTCATACAATGAAACTGGAATAATTGTGTTGAAAGGAGAATGCAAGAAGCGAAAGCTTGCACAAGGCATTCTCCCGAAAAAGAATATTGATATAAAATATTCCTAATACCCATAATGATAATATACTAAAAAAGATAGTAATGTACAACACAGTTACATGAAATAATGATAATAAATTATACCGGAGTGTTTTGGATATGTTTTACAAAATGGAAACCTTGATAGATCTATGAAAATGCTTCAATATATACGCTGATGGATCCTGGGTCAGAATCTGATTTTATTATTATTATTTACATTCTCATCAGTGCGTTCCTATCTCATTCAATGTAATTTGGCGAGTGCACTAAACATTCACTGTGCAATTAAAATATTTTATGTTTGATGTGATGAATTTTATGTTTGAGATCATCGAAATTTATACATTATATGGCAATTTTTCTTACTTTTAAAACTAGAAATTTTGACAACACATTTCTGGACAAAACACTGATATGCCACACACTTCCCCAATATTTATCACCTTTTCGCAGAAGGCCTTACCACCACAACGAGATTCTACATTGGTGGCAATGATAACGAAAATATAAACCACAAGATCATTACCTTGGAACAAAATAATATCAAATTCGTGCAAATTCACCATTGTGAAACTTCTTAATTCTCCCTCGAGTGACAGTTTCATTCAAATGTTTTCTGGCGCGCAAAAAGCGAGGTGCTTGTTTACAAAGTTTCTAGGCCTATTGTTTTGCTTTTTAGCCGAATAACCCTATTACAAATTTGCCATTGTCTGATCAACAACTGAACACAACACATTTCTGGAAAGAAAACACTGATATACCACACATTCCCCTGACATTTCTCACCTTTTCCCACAAGATTTACTTTCTTTAAGCCGATTTATAGCAATAGTGGTGTAATCCCAGAAGAATTAATTTGTATAACTTCAGTAAATACATTCAGAGGAATTCCATAGAGTTCCTGATGAAATCTCGCGAGAGGTTGGGCATTGGCGCGAAAATTTTGAATGGCTCCAAGAACTCTCCTTCAACTGATTTGAAGGTCACACACACGTGTTTGTCTTCGACCTACATATATCTATTGGCTTATTACGTTGCTATATAGTTAAATCAAAATCTGTGCAGATTTAAATGAGAGGATCATGTTCAACGTACATGTAGAAAACAATGGATACCAACGGCAACGTGTCGTCAGAGAGAACAGTTCACAACTTGTACTTCATGGCAGTGGACAAATCAAAACTATCACAAGGAAAGCTGTCTTTCCTCTGGAAATATCGTCACACAAGGTAGGTAGATTTCCGACTTCTATCGCGAAAATTGAAACAGTTGGCAATCTACCCCAATGTTAAATTTAGCCCTGTCATTTAATTTCTGGATCCGCACACATGCATTTGCTCAATTTCGTTGCGGTGAAATCTTTTGAAATCAACATGTTTATGTAGAATACATCCCAGTGTGCCCTCCATTCCAAAATTATATAATACACTGAATCCTGATGGATGTAAACAGGACCGAATTCTCGATTTTGCTCAGACTCGAGAAATCCCGCTTTGGGTTGAAATTTAACATTGGGGTAGATCATAGACATAGAACAGAGATGGACTGCCAACTCTGATATCAATCTCTCTGTTTGTAGTTATTGAACTTGAGGTCACAAAAGGTCAGAGGAAGAGGGTAGTTACACTTCCGTTGTTAACCTATAACGTCGTATTGCCATTGTTCAATCTTGACGATCTTCTGAGTGATGATGTCACGTACGATATTTGACGCATTTTGACAATTCAATTTTCCATGAAAACGCCAAACCGGAAATAAAGTACCCCTCTTCCTCTGGACGCAAGCTCAAGGTCACAGAGTACGAGTTGGCAGTCCATCTCTGTTCTATGTCTATGGGGTAGATAGCCAATTTCTTCAATTTTTGCGGTAGAAGTTTGAAATTTGGTACACAATTGCCGTTTGACTCCCAGTTGAAGAATGCCAAAATATAGAACGATACGATTCAGCATCACAGAATTATCGTCAAAAACCGGTGTAAACAAGTTAGAAAAAAATTTTTTTTATAGGCTACGAAAAAAGTATCCCCAGGAACCCCTACAGTAAATCACTGATTCACGATATAGGCCTACTGTAACGGGCGCTCTTCAGATTGGATTAATGAGATCTTAAACTGCTAAGCTTTCTGGAAATAACCGTGGTTCTATCATCAAATAATGAAATAAGTGGATAATAACTCAGAGATTGTTTATTGTAACGGCACACAGGTAAAGCTCTTGTTTATGAACCCCGGAGATGAAAACTCAATAATTACTTTATCAAATCATTTAAAATCAGCTGGATTGATCAGTTAACCGGTGAAATAAAGGATCTGACATCATTTCTTGTTTAGGTTCTCCTTACTAGTATATATTGATAAGATTGCCCAGGTTCTGGTGTATGTCATTAAAGCTAAATTATTTTATCATGTAAATATTGTGGTAACCAGGGCTTTACAACAATCTGTCTACAATGATAATCTACAACGATTATATCTATACAAAAAATTTAACACTGTCGAACCGTGTTGTCATATACTATGAAGTAGTTTGAAATATGTTGTGGACAAAACCTATGGTTCAGACGACATAATCAGGGCCCCAATATATGAACATAATACATCACAGAACACCTAGTAACCGCCAGCTTCTGGGGCCCTGGGCGGGCCCCAGACCCCACGCCAACATATCCTATCCCAATCGCATTGATCCTTTGTGCTTCCAGTTTTTACAACCCTGGGGCGCGCGCCTGATTAGCTGCTATTGTTAAACCAGTTGTCATCACGCCATGAGCAGAACTGCATAAATGTTGCTGTGCAAAACTCGTCAACTTACGTGATATGATGACAACAGTACTGTTTAATACTAGGCGTCATATACAAGCAATTTCACTTTCTGTTATCAGTTTCTAGCAAAAGAATAGGCAATCCCAAGGGAATTCCAAGGTTTAAAAAGTTGAGAAAGTTGACATTGAACCTGACACAAAGAAACACGCCCAAGACTTGAAAACTATTGGTTTTGGGGTTATTATTATTATCATTATTATTCAGGTGATTGTACCATGCATAGGCAGAAACATAAAGATATGCAATGCTTATGATAAAGTAATAGTAGGCCTATTATGTTATGATTCATCGTGATTCATCATTCCCCACATGACACAAACTTGTGTACATTATGATCTATTGTAAGTCGTACTTCATTATACATGTATGTACATGCATGCATGTAATTGCAGAAAATGCGATCACAATACTAGTAATTAAATCTATACATGACTTGTACGTGCATGTCGTCATAAAGTCAACAACTACAACCACCTGCGTTTATTAGAGGCCCTGCATTTATTGATTTCAGTGCACTCGAACTCCCTGTGTTTATCAGAGGATTTGTGTTCATTGATTTCAGTTCGTTTTCTAATAACTCCCTACGTTCATTAGAAGTTTTACGATAACCTATACCAAGTCCATGGAACACTTATTATTTCACACACACAATTTTTGCTCATCATAATGACTATAAACAATGTTCTATATATTTTGCCTAACATCCATATAAGACATGCGAGTAAAATGCATTTAATTTTCATTGAATATATGACCATTCTCGAGAGAATACCCACTAAATATATCCTGTTCATCTGAATGATGATAATTCCTCGAAGCAGCAAGCTTATGAATTTCACATCGAAATTTTATGGTGGATAGTTCTGGCAGCAAAATGCATATAGTAAATCTTTTTAAATATTGTATACCTTCAACCTTGTATTCGAATTTATATCACCACGCCATATTTGATGTTTCTGCTTGCGTGTATGAGGTACGTTTTTTTTTATGGCTGATGTCCCATCGTAGCCTACTCGAAAACATAATCCTCGAATATTCATAGTAATATGGTTGCTTATTTCTGCCAAAAGCGAGACAAATGCGAATCTTTTTCGAAATGCGAAAACATTTGATAATTGTTCGTGATTTTGCGATGCACGTCACGAATTTGCATTGCGCGTAACTGAATGAATTACTTGTTGCGGTAAAACACCTTGTTCCGATAGTTTTTTGGCATGGCGTTGCGTCCGTCGTCCGCAGTCGTCCTCATTTTTATCTTCGAAGTTTACAGGCTGATTTCTCTGAAATTTTACACAAAAATACCTAATAATATTTGAAGACGGAGGTATATATGTTTAGTTTCTATATTTGCGTCCGTCGTCCGCAGTCGTCCACATATTTATCTTTGAAGTGAACTGGCTGATTTCTCTGATTTTTTGCACAAAAACACCTAATAATAAAATACCTGATAATATTTTGAGAGGAAGATATTTTTAGTTTCTAAATTTTCGCGTTCTAATAAAAATGGCAGCCATTTTTGACGAAAAAAGGCCAATTTCTGACTATGTTTCAACCTTCGGTCCGAATTGCCGTGGCGTTGCGTCCGTTGTCCGTCGTCGTCGTCCGTCTACATTTTCATCTTTAAAGTTTACAGACGAATCTTTCTGAAATTTTGCACAAAAATGCCTAAAAATATTTCAAGAGGGAGGTATTTTCCAATTTTTTTTCTTTTAGCATTTTCCGAAATGGCGGCCATTTTTGTCGAAAAATGGTCAATTTTATACTTTTGTCATTTTCTCAAAAGTGGTCTGATCAGATTTGAGATTTTGCTTCCAAAAGATTCCCCTCATTGACCTCTGTGACATGTATAAGTTTTGTTGCTCTCGAAACGCCGGTCTGCGTGTGGCGGCCATTTTCATTTTCTCGATGGGTCCCAAATGGGACTTTCCCATGTTAAATTCTCTTGTGCTTTATAATCATGATAATGGGACACATTATGCCTAATATCTCACTTAATATTGAGATTAGAGACTAGGAATCAATTGTGGACATATAGGAAATGATATATGCTGAATATTCTCGTGACCTTGAATTTGACCTCTGACCTCAGTTTCAAGGTCAGAGCACAAAATGGCTTATATCTCGCTTATTATCGACTTTACAGCTTAGAAATTAATTGTTTACATATAGGAAATGATATATTGTGAATATTCTGATGACCTTGAATTTGACCTTTGACCTCATTTTCAAGGTCAAAGGACAAAGTGGCTAATATCTCACTTGTTATCGACTTTACAGCTTAGGAATCAATTATGAACATATAGGATATGATATTGAATTTGACATGACCTTGAATTTGACCTTTGACGTCATTTTCAAGGTCACAGGACAAAATGGCTAATATGATATCTCACTTGTTATCGATTTTACAGCTTAGGAATCAATTTTGGACATATAGGAAATGATATATGCTGAATATTCTCGTGACCTTGAATTTGACCTCTGACCTCAGTTTCAAGGTCAGAGCACAAAATGGCTTATATCTCGCTTATTATCGAATTCACAGCTTAGGAATTAATTGTGGACATATAGGAAATGATGTATGCTGAATATTCTGATGACCTTGAATATGACCTTTGACCTCATTTTCAAGGTCACAGGACAAAATGGCTAATATCTCACTTGTTATCGACTTAACAGCTTAGGAATCAATTATGAACATATAGGAAATGATATATGCTGAATATTCTAGTGACCTTGAATTTGACCTCTGACCTCATTTTCAAGGTCAAGAGCACAAAATGGTAATATCCTGCTTATTATTGACTTTACAGCTTAGGAATCAATTGTGAAGCTATAGGAAATGTTATCTTCTGAATATTGTCATGACCTTGAATGTGTTCTTTGATCTGATTTTCAAGGTCAGAGCACAAAATGGCTAATATCTAACTTAATATCGACCTTACAGCTTAATAATCAATTGTGGACATATAGGAAATGGTATATACTGAATATTCTCATGATTTTGAATTTGACCTTTGACCTTATTGACTTTACAGCTTAGGAATCAATTGTGCACATTATAGGAAATGATATAGTCCAAATATTCTGATTACCTTGAATTTGAATTTTGACCTCATTTTCAATGTCAAAGAACAAAATGGCTAATATCTCGCTTATTATCCACTTTACAGCTTGAGACTAAATTGTGGACGTATAGGAAATGATGTATGCCAAATAATTTGATGACCTTGAATTTGACCTTTGACCTCATTTTCAAGGTCACATGACAAAATGGCTAATATCTCGCTTATTATCGACTTTACATCTTAGGAATCAATAGTTGGCATATAGGAAATGATACATGCTGAATATTGTCGTGACCTTGAATTTGATCTTTGACCTCATTTTCAAGGTCTCACAGGACAAAATGGCTAATATCTTGTTTATTATCAACTTTGCAACTTAGCATTCTATTTTGGACCTGCAGCAAATGATATGCTGAATATTCTGATGACCTTTAATTTGACTTTTGATTTCATTTTCAAGGTCGCAGGACGTAATGACTAATATCTCTCTTATTATTGAATTTACAGCTTAGTAATCAATTGTAAGCTTATAGAAAATCATATACTGGTATGCGGATTACTCTCATGACTTTGAATATTACCAGTGACCTTTTTCCAAGGCCACGGAACAAAATATTATATATTTTCCGGTAACCTATCTCAGCCCTTGGGCTAATTTTTCCTTATTGATGCATAACTCCTCATATGTACCCCTGTGACATCTATAAGTTTCGTTGCCCTTGAATCGCTCAAAGTGGGCCATTTAGGCCCGAACTCAGCCCAAATGGGACTTTCCCATGTTAAATTCTCCTATACTTTATGATGGGACACATTAAGCCTAATATCTCACTTAATAGTGAGATTAGAGACTAGGAATCAATTGTGGACATATAGGAAATGATATATGCTGCATATTCTCGTGACCTTGAATTTGACCTCTGATCTCGGCTTCAAGGTCGGAGCACAAAATGTCTAGTATCTCGCTTATTATCGACTTTACAGCTTAGGAATCAATTGTGGAAATATAAGAAATTATATATGCCAAATGTTCTGATGACTTTGAATTTGACCTTTGACCTCATTTTCAAGGTCACAGGACAAAATGGCTAATATCTCACTTATTATCGACTTTACAGCTTAGAAATCAATTGTGGACATATAAGAAATGATATATGCCGAATATTCTGATAACCTTGAATTTGACATTTGAACTAATTTTCAAGGTCACATGATAAAATGGCTAATATCTCACTTATTATCGATTTTACTGCTTAGGGATCAATTGTGGACATATAGGAAATGATCTATGCTGAATATTCTCGTGACCTTGAATTCGACTTCTGACCTCAGTTTCAAGGTCAGAGCACAAAATGGCTAATTTTCAAGGTCACAGGACAAAATGGCTAATATCTCGCTTCTTTCTGACTTTACAGCTTAGGAATCAATTGTGAACATACAGGAAATTATATACAGATTATATACAGATTGCAGATTATTCTCGTGATCTTGGATTTGACCTTTGATCTAAATTTAAAGGTCACGGGACAAACTGACTAATATCCCACTTATTATCGACTTTACAGCTTAGGAATCAATTGTGAACATATTATACCAAATGGTATATGTTGAATATTGCCATGATGTTGAATTCGACCTTTGACCTCATTTTCAAGGTCAAAAGGCAAAATGGCTTATATCTTGCTTCTCTATTGACTCAATAGCTTGGGAACCAATTGTGGACATATGGAAAATGATATACACTGAATATTCTGATGACCTTGAATTTGACCTTGACCTTATTTTCCAAAGTCAGAGCACGAAATGGCTAATGTATTGCTTATCATCGACTTTACAGCTTAGGAATTAATTCAATGGAAAATTCAATGGAAATGAAAGATGCTGAATATTCTCATGATCTTGAACTTCACCTTTGACTTCACTTCCAAGGTCAGATCATAAATGGCTAATATCTCACTTATTATCGACTTTACAGCGTAGGAGTCAATTGTGGATGTACTAGAAATGATATATGCTGAATATCCTCGTGACCTTGAATTGACCAATGACCTTATTTTCAAGGTCATGGGACAAAAGGCTAATGTCTAAAATATATATTGTCCGGAAACCTTTCTTAGGCCTTGAGCTAATTTTTTTGATTGAATCGTTTATGCAGTTTCGGCGGCCATTTTTATGCCGAAAATGGCTGGTTTTGCATGTTTTCAACTTCGTAAATTATTTTCTCAAACACTCTGATCAGTTTTGAGATTTTAGTTTCAAAATGTTCCCCTCATATATCATTATAATGTGTATAAGTTTCGATGCTCCTAAATTGCCGGTCTGCGTGTGGCGGCCATTTTGATGTTTTCTACGGGTCCCAAATGGGACTTTCCCATGTTAAATTCTCCTATGCTTTATAATGGGTCACAATGTTCCTGATATCTCACTTAAAACATGTATTGAGATTAGAGACTAAGAATCAATTGTGGACATGTAAGAAATGATATTGAATATTCTCATGACCTTGAATTTGATCTTCAGATCTTCATATTGAGATTAGAGACTTGGAATCAATTGTGGACATATAGGAAATGATATATGCTGAATATTCTCGTGACCTTGGATTTGACCTTCAACCTCATTTTCAATGTCAGAGCACAGAATGGCCAATATCTCGTTTATTATTGACTTTACAGCTTAGGAATCAATTGTGGACATATAGGAAGTGATATATGCTGAATATTCTCGTGACCTTGAATTTGACCTTTGGCCTTATTTTCAAGGTCAAAGCACAAAATGGCTAATATCTCACTTATTATCGACTTTACAGCTTGTGAATCAATTGTGGACATATAAGAAATGATTATGCTGAATATTGTCTTACCTTGAATTTGACCTTTGACCTCCTTTTCAAGGTCAGAGCACAAAATGGTTAATATATCGCTTATTATTTACTTTACAGCTTGTGAATCAATTGTGGACATATAAGAAATGATTATGCTGAATATTGTCTTACCTTGAATATGACCTTTGACCTCATTTTCAAAGTCAAAGCACAAAATTGCTAATATCTCGCTTATTACGACTTTACAGCTTAGGAATCAATTGTGGACATATAGGAAATGATATATGCCGAATATTCTGATGACCTTACCTTTGACTTTTGACCTAATTTCAAGGTCAAAGGACAAAATGCCTAATATCTCGCTTATTAACCAATTTACAGCTTAGAAATCAAGTGTGGACATATAGCAAATGATATGCCGAATATTCTGATGACCTTGAATTTGACCTTTCATCTCATTTTCAAGGTCAGAGCACAAAATGGCTAATATCTCGCTTATTATTTACTTTACAGTTTGGGAATCAATTGTGGACATATAAGAAATGATATATGCTGAATATTCCGGTGAACTCGAATATGACCTTTGACCTCGTTTTTAAGGTCAAAGCACAAAATGGCTAATATCTCACTTATTATCGACTTCACAGCTTAGAAATCAATTTTGGACATATAAGAAATGATATATGCCGAATATTCTGATGACCTTGAGTTTGACCTTTGACCTAATTTCAAGGTCAAAGGACAGAATTGCTAATATCTCGCTTATTATCAACTTTACAGCTTAGAAATCAATTGTGGACATATAATAATAATAATACTTTATTCTTATAAAGCGCATATAAGCATAAAACACTCTCAATGCGCTGTACATAAAAAAGTAGATTACATAAAACAGACCTGTAAAACGAACTATGATGATATAATAACGCACATAAGATATAACACATGTAAAACCGTAGAAAACATTGTAGATAAATAAATAATTATGGGGAAAATGAGGTACATACATTGACTAGATTAACACATATAGCAAATAATATGCCGACTATTCTGATGACCTTGAATTTGACCTTTCATCTCAATTTCAAGGTCAGAGCACAAAATGGCTAATATCTCGCTTATTATTTACTTTACAGTTTGGGAATCAATTGTGGACATATAAGAAATGATATATGCTGATATTCCTGTGACCTTGAATATGACCTTTGACCTCGTTTTTAAGGTCAAAGCACAATATGGCTAATATCTCGCTTATTATCGACTTTACAGCTTAAGAATCAATTGTGGACATATAGGAAATGATATTTGCCGAATATTCTGATGACCTTGAATTTGACATTTGACCTCATTTTCAAGGTCAGAGCACAAAATGGCTAATATCTCGCTTATTATTTACTTTCAGCTTGGGAATCTATACTGAATATTCTCGTGACCTTGAATATGACCTTTGATCTCATTTTCAAGGTCAGACCTTTCAATATTTCACTTGTTGTAAACTGTACAGCTCAAGAATCAATTGTGGACAATGATTATGCTGAATATACTTGTGACCTTGTAGTTACCGGACGATCGGTCCGATCAACTATTGGCTAGCCGGTAAGCTACAGGTCCCTTGGGCCTATGTTTATTTTACAATGTGCATAATTGGGCTAATTTTTATTTTACAATGTGAATAATTATTACTGTCGTCAGTATAATCAACCAATTAAAATAATTTCAGATACTAGTATAATTGAGCTATGTATAAATGACACCTCTTGATGGGATAGAAGCTGATGGATTAGGTGTTGTGGTGGTTTCTGAGCATACATTGAACTGTGTATGTATTGTGACGATTGGCGAGTTATTATGTGAAACACCGCATACATAAATTTCTAACTCAGAGAATGTTCTATGAAGAGTTATCACATCTTCTAGGAAAGAAAGAGTGTGTTTCTTGTACATTGGGGGTCGTATACATGTAGTTTCGTCCATTGATTTGATTATCTCAATGTACGTAGGGCCTACATACACGTACATGTATACGTCCATAGGCATGGATGCAGCAGATATATTTGTAAATCACTCGAGATTCGCCTTCCGACACTGATTTGCTGATAATCCATGGATTGTAAAACATTCATGTGACGAGTTTTTGATCTTCGTTGTCAATAGATCTAATAACTGCCCGATGTTACTGGGAGATCGCATACGGGAGGGTTGCTTATAAGTAATATTATGTGACTTTCATCACGCCTGTGCATAGTCACGCCGCTCAGGTGTTCAGAAATATGCTCATGAGATAAGGATTGTGACAGGCGCTGGTTGTCAGGGACTCGAAGGTGTAATCTGGTGCAATTAAACACGAAACACAATTAGACACCAGTCAATTATGAGGGTGATTTTTGTTCCGTGTAGTAGCATATAACTCTCCAGTCACAATGTGGTTGTCAAGTCGGGATAGTGTATATTTTGACGATTAGCTGTGCATTTGCGTCACTGCACGACTACCAGAAGTACAGCTCACTGTATCCTCTAGTGTTCACATAGTACCAATGGAACTCGACAGGTCAACATGGTACTGGTAGACGGGGTTGGTAATTTTAATCCAATATATTTGTACATGTATAAGATGACAATATGGCTAATACACTAATATCACGTATTTTTACTACATTGTATGTATATTTCCAGCGTGTCACAGACGCATCACAGAGCCGCGCTGTCCAAGGGAAGTCGAGTAGGCCTAGTACAGTTTTGACGCCCAGGAGAGCTCCGACCCCGAGGGTGCGACCTTGGACCAGTCGTGCACGTGGTCCGGATCACCCGAGAGACCAGACCAAGGCCAAGGCCAGGCCACGTACGGCAGTCAACAAGACGGGCGCCTATCTGCGCGCCACTCACAAAGACCGGACCTTCCATCGAGAGACTAGAGAGAGAAATGTCCAGGATGAACCCCGGAGTGACGCCGAGGGAGACAGTGACGAGGCGTCAAAAGGAAGACCGTGGTCTCATACCGAGCTGACTGAGGAATACCAGAGATCCCAGTCCAGCATAGGTTAGTGTGCACACAGCACTTACATGTAGTTATTCTCAAAGTCGGCTTCATGAGTGTACATTTGAAATGGTGGCAAATTCCCTTCTCTTCATGTGTCAGTCTCTATCACTAGTTTTTATTCGTTTATCAATTTTACATTGTAAACATAGGCCCAAGGGACCTGTAGCTTACCGGCTAGCCAATAGGTGATCGGACCGATGGTCTGGTAATTTCAAGGTTACAAGTATATTCAGCATATATCATTCCCTATATGTCCACAATTGATTCGTAAGCTGTAAAGTAGACACCAAGTGAGATATGCGCCATTTCGTGCTCTGACCTTGAAAATGAGGTCAAAGGTCATATTCAAAGTCATGAAAATATTCAGTATATATTATTCTTATATGTCCACAATTGATTCCCAAGCTGAAAAGTAAATAATAAGCGAGATATTAGCCATTTTGTGCTCTGACCTTGAAAATGAGGTCAAAGGTCAAATTCAAGGCAATCAGAATATTCAGCATATATCATTTCCTACATGTCCACAATTGATTCCCAAGCTGTAAAGTGAACAATAAGCGAGATATTAGCGATTTTGTGCTCTGACCTTGAAAATGAGGTCAAAGGTCAAATTCAAGGTCATCAGCATATTTGGCATATATCATTTCCTATATGGTCACAATAGATTTCTAGGCTGTAAAGTCGTTAATAAGCGAGATATTAGCCATTTTGTGCTCTGACCTTGAAAATGAGGTCAAAGGTCAAATTCAAGGTCAGGAGAATATTCAGCATATATCACTTCCTATATGTCCACAATTGATTCTAAGCTGTTAAGCTGTTAAGTCGAGGAATAATAAGCGAGATACTGGCCATTTTGTGCTCTGACCTTGGAAATTAGGTTTAAGGTCAAATTCAAGGTCACGAGAATAGTCAGCATATATCATTTCCTAAATGTCCACAATTGATTCCTAAGCTGAAAAGTGAATAATAAGCGAGATATTAGCGATTTTGTGCTCTGACCTTGAAAATGAGGTGAAAGGTCAAATTCAAGGTCATCAGAATATTCGGCATATATCATTTCCTATATGATCACAATAGACTTCTAAGCTGTATAGTTGATAATCGAGATATTAGCCATTTTGTGCTCTGACCTTACAAACGAGGTCAAAGGTCAAATTCAAGGTCACGAGAATATTCAGCATATATCACTTCCTATATGTCCACAATTGATTCCTAAGCTGTAAAGTCAATAATAAGTGGGATATTGGCCATTTTGTGGTCTGACCTTGAAAATGAGGTTGAAGGTCAAATTCAAGGTCACGAGAATACTCAGCATATATCATTTCCTATATGTCCACAATTGATTCCGAAACTCTAATCTCAATATTAAAAGTGAGATATCAAGAACTTTGTGGCCCATCATAAAGCATAGAGGAATTTAACATGGGAAAGTCCTATTTGGGCCCCGTATACAACATAAAAATGGCCGCCACACGGAGACCGGCGATTCAAGAGCTTCGAAACTTATACAAATGATAAAGATACATGAGGGGAACACTTTGGAACTAAAATCTCAAAACTGATCAAACAGTTTTTGAGAAAATAATTTTTAAAGTTGAGAACATGCAAAAACAGCCATTTTCGGTATAAAAATGGCCGACAAAACTGCATAATCGATTCAATAAAAAATAAAATGAAAAAAACGTCTGGGGGTATTGACCCAATACATATTCACACAAATTTATGGACAAATTCATCAGCCCGAAAAAAAAGATAAAAATTAGCCCAAGGGCTAAGATAGGTTACCGGACAATTTTGGTTCAAGCACCACAGGTGAGATATGACATTCAGATTTATCTATCAAGGTCATCTTTCTGTACATACGTCAATATCAGCATCAGGTGTACTGTATATAATTTTGTATACAACATATATTCATAATACAAATATAATGTCTATCTACAAGTATTTTTTCCGTAAAGGCCAATTTACACATTTCAGATCAGGCATGACCTTGAGATTAAGCCTTCACGGTTGACGTCATTCAAGGTCAACAAAAGATGGTGACCTTCTGCTCTTCTAACAAATGCTAATAATGCAATCCTAACCTGTATGTGCAATTGTTTTAGCCCCACAAGCCAATTTACACATTTCATGTTAGATCTGACATTGAGATTCAGTACTCAAGGTCATCTGAGGTCAGTAACAAGGTCACCAAAAGACTTCCTAAATGTTCATAATATAAACATAACCTATCTACAAGCATTTTGTCAATAGAGGCCAATTTACACATTTCATGTCCCCGTGACCTTGAGATTCAGCCTCCAAGGTCATCCGAGGTCAACCTCAAGGTCACAAAAAGATGCACCATATATGACTTTCTATACATGTATGCTTATAATACAAACCTAAGCCCTATGTACAAGCGCTTTTGCCCTATATGGAAATTTGTAAATATCGGCCTGTTTAGGCCTCTCCAGCCCACAGATTGAGCTTTTCAGCAATTAGAGGCACTTCTCTTTATAAACAATGTCAAGGACCCCATTCAGCGTGTTTTGAAACAAAAATCTCGAAACTGATCAGATAGTTTTCGAGAAAACAACCCAAAACAAAATTTTGAGCCTTTTTGAGCCATAATTTTGGGCCTATCGATCGATTCAAGGCACTCCATCTGTATAAACAATGTCAAGGACCCCAATCAGCATGGTTTGAAACAAAAATCTGAAAACCGATCAGGCAGTTTTCGAGTAAACAGCTAAAAACTGAATTTTAGGCCTTTTTGGGCCGTTTGAGTCATGATTTTGGGCCTATCGATCGATTCAAGGCACTCCATCTTTATGAACAATGTCAAGGACATCAATTAGCATGTTTTGAACCAAAAATCTCAAAAGCAATCAGACAGTTTTCGAGAAAAGACGGACAAAGTGCAAGTATGGGCATTTTTCGACCCAAAAATGGCTGCTTTGACCTCTGAAGGTCATCCAAGGTCAAATTCAAGGTCACCACACAAATCGCAATATATGACTTCCCATTTGAAAGTGCCAGTTTCTAAGCTCTATCTTCGAGTGTTCTATGGGTACAGTCTTGGCAGCTCCCATTATGAAGGAAAAAAGTGCCGAAAAAAAAGTCCAAAATTTTTTTCAAAGGGTGAAAAAAATTTTTTGCCTGGAAATGGCCCAAAATGGATAGTAATGCGATTTGTGGCGGAAAAAAATTTTTTCGTCGACCCGTCAAAAATTCAAAATGGCTGCCACACGGAGACCGGCGATTCAAGGGCAACAAAACTTATACACATCATAAAGATACATAAGGGGAATCTTTTCAAAAAAAATCTCAAAACTGATCAGACAGTTTTCGAGAAAAGACAGACAAGGTGCAAATTTGGGCATTTTCCGACCAAAAAATGGCTGTTTTGACCTTGAATTTCAAGGTCATCCAAGGTCAAATTCAAGGTCACCACACAAGTCGCCATATATGACTTCCCATTTGAAAGTGCCAATTTCTAAGCTCTATCTTCAAGCGTTCTATGAGTACAGTCTTGGCAGCTCCCATGATGAAGGAAAAAAGTGCCGAAAATTTTCCAAGTCCAAATTTTTTTTCAAAGGGTGAAAAAAATTTTTTTGTCTAGAAATGGCCCAAAATGGATAGTAATGCGATTTGGGCCGAAAAAAAAATGTTTTTCGTCGACCCGTCGAAAATTCAAAATGGCCGCCATACGCAGACCGGTGATTCAAGGGCAACCAAACTTATACACATCACAGAGGTACAAAACGAGAATCTTTTGAAACAAAAATCTCAAATCCGATCAGAAAGTTTTTGAGAAAATGGCTGCCAAAGTTTAAAATTGACCGTTTTTCGACGAAAATGGCCGCCAGTTTGAAAAACATTAAAAAATCAAAAAACTAAAAAATACCTCCTTCTCAAATTATTTTTAAGGTATCTTTTCCCAAATTTTCAGAAAGATTGGACCTTAAACTTTAAAGATAAAAATGTGGACGGACGGACAGACGGACGACGGACACAACGTGACGGCAATAGGTTATCGGACCATAGGACCGGTAACCTAAAAATGTTAACAGATAATGTGGCGGACGACGACGGACGAAAAACCACGACAATAGCTTATCGGCTCTTATGGGTCGGTAAGCTAAAAACGTTATGATATATGTTCCGAAGCCTATTGAGGTTCACGGCTTATTTGTGCCATATTTTTATTTTACTTCACAGAAAATAAATTCCAAACCATCAAGCAACGGAAACATTTCGCTGCAGCTAAAACTATTTTCGCCCCAACTATAGTATTAGCTGCTAAAACCAGAATCGTCCCAGCTAAAACATTTTCGCTGCAGCTAAAACTATTTTCGCCCCAGCTAAAACATTTGAGCTGCAGCTAAAACTATTTTCACCCCAGCTAAAATATTTTCGCTACAGCTAAAACTATTTTCGCTCCAGCTAAAACATTCTCGCTGCAGCTAAAATTATATTCGCCAGTTGAAATTCTCCAAGAAATCTCCCAAATCTCCAGTTAAATTTTCAAAATATCTAACTCTCCAAAAAACATATGTGACACTGCGAGAATGTTTCAGTGAAAATAGTTTTAGCTGCAGCTAAAATAGTTTTAGCTGCCGCGAAAATGATTTAGCTGTGGCGAAAATAGTTTTTAGCTGCAGCAAAAATATTTTAGATGAGGCGAAAATAGTTTTAGCTGCAGCGAAAAAGTTCTAGCTGGGGCGAAAATAGTTTTAGCTGCAGCGAGAATGCTTTAGCTGCAACCAAAATAGTTTTAGCTGTGGCGAAAATATTTTAGCTGGGGCGAAAAGAGTTTTATACGGCGGCTTATTTGTGCCATATTATTTTTTTATTTCAAAGAAAATTAATTCCAAATTATCAAGGAACGGAAATATTTCCGCTGCAGCTAGAATTATTTTCGCCCCAGCTAAAACTATTTTTGCTTCAGCCAAAACTATTTTTGCTTCAGCCAAAACATTTTCGCTGCAGCTAAAACTATTTTCGCCCCAGCTAAAACATTTTCGCTGCAGCTGAAACTATTTTCGCTCCAGCTAGAATATCTTCTCTGCAGCTAAAACTATTTTCGCTGCAGCTAAAACTATTTTCGCTGCAGCTGAAACTATTTTCGCTCCAGCTAGAATATTTTTGCTGCAGTTAAAACTATTTCCGTCCTAGCTAAAACATTTTCGCTGTAGCCAACTAAAACTATTCTCGCTCCAGCTAAAATATTTTCACTGCAACTAAAACTATTATCATCCCAGCTAAACTATTTTCGCTTAAGCATTCTCACAGTATCATTAATGTTTTTTTTAGAGATTTTCTCAGATTTTGAGGGAATTTTTTTTAGATTTATAGGGGATTTGGGAGATTTTTTTTTGAGATTTTCAAGTGACGAAAATAATTTTAGCTGAAGCGAAACTATTATAGATGGGGCGAAAATAGTTTTAGCTGCAGCGAAAATGTTCTAGCTGGGGCGAAAATAGTTTCAGCTGGAGCGAAAATATTTTAGCTGGGGCTAAAATAGTTTTAGCTGCAGCAAAAACAGTTTTAGCTGGAGCGAAAATATTTTAGCTGGAGCGAAAATAGTTTTAGCTGCAGCGAAAATGTTTCAGCTGGGGCGAAAATAGTTTTAGCTGCAGCGAAAATATTTGAGATGGAGTGAAAATAGTTTTAGCTGCAGCGAGAATGTTTTAGCTGGGGCGAAAATAGTTTTAGCTGCAGCGAAAATGTTTCCGTTGCTTGATAATTTGGAATTTATTTTCTGTGAAGTAAAAAAAAATAAATATGGCACAAATAAGCCACTGTAGTTTTAGCTGTAGCGAATGCATGCATTCTTATGTACGATTGGATATCATCAGGAACCCATAAGAGATGGGTTTCTGATATCATATGAACATTCAATTGTAGCAACATCATTATTTGTGTAGGCCTATAAATATACTGTACAGATGGCATACGTGTGCGTTAGCCATGAAACTAACAATAACTGCGTGTCAACACTGCAGAAATACATGAAAAGAGAGATGCAAAAGAGAGATACATGAACACCAGAATTCTATATACCGATAAACTATCGATTTCATCATTGGTGACAATACTTGTACCACCAGATTTCTAAATTATCGATTTTGTCAATGGTGACAATACATGTACCACCGGAATTCTATATAAAACTATCGATTTTGTCAATGATGACAATACATTGTAACACCGGAATTCTATATAAACTATTGGTTGTCTCGTTGCTTGATCTGGAAAGGTTTTATCCAAACTCTGTTGAAGCGGCACTTGAATGAAGTCATCACGATAAAACGCTAAACTCATAGTGAAGGAAGGCACTGAAGGGTTCCCACTGCCACGCTCTAGGAATCCGAGGTTGAATTCTATATAGATGGTTGTTGGTCGCGGTCTGTCATCAAACGCAAATATAAATATTAACTTTACTTGGAGATGTTTTGATACGATGAAGTGCATCAGCTGCGCGGACGGGTTCACCGTGTGATATCTGGGGGTGTGTTCGGTCTATTTGTGCAAGCGATCAACCATGAATGGGGTCCTTTTACGGATCCGCGTATTCTCTATTCATGCGTTGCTTGCTCGGCTCGCTTGTTTGTCTGTGCACTGTCTCACGGCTTTCCGTGGTGCTGTTGATACCCAGGTGACATACGAAACCTGCTTATTATCAACGGGCAGCGATATATATCGGTCAGTAAATACGGTAACAGAAGTCCCCGTATCGATCAGGATAATATACCTTATGTCTGAAGACAATTGACTATTCGCTCCGGACAACTTCAACTTCTGAGGAATACGCCCTTCAGAGGTCCGTCAAAGCGCGGTACATGTACATGCATTTGGAAAGAAATGGTGCCAATGTGTTGATGTTTCCAAGTCACCTGTCGGAGAACGTTTTTTCAGGATATACACGTGTATAGGTACATGTATAACGTTCGCATATCCATACATGACCATGCGCGATCGTATTTTGATACACCCAGCACGTGCGAAGGAGTGTTTGACTAGAGGGGCACACGAACCAATTACTCGCAGATTGAGTGACCTCTCGTCTAGGGGTCATACAATGCAAATTGCAAAAATTATTTAATTGACTCTCTATTGAAGTTGACCTTTTGTTACGATGTAAAACACAGGAGACGTATAAAGAATACCGAGTAGATTTACCAACTGAGATTGCGAATGGATCATTCCTGAACCTGTACTTGCGAAAACGTTAAAAATTATTTTGCGATGATCACGTCACATCGTCAGTATTGCATTTAGCATTCAATGCCTCCTCTCAAGCCTTTGTACCTTTCGCACTGGATGAAAATATTCGTCGATATCCCGGCTTGATTTGGAGTGTTTTCGAGTCAAATAGACCGGGATTTACAGAAGATTAGTATCAATTTCCACAGCGGGTCGAGTTTTATTGCGAGGGGAATTAGCATTGTGCCTCAGGAACCCAATGAGTTTCACTTCAGTGAGCGCCATTCAGTGGAGCACAAAGCTAAACGTTTAGTACGTGGATTGTATATGTAGTTTGTGTCTTCTGGAGGCTGTCTGTTGTACATGTGAACAAAAAAGCATTTTGATGATTACACTCGGATTAACGTATTAACATTTGATGGCATGTGATCCATCGGTGGGCATTGCTGCTTCCTCCAGCGTTTACATGTATCAATGACGTTCAAACGTATTATTTATTCACATCGAAAACAATGCGAACATGACAGAAATACGATTACACGTGTGTGGCGATTACATCATTGTTCAAGCAATCAGACAATGACTGACTGCTAAACGACTGACACGTTTCATGTGATATTTTGACACTTTGATAAGAGTAAAACTCGGAGATGGCGACTTCAGAGGTATTCCTGACCACGCTTCGATCTCCACCTGTAGAACCTTACCCGCCCCAGAACGACGGCGTGAACGAAGAGGACCGCTTCGAGAGATGCTCGGACTTCTCGGACCTTTCTGACGACATCCTCGGCGATGACCAGGTGACTACCGACCTCCAACCGACCGGGCCGCCGCCTGGGGACAAGGAACCGTCTCTCGCCGCGGCGTCCCCCAAGGCCGATGATCCAGGCAAAGACCCCGCCGCCGCCGCTGGGACGGCCGAAGAGGAGGGACCCCCGGAATCGCCAGCCGCCAAGGACGAACCTCAGGAGGAGGGGCAAACCCTCGAATCCTGGCTGGCCGGATCTGACGCCTATAATTCGGATGACTACGACACAGACCTCGAAGAGGAGTTCCCACCAGGTTAGTTTTCCTACACGTATCTATGCACGGTGCGCAAGTTAGTTCCTTGCTTATTTTATCGTACATAATATAGTACCGTATAATCTGGATCAGTCGAGTGTATTGTAGTTTATAGACGTTGGAGCCTTTTAAAAAAGGATATCATATTCTGAAAACCTCTTCGTTCACCACTAGATGCCATATTTATGTATATATGTAGCATGTTTTTCGTGTAGTTTGATCGAGCTTTCCTCGTACCTGTATTTAGTATAACATTTCCAGAAGCATTTGACAATACATACTGTATATGTTCAGGATATGGAAACCAATAAAATCCAATGCAGCTATGAATTATTACATTATCATTGTCTGAAACTGAACTGACCGGTTAACGTGTATTGTGTACCATTTTATTCTGGTTTCGTTTGAATATATATGCTCATGGGGGTTAACTATTCTGTCTTTTCTGTAATACATTACACAATATTTTCGTACCTTTACCAAAATAATGGGTCTAGCCCCCCAAAGAGAATTATTCTAAAGATTATTACTTTTTCTATATTTTACATTATTCTAAAGATAATTATTGTTTTATCTGTTACGTTTTATTCACCAGGCTATCATAATAATGGTAAATGATGGTTTATCTCAACGTAATATTTATTTTCCTCTGTACACGGTTACACTCGTTGACTGTTTCTTACATGTACATGTATACATGTTCCCGTTCTGCTCAATATGTGATCTGTTTTCGTTGATTATTTAATAAGGTTTTTGCTGTTATAAAGGTTGTGGTCTACACATCCCCTATGTAAACCTGGTGTTATGAAGTTGGTTCACAACAATATGTAAATATTGGTTTATGTTGTTGTATATCCATTAGCTCGCCCTTCTATGAAAGGAGCACAATCAGGAGATCGAATCACGTCAGATATTGATATCTACATATCGATTATGAATCACTGTGCTTCAGGGATTATACATTTCGTATGTCAATATGTACATATAGTCTTGCAATTGGTTGTCACCCTGGTTTTTTTTTTTAAAAGGCGACTGAAGCATGGAAAAGTATAATAAATTTGCTAGTACGGATTCTGAAAATGTATTCAATTAAATTCGAGATGCATGTACATATCAGTTTTTCCCTTGACGTGTGTGTATTTTTTGCCCAATGTTTTCTTTTGTGAAATTATGTCACCGATTCAATAATATAGATCCGACTGAAAAACCAGCGAGCTACAATGAAACAGGTATTTTTTTATTACATCATACATGTCATGATTATTGCACCGAATGATTGCACTGGATTTATGCACAGCTCCATTACATGCATGTTTTTTCACAATCGGGGATAAGATAATGCAATACAAAACAAATCAACACGAATGTCGGTTTTCACTCCATGTACACGTTTGTGTAGTCGAAATTTACACAAAAAGTTACAATGGATATTTAATATGCATGTAAATAACTTAACCCACATCGCATCGAAAAACTATATGTCTTATAATTGATCACTAGTGATGCAATAGATATAATGATAACAAGCCCCGGTATAGATAGTAGTCTTTCGTGGAATACGGGTAATTTCACGAACAAATGACGGCGATAAAGAATTAGAACATTTTGTACTCGCCATTATTTTACTATCGAGCATGTCTGTTCAATTCTGACGTTATATGAATGACATATTCATTCCTAATGGCTCTTGGAATGTGTATTATTGGGCTTGTTGGCTTTGTCCCGATTGATCCCGTCGTCGATATCCAACTAAACCCCAGGAATCCACCAAACAAAACCGCTCTGGAGTACCCAGAAGTTCAGGAATTGATTCCTTGTGGTCATTGTTTGTTGTTCTAGTAACTCGGTGACGGTATTTAACAGTGCTGGTGAAATATCACTTCGCACAGCGATACGACACTGTGTGTGATCAGCATAAAACATTATATGAAAAATACATTTGGCGAGAACCATTGAGCAATGTGTGAATTGGATTCTCCAATTGAGTATGACGATTCCGACGAAGGTATGATAGAGTTTGATTGTGATCTTCTCTGTGGCACGATGAATTCACTCTGTAATAATATCTGCATGAACATTGTATTGTATTCAACCGTACCTGCATGTTTTCTATAGACAGAACGAATAGTAATTTTGTTCAAAATAACTGTTACGTATTTGAATATATTAACCTGAACCTACATGTAATTCGTAGAAATGATAGTTATGAACAGATACTATTAAGAAATACATATACTTTTACTTGGGTATACTACTTAGTATATTTAGAGTAATTATGAATTCGCGGCATCACATGTTTGCAACTAGTTTCCAAATACACGTTGCTATATAATTTGCTACCATTTCCAATTACAATATGTATTCAGAGTAATAGCCAGTTCTCAGCAAGTATAGCTTTTATATGTTACAGAACCTGAGCCCCCCGTGGATCCTACTGGAGCCTACAACTATGAGGAGAGCTGTAAAAGACAAGGTATACCTCGCTCTAACCTTAGCGAGGACAGCTTTATCAGAGTATCATTTATATGAAGAGTATTACCACAGTGTATATAAGTGACTACTAGAAGAAATAAAATACCGTCCAAATATTTATTTTTCAATGAGAAAATTCGATGCAAATGTACAAATGTATACCGTTGATTGTTGTTAGCGATATCAGCATTAAAACACGTACAAGCATACATGTACTGCAAATTATGGTTTCCATTATTGAAAAAATTCTAACTAGGTGATGCAAAACTGGAGTGAGTTTTTGTCTATGGTTCCATTTAGGGGTTCGATATTGATTACCATTATCCAGTCAAAAAGTGCATTCTGTCCCGAGGATAATGCCATTTTCACCCCGATAACTCAACAATGCCCGGGCCAGTTGAGCACGTCAAAAAAGATCAAAAAGTGGCTCCTCCACCAATCGTTAATTGTTTTATTGACTTTTCAATACGACAGAAAGGGATCAAAGTATCACACCGTGAATTATACATTAAGCCAGTTTCACGAGTATTTTCATTGCTATTTATAAATAAAATGTAAACAGGGATTTCTGTTTGTAGAGAACAATTTCTGACGTTGTTCGCGTGTGGAGATTGCATTGATAGTTGGAGACAATACTCCGGCAGTAGCGCTTACGTCTATTGTCCCGTTCAGGGAGACAATTAGGATGATGAATAAGCGATCTAGATAAAACATAATTTCCCATGCTCTGTTTTTGCTCCAGGTATTGTACCGGTATCGTACCTGGTCCGTAACCTTGGCGATGGCACCCTGAGGATGAGGCATCACTACATGGGCGGTGTGGGCACAAAACCCCTGGCGCACGCCCTCAAGGTGGGCAGGTCATAGAAACTTGACAATCTACTCATGATCAACTACTAGTATATTTAAACTATACAATACAAATATCTCTTTGTTAGTGCTCTTTTTTTCTTTTCTTTTTTTAGCTTACTTTAGCTTTTTGGCTGATAAGCTATCGTCGTGTTTTTCCGTGGCTCCCTCAAAGGGCCTACATATGTATAATGTAATTACAGGCTCAAAATATTTAAAGTGCACAAATTAACTTTGGTTGTCAGACGTTTCAAGAACTTGCGTTTGTAGTATAAGCTTGTAGGGATTCATACATGTACATGTACATGTATTTGGGGCATCTGTTGGTGGTCTTAAATATGATGTATGATCATGTTGAGTGTTCTATCGCAAAATTGTAAATTGTGTTGTAAATTGTTGAATTAAATTTATCCGAGATGAAATAGAATGCTCAAATTCATGTTTATATCAATATGTGTTAATTGGTCACTGAAGTCTGAGCACTTGAAGGTAGGGCTTGGTTTGTATTATGAACATATAGAGGCATATATGATACATCTTCCGATGACCTTGAACTCGATGATCTCATTTGAACATAATGGTTCATGCTCAACGTTATACCATGGGACAAAGCTCTAGAAGATAAAATTAGTTTGTGATATGAGCGCATACTCAATCACTTAGGTATTATGCAACTTTGGCAACATCGAACTTCTCATAACTTCGAGTTTATTTAAGTTATGTTGATTTCAAATTGTGTGAATCACCCATTCGATTAAAAAGGCTTGGACCCTTATTTTGCTTTTTAATCTGAGGAAATGATTAAAATAATCAATACGTCAGTAAGTTACATCACACTTGTAGCGATGTTTTGTCTTACACAATTCCAACAATATTTAATGAGATACTTGATTTGTGTTTCCAGTATCTGTACGACGACCACAATTACCATCCAGTACTACTTGTACTCCTGGCCTCTACTTGTATACTATTTGTATTCATTTCTCTCAAACCTCAACTTTGCCAAAGTTACATGCAAAAGATGATTTACCCCGGTACTGTTCGTCCCCAGAGTAACACGATCTGTGAGGAGATAGACCTGAGCGATAACTACGTGGAAGGTGACGGTGCCGCCGCCCTGGCGGGAATGCTGAAAGACAACATGTTTGTCGTCAATCTGGTCCGTATTCTGTCGTTATTACCTGGTCTTATCGGGATGGATCAATGTAATGTAGTTAGCACGTTAATATGCATTCCATTTCAGAATATTTCACACAATTTCATCAAGTCAGAAGGTGCAGCTGCGTTTTCGGAAATGCTGGAGTCCAACACGACTCTGAAAACTCTTTCACTCAAAGGTTGTCCACTTTTCAATGACCTTAACTCGTCACATAAATATGAATGATATATCTTTTCACATTTTCAATAACCCTAAAACGTAGATTTGTATTATTATTGGTGTAACTGTTTTGTTGAGCAGGTAACCAGCTGTCCGACTGGGACGCTAAGAAGATCTCGGATGCTATGAAGAACAACATGTCGCTAGTTTGTCTAGACCTCAGCAATAACTGTTTCGGCGAGAAGGCGGGAACACATCTGGCTGTCGGCATCGTGAGTTACCTGTAGTATATTATGATTGCATTGGGGGCGTTGATTAGATTGTGAAAGGCCTATCATTAATACATGTAATAAATTTTGAATTGAATTTAATGATTAATATGTATTGTGCAGTAAGTGCGGAAATGTCGCATGTACAGTGTAAATCTACATGATTTCCATACGATGAATTGTACAATCGTACAATCTCACGGTTCTCCGTAAAATGATGTGGTTCTCGCCACTACCAGGCAGCCAACATCGGTCTGAACGACCTGGACCTGAGCTGGAACGGAATCCGGGAGAAAGGAGCCGTGGCAGTGGCTAAGGCTCTGGCGGTCTGTATTTCACATTATAGGTGCAAATTAACATGTTTAGAGTTACTTCATTCGTCCTGAATACAATGTACACATTCTCTTCTGCAGAAAAATAGTTCCTTGGAGATTTTTGATATTTCGTGGAATGGTTTCGCGCATAACGGAACGATGGCGCTGGCTCAGTCCATCCGCATCAACAAGTCGCTCAAAGTTCTCGATATCAGGTGAGAGGTGACGCTCATCATAGAACAGCTAATTCACTCTTGAAGCTGTGCATGATTGTATTGTTATTTCGCCAGATAGCGAGACAGTAGAAAGAAATACTAGGGTTGTTATAACGAACTGGGCACATACATGTATAATTACCATGTCTTTTCTAGCAATAACCGGATCGACACAGAGGCAGCCGTCACATTCGCTAGAGGACTGGCCAGGAACAAGGGCTTGGAAACGTTACTGGTTGGTAGTAACTGCTATGGACTCTCCAACGTGCTTTCCAAATGATTACAATAATTTAACATGCAGTTGTCATGCTTGTTAAGTATCGTATTTTCCTGTGTTGTAGATGGGTATGAACCCTATCGGAGAGGCTGGAGTCGAGGCACTTCTCAAGGGCATCGAGGCCAACAAGTCATTAAAGCTGGTCGGGCTCGAGGTAAAGCTTACACACATAGAAACACTATTTATGTCCAATAAGTAATGATAATGATATATAATATATCTTAGACATATTGGTGGTAAAGTACAAAATTATATACATTGTTATATACTTGCATTGTGTAACAACATTTTGAGCGTATGTATATATTCACTGTCGTTTGTCATGCCGATTTGTAGGGATGTGTGGTGAGTATAAACAATTTAGCCAAAGGCCGTCACTTGATTTACATGCAATGATTCGCAATGCCTTATGATTTGCATCCCCGGACTGTTTCCCTGTTGTTGTCACTATACTATAGCTTTTGAATTGTTCGTTCCTAGTTCGATCTTGTTGAGTTTGTGTGCAAGTTTTCATGATTCCGACTGATTTCAGTTGAATTATGAACGTCAAAATTTTGGCACATATATTTTGTACTTATATCTATTTATGTCAGTATGGCAAAATCTACATTGCATGACCCACGCATATGTGAATGAATGCAATAATGTGCACGTGCTATTATAGAATGAATCAAAGCGTTTACCTGATCCATTCTAACTTGTTTTCCATTTTGCTGATGGACATAGGACACTTTATATAATTTGAATAAATATTATATAATTACAGTTGCAATGAATAAAAAGACCTATGAATGATACACTAAAAGTTCGAACAATTATGCATAGACATATAAAAAAGAGTGAAAATAATGTTCACTAGTATGCGAAATCACAAATTCATCTGCAACCGTCATCCTAAAATTGAATAATGAAATAGTATCAATTCTGGAAAAAATAGCACTATTAACGTTACTTTAACAAATATTAGCATATATATTAACAATATATTACGATGAATCCTTCAACCAGGACATCTCTGTCAGTCCAAAGCTGCAGCAAAAGATTAAGGAAATCACAGCCCAACGGGACATTATGATTATGTACAGTGCTGGTAGTCCACAGCAATCCAAGGTAAGTGTTTGCATTATGACTGTATGAACGTTGAGCTGAATAGTGTCCTTCGTAGCAACGACATAGCTCATTTATGTTCAGGACACATTCCCAAATGCTATTTATTACCCGTTTCGGATGTGTTTATATCGGGCATGAAAACGTAGTACGTGTGCGACCGGCAGTGTCTAGTTTCGATCTTACCATAACACTAAAAAACACTAAAAGATCTATATAAACGAGGAAATTCTAAGACATAAAGTGGAGTCGAAAGTTGAAAAATCGCTTCTGTCCATGCCAACCTGACTTCGACGAATACCGCAAATGTCACGCTTATGACATTTATGGCAGTTTACGAAGAAGAATGTATGCATTTTATAGTTGTTTATATTATGGTTCTAAAAGTAAGATAAATCACATTGCTCCATCACTCTGTCAGATGAACCAGACGATTTTGCTGGTTTTTGAGCGCTTTATCTCCGAGAATGCCGACCGCATGGAGGACTTGTTCAACCAGATGGACAAAACCAAGACCGGGATGATAACCCTGGAGGAGTTCAAATATGGCCTCAAGGACTTCGGCCTCAGACTCACGAGCGTAAGTCGACGATAAAATAAATGTGATTGTATGGCAGTTATCATGGATTCAGGCAAAATTTTGATGTATTTGTGACCGGGACTTTGATCTAACAGAGACAGATGGATGTGCTCTTAGACGAACTGGATGCCGATAGAAGCGGTACCATTGAACTGGAGTGAGTCACCTCCGAGATATTTCATTAAAATCGGTCAACACGAAGTAATTTGCCTTAACAAATCAATACAATTAATGGAGGTAAATGTGTTGTGTGCGGAAGATAAATACCACAGGGTCGAGGCACCCCATCCATCCTGCACAAGTAGTGACATTTTAAATTGCCAACAAAATTATTTTGCTAATATGTGTGTTTTTTTGTTTTTTGTTTTGCTTTGGCCGATGTTGCTCAGGGAGTTGATGGCGGGCTCTAACATGGTTGAGCAAGAGAAACAGAAGCGGGCACGCGCCGAGAAGGAGGCAATTATGTACCAGGAGGGCATGACTCTAGTTCACAACAACAACGAGGGAGAAACCAAGACCAAGGCGTCGTAACACACGGCAATTACTTGAAGAATGATTAACGTGAAGCCACACAAATATACAGTTTTGAGCAGCCATGCCCGTGCATGATAAACAGTGTACTGACGCAATATTATCGAAATTAATTGAATGACAGCAACAACAAAAAATTGACATAAAACTGCGAATTTCGTTTCAAGATAAATGTTTTGAACAAAGTCCCACAGGAATAGATGTTTACGTGCATGCACTGTACCATATATGGTCAGAGAACCGCATGTAAATTGACCTGGATGAAAGATAAACTATAGATACTGCTCACAATATACATGTCTTCCGAGAATATTTATGGTCCGGAATGACAAGTAAAATATTATGTGAATATGACATTTTGTAGTTACATTGTTTGTGATATTGTGTATATTATTACAAATGATGTAGTATGTCAAATATATTTTCAGTTGTACCACTTTCTTCTCGATTTTTTTTTGTCTTTTCGCCATCAAACCAATTGCGTATTTGCTGGGAGTTGTTTACTGCTGACATATAGCAAAATATTATGACTTATGAATACAACTTTCGACGAATTAGGGCAAAATCCCAACCAAACTAAATACACACATTACATATGTTACAAACTAGTACTTAGAGTATCAACATGTTTCCGACAACACATCCACTTTAACATAGAGTAAACATGTCATACATTTTAAATTTAGTGAAAGCAAAAAAACAGTATTACGCTCCAGGATTTTTCCCATTAGTACATTGTTTCTTGTGTGAAAAAAAAACCATCAACTTGTACTTCCACATGTCCTATGTATTCTTAATTTAGTGAATCGAAAAGAACAGTAGATTTTGTATCCATGTTCAAGAAATATTGTCACTTTTTTTTCGCATTTGCAATAACAACTCTGCATGTGTTGCCAGGGAACAGATTTTAATATGCCATGCTGATTCACTGGCGAGTCACTCACGAAATAACTGAAGCGTCATTTTACGATACTAATATTGTAAACAGCCGTCATGCACAATTTCTAATGTTCACAAGAAAATAATAGTTACTGCCTGACAAATCGTATCAATTATGTTTGTATCATCCTGTCAAGACCAGAATCTCTAACTGGACAGTCTCTGTACAGGGACAAAGAATTGAGGCCACATACCACATTTAATCTTGTCTCCGTTGGACTGAACGAGATCATTGCCATTTTTGGTAGCACTTCTTTCAGGGTGTGTTTTTTTATCTTGACAGTTTGATAGATGGCATTGAGGAACCCAAGCAGCTTTTAGGACGAAAACTAATCACTGGTTTTTCACACTCTCCGCGTGGGTTTCGCATTGTGGGTACCACTGGGAGTTGATAGAGGATAGATACATTCCTGGTATCAATACTCCTTAACAGTGGGAGCAAGCTGTCAGGACTGAGGCAGTGTTATTGATACTGACAATTTTAGCACTCGCTTGATACCGAGTTCTGCGCTTTGATGGTGTACTTCGTGCCGCATTGATAATTAAATCCCAGAGGGGATTGCCGTTGATAGTGCTAGAAGCTAGCATGATGACACCTGCCATGATCGCATCACAAGGAATGTATGGGTGCTATGGTGTGCAACTTTTCTATGAATGTCTGGCAGTTCAATAATTTCGACATTAAAGCAAAACCAAATGACCGATAAAGACGTTTCAGCAGCAACGTGCACCTCCAACTTGTCGTGTGTGTCAGGGCACGTTGTGTGCGAGAAAATGGAACTTCTTAGCACAAGAAGACAGTAATACAGCAGACCTATCGGTGTCAAGTTCAAGACTGTAGGAAGGTTACTTGACTTACTCATCTTTTTCTCATCATTATGCCTCTTCAACTGACAGCGGCCTTGACTAATTGTGATCACTGATATTGATTTGCAATGGACGGATTCTAGCTCACAGCTTGGTACTAGTCCATGCCAAAACAAAACCTGGAATGTTTGTGTTTGGCCAATCTTATAAAGCGATGTGCCAACAGATGTGTCAGTGACACATGAGATACCTTCATAGCCATTCAGTGGAATCATATTGACTAGTCTACATTGAATAAGTCTGTTTACTTTTTCTCTGGGAAAATGGGATGATTTTTACGAGGGTTTAAATTCCACGAATTTGTTGTCTGACCATTTCGTGGGATTTTAGTTTAGCAAACTTACGTGTAGCTCTGTGTCCCGTCTCTAAAAGAGGGAATCTGTAGACGTATAAGGAAACAGATATCGACATATAAACATATGTCTTTACGAATAGCAAAAGAGAAAGTTTATAGGGAAAATGTAGGAATGAGTAAAAGTGATTTCAACACTGAAAGATTAGACACTATTATTGTCATGACATGCTTCAGATTGTAAAAACATCCCTTTTTAGCATTGCAGGAAATTCAACTAATACTGGTCACAAACTCACAATTCAAATAGCTCGTTTCAATATATGCCCAAAACGAACTTGTTTTCTGTGCATGAAACTGAACATTGATATAAATCAAGACAAAGAACAGTTCAAGCAGCGACATCATTAGTTACATCCGAGAACAACAAAAAACACTTTGTTCTCGGATGTAATGGACCCAAGTATCATATCCTGCGCCTTCCTCTATATTCATTGAGGATTAAAAAGGTGACAGACGGATTAAATGGCATTCATTTAATCCGTCTTGGGCCATGTAATGCAATGAAAGAAGATAAGCTGTGAGCAACTGTATTACGAGTTAGAGCACCACATCATTACATATATCAGTAGATCAAAGCTCAATTGTATATCTGCTAATAATATTGTAAAATAATGAAATAAAGACAATTTCTGGATTACTATGATTGTGGGGATATGAAATGCTAACTGGAACATACACAAAAAGACAGCGCGTGTGCTACGACCATTTTCTTGTTAGGTAAAATCAAATTTAAAAGCGTGATGTGACATGATGGCAAAGTATTTATATTTACACAGAAAATAATTTTTGGCTGCATCCAAAAAAACGATCGTGGTCAATGTATGCAAATTGATTAATAGTTCCATTATGAGATGCACTCGTTTTTACAGTTGAATGATTTAAATTCTGAATTGCTTAATAGTACACTATCGTTTTCATCCCTCACACCCAAGGAGATGCCGAATATGAACAGCTGACCTCCAAAACAGCACGTGTATTGCAATAGGATACGTTAATATTGTTTATGCAACACAATTTGTCACGACTTGCAATCTGTGCCATCACTGAACTGATCTGTCTTCTTTTATGTCCCGTTCTGGATGAGGATTCACGACTGTTGATTCTGATAGCGAATATGATTGTGAAATTGGCCGTACATCGGTCTGACAAAAACAGTCGTTATCTGAATAAACCATTCTATAATACACACGACCGATTATCAATAGGAGTCTCCCGAGACATATATCTTCTATTTGGGACAGTATCTTGCAGCTGAATTATAAGCATTCCACTGCCGGAAATAGGGAGACAAAGAAATCCTACAATTCAAAACGATAAATATTCGATTAGATCTACACAGTTAACGTGTGGCTCATAGTTACATGACTAACAATCATGTGACATTTCTTTGGCAGATATTGATACACATCTTGACACCAGGTATATATTCACGTGATCAGCGGACACCATCTCGTATCAAGATCACACGTTAGGTGGGGTCGTTTGGTTATTATATGGAATGAATGCAGTGAACCTTTCAAAATGGTCGCATTTTAGGTTTCACGGTGCCGGTTCCATATTGATGATGCCTATAATTAACATATTTCGAATAAAAACAAAGCCATACCAAATATCTACAGTCAAATTCACAATGGCGTCACCAGAGGCAGACAGTGCGTGTTTCACAGAAACGGTGTGAATTGCATGCAATTCTTTCTGTTTTTGAGAGGAGAGTATGAATGTCACATGTTTTTTGCTACATTATTCTTTGTATATTTTCAGTGATATTGCAACACATAACAGATTTGTACAACACTGTTCTGATGCAGACGAAACATTGCTCACAATGCAATGGAACATGTGAATCCAAAGCGCTCGTGATATTCCGCAGATATACTAGTACATGCATATCTGCTGCCTATGTTATCTAATTGTAATAGAATGTCAATCAAAATGTCAATCAATAAATTTTCTCAAGTAGTGTGAATAGTGTAAAACATATCTGTTGAATTCAATAGTTGAATAGCAATATGTCCGATTAAGTTGCAGTCATTATTGTGTATAATGTCAGCCACTCATGTGCACTTTGTGATACCATTCCCTGATGTATGTCCCAGGATATTTCCAGCAAAGTTGCTATTCCTGTTAGCTTTGGTTGTTAGAAATCGTCAAATACCAGAAACCTGTGGACAAAAGTTACCTCAAACTATATTAATGTAGGTTTGATGCTTGTTCAAACGTTTTTTCCTCATCAGAGTTGGACATGAGTTCTCGTGACAGATGATTTGTCAATAACCAGTCAGACTGGCAGTAAGATTTTGGAACTTTCGTTCGATCGCTGATGTCACTCGGATCAGGTATCAGGGTCCATGACACACATGACGTCATTTATCCTTGACCTTTATGTCTAGTATCTGTGATTGATTGTCGTTGACTCCACAACGCGAGGACGTCTTTCTGTCCAATAATATCGAATTATCAATATTTACTTGAATCACAATGAATATGACAAGAACAGTTATTTCATTATAATAGGATGTAACATGGCACACTTAATCCGTGACGTGTTAACCCGTGATAACATGATGTGTTACGCAAACTAGAATAGGAATCCAATGATCTTTTTGTCATCAATCTCTTCTATGCCAGGAGGGCATGAGTCTAATTCACAACCACAACGAGGGAGGAACCAAGAGCAAGGCGTCGTAACACACGGCAAATACTTTTAAAATGATCACATTTAAACCTCCCAATAATACGGTTTTGAACATCCATGTCCATAACCAGTATCGTACGTACACTGACGTAATATGATATTAAAGCGAATGATAATAAAGCAAAGAAGAGGACGTGTGTGGCGTCCCATTCGTACCACAAAAAAAATAATTTTAAAGTTGCTAATCACCTAGAATCCATGATTTTTTTAGCCAATCAGTGGTATATCTTATTTGAACAATACCTCAGCAATTTCTTAATTGATATCGTTGAAAATTTATGTGTATGTTATTGACATGGTCACAAGGCTGCTCCATTTGCCAAATTGAAGAAGTACTCGATAATTATACTGATCCAGAGCGTTAAACCTCATATTTCAAATGTCACTTACATAAGAAATATACAGCGTGTCAGGGTGTAGTTTCTTAACTATGATTAGATTACTCATCATGACCTCAAATCGTTGTGGTATTTTGTGGTATTCAAATGTTCTATATAATCTGCAATGAAAATACACACGGCAAAAGAAATTGACCGTCAGCTATTAATTAACGTCCCTGTTCGGTGATATTGTGAACGCAATGACAAGCTCTACGGATAATTCAGTGGCTCTGGTTGTTTTCTTAGTGTAGTATACAACCAAAGTTGCAATAACATCTCACACCTCAGTATGTTTTAGACCGCTGAGCATTGACGGTATTTTTTTTTCAAAGGACGGCCATTTTCGACGAAAAACGTCCAAATTCAGATTTTGGTGGCCATTTTCTCAAAAACTGTTCAGTAAGTACTGAGATTTTTCTTTTGAAAAGATTCCCCTTATGTAACTTTGTGATGGTTATCAGTTTCGTTGATCTTGCATCATCTTTGTATTTAAATTTTCGACAGGTCGGTGAAAAAAGTTCCATCCTAAATCAAGTCACTATTCCTTTTGAGTGATTTTCAGCCCCCCCCCCCCATAATTTCCAGTTTAAAGAAATATTTTGGATCCAATGTTTCCTCCAGAATGGGAGCTGTGTAACGTAAACTCCTGGAACACTTCGAGATAGACCCTAAATATTGGCACAATTAAACGGGAAATCATAAATTGCAGTTTCAGTGGTGATCTTGAATTTGAGCTTCAATGACATTGAAACATCAAACCGGCTTTTTTTGTCAAAAATGGACAATTTCTGGTTTTGGTAGCCATTTTTTCAAAAACTGTTCAGTCAGGTTTGAGATTTTTGTTTCAAGATATTTCCCTTGTATATCTTCGTGACATGTATAGCTTTTGTTGTCCTTAGAATCGCCGGTCTGCGCATGGTGGCCAATTTAATGTTTGATGGGTCGATGAATTTTTTCATTCCATTTTTGTTTTTGCATTTTGAACACAAAATATTGGCACCTTCAAATGGGAAGTCATACATGGCGAATTTACAGGTGACTTTGAATTTGACCTTTAATGTCCAACTCATATGTATAAGATACTGTGTCATACACATGAGATACTAAGTGATACGTATGAGATGATGTGTCATGAAAAAATATGTCTTATTCCATGTCTTATGAAAAAATAATTGATACCTATGAGATTTTAAGTCATATGTATGGCTTAGTATCACATACGTATGAGTTAGAAAAACATTAACTTCATTTTTTGTGGCACGAACCAGGCGCCAGAGACGTGAAACTGTGAATCTCTTTTCTGGATCAATGTCTTGAATTCCCATAAATATAGATGTTTATGCACATGTACCTTACCATATATTGTTAGAAACATACGAGTAAACTGGCCTGGATGGAAGACTGGATGAATTTCATACTGCTCAGGACATGCATGTCTTCCGAGAATATATCTGGTCCAGAATGACTAAGTGAAATAATATGTGTATATGATATTTTGCAGTCACATTGTTTTTAATATTGTGCATATTATAAATGATGTAATATGTCAAATATATTTCAGTAGTACCACATTAATTTCTTCTCTATTCTAAAATCGTTTTCTTTGGGTTGCATCAAATCAATTGCGTATATATATATATATACTGATTGTTGTTCACTGCAGCCAGATAACATACTATTCATAATTTATAAATGTATCGTTCGACGTATTTGTGCAAAATCATCACATACATAATTACACACTTTACAAATGTCATGAACTAGTAATCGTACCTAGATTGTCATCTCTGACAAGAGAAAATCACAGTATCAACATTTTTTTCTGACAACACGTCCATTTCAACTTACAGTATACATGTATAAACATGTCATGCATTCTAGATTAGGGAAACGAAATGGGCGGTGTTAATACATGTAAATTTGCATCCATTCGCAAAACCAACTCGGCTTGAAAGAAATCTTAATATGCCATTCACTAGCTAGTCACTCACAAAATAACTGAAGCATCATTTTCTGGTACAAATAGTGCGAACAACTCTCATGCACAATTTCTAATGTTCATGAGAAAATAATAATTACTGCCTGACAAATCTTATCAATTATGTTTCTATGATCCTGTCGTAGCATAGGCGTGCAGACCAGAATCTCTGACGGGACAGTCTTTGTAAGGGGACAGAGAATCGAGGCCACAGACCGCATTTAATCTTGTCTCCGCTGGGCCGAACGAGATCATTGCCATTTTTGGTAGCACTTCTTTCAGGGTGTGTTTTTTATCTTGACAGTTTGATAGATGGCATTGAGGGACCCAAGCAGCTTCTAAGTCGAAAACTAATCACTGGTTTTTCACACTCTCTGCGTGGGTTTCCTCTGGGAGTTGAAGGAAAATAGATACATCCCGGGTTTCAATGCTCCTAAACAGTGGGAGTGAGCTGTTAGAACTGTTCCATGATATTGATACAGACGATTTCAGCACTGGCTTGATACAGCATTTTGGGCTTTGATGATGTACTTCGTGCCACATCGATAATTAAGTCCCAGAGGGCATTGGTGGTGATTGGGTCTGCTGTATTCCAGTCTTCAAGTAGGAAAATGTCCCATTTTATCACAGATACCTTGCTCTGACACACACTACGAGTGGGAGGTGGATGTTGCTGCTGAAACGTATTCGTTGGCCATTTGGTGTAGATATCATTTTGCTTCACAGTGGAAATTATTGAACTGTCAGTTATTCCTAGAATAGTTACACATCAATGCACTCCTAATCCTCGTACTTAATTCATGTACATGTATGTCGTTGATAATGCGAAAGGTTTCCATGGATACATATGCTAGAGGGTGGTGCAGTGGCTGAGGCGGTGCTATCATAACTACCAGGTTGCTAGTGCTTTTGTCGTTGCATTAAGGTGTAACACAAACTCATCTCGATTGACTTTGTCGTTTTAAACGAGTATCAAAGTGCCAGATTCATTGTTGGGAATTGTATGTTTTTAATTGTGTTCTAGTCACCTTGCAAGAATATCGGCAACAGTGTTTATACTTGACTTTCTTATGGACCAAAAGGCGTTTGAAATGGATTTATCACCACACGATGTGGTCAATGGGGGAGGGGGGGGGGGCTTCGAGTGCAGAGCTGGCTTTAATGTATATGTTTTGGCTTTGGAATATTTGGTATGTTATGTCAGCCATTATAGTTACACAATCAGCTAATCCTCTTCACAGTCTCTCCAGTTTTCAAAATAGGGAATCAGTGGTCTTCGTTTAAGGAAACATGGTATATAGAACCTAAAGAGCATGTGTTCAGAAACAGCCCGAGCGAAAGTTTATGGTTCAAAATGTTCTTTTGATGAACGAATGAGTAAACGGATGCTTGAAACACTGGAACATTAAACACTACCCGACTGTCATGACATGTATCAGGTCAAAACATTGTACCAACACCCATGCGATGAAAGCCAGCTAATACTAACTATGAAACACAGAATCGATTTCTGATGATGAAATTAAACATTGATATAAATGAGATACAAAACAAATCAAATAATCTACATCGTTACGAGAACCGATTTTTTTTATAGTTTCGAAAGTTTTTATAGAAAAAGTACCAAGTTTATGGCTGTTAGCACAGCATTTCGTTGTATCTATGAATAAACTACAAACGAGATGCAGACTATGAACAGCTGACATTGTGAAGCCATCAATAAAATACAATAGGATACACGACATTGTTGCTGAATGTCTATTCGCTATGCTTGGCAATCTGTGCCATTACAGTCCTGGCCTTCCCTCTTTTAAGACCCTTTCTGGATAAGGATTTACGATTGTTGGTTTTGATGGCCGACAAGATTGTCAAACTGGTCGTAGATCTGTCTGACGAAAACAATCGTAATCCGATATTATCTCTGTATGTACATGACTGATTCCTCGGTCTTTTAGACATCGCATGTGTTCCAGAATGTATTAATGGAAGTCGTATCGAGACAGATCTTACATTTAGGACACTATCATACATCTGAATTATGAACTTTCCATTTCCGGCAGTACCATGACAAAGAAATCCTACAATCACAAAGATTAATATCCGATTACACAATTACTAACTACAGTGTGGCTCATAGAGAACTGACGTCCCGGTGACAATTGTTCTTGGCACATATTGATACATGTATTGACATCCATGTATGCATTCGTATGATCACCTGGGCTCGCCTGGACCATAATGTAATAGTGGTTATGACAGGTAATAGTTATAATAATGAAAATAAACCACACAATTGGTGGAGTGGTTCGGTTTCGTTTATACCGAATGAACATCGTGAACCTATGTCATATTTCACACTTGTATCCGTACGAAATTACCCATGAAAACACCAATCGTTTCAGAAGCAGCGAAGTCCTGAAAATATTGACATGGGCTATGTCGCAGGATCTTTCCATGATATTTGCTGTTCCTATTTGTTTTTGAATAGTTGTCAAATGTCTTTGGACACCAGCAGCAGGAGAGTAAGTAAAGGTTCGTGGTTTATACCATTACTCCCTACTATCCTGAAAAGTTTCCCAAGCCAACTTAATATATGTTTGATGCTTGATCAAAATCATTATTCTATTAAGGTTGTCCTTACGACAGATCATTTGTCGACATCGATTAGGCTTTTAGTAAGATATTTGAACCTTTGTTTGATCATTGATGTGACTCCGGTCAAGTATCAGGGACCATGTTACACACGACGCCATTTAATATCCTTGACCTTTCTGCTATGACTCTCTGTGATGGATTGTCGTTATCTCCACAAGGCGAGGACTTTTTCTTTTTCCAATTTATTGAATTATTCATGATGAGCTGAATCACACGGAATATGACTAAACTGATCATGCCAGTAAAATGGGATGTGAAATGGCATACTTTGTAAACATGGGACGGCGACAAGCTATGACGTGCCATGTGAATCACAATAGGAATCAATCAGTATTTTGTCATAACCCTCATTTTATACTATGTCTGATCTAAGTTATGTAAAGGAGATGAAAACCCAAAATATTTAAAAACTTAAATACAGCTGTATGCACAGTTATAGTTTAACATAAATGCATCTTGATGTGTTCTTATCATGAAAGGCACAAGCTATCATCAATCTGATGGCTTGAAACAATAAAAGGCAATACTAAAAAGCTTATATAATGATCCATCCGGATATTCACAATTGATATTAGTCACCAAGTAGTTAGTATCTATTAGCATTCAATAGGTATCACTATCTTGAGCAATATACGAAACATAACAATTACAGAACAAATGAATCGATTAATTAATGGATTTACAGACGATAACCTCAGTTGAGAAATTGTTTTTGTTGGTGTGGTAATTTTTGCACACACTGCGCTTTACCTTGGTGTTTTGGTTTATATAGTATGAAATATTGCAGGAATTATATTGTGTTTTGTCCCAATGAATACCATGTACTGGAACCATAAAAGAAAGACCACATAAAGTATGTTCAAGAATTATATAAACTCCATTTTGAGATTGTCCAATTGGTCAGATATTGTGTTTGACCTTCGTAGGAAATTGTAACAGTCAACTTAACTCCATGCACATTGTCTAAGCAATGATCATGATAGAATAGAAATTATTTTCTGGAAAAAGAGGATCAGTTATGTCTCGACCATCCTGTAGAATCATCTCTGTCGGACAACAAGGAATCAAGGCAATAGACGGCATTTCATCTTGTCTCCTCTAGGCCGAACAAGATCATTTTGGTAGTACTCATATCGGCAGGAGGTTTTTTTTTTTTACTCTCGACAGTTTGATAGATGAAATTGAGGAATCCAAACGGCTTAGTCGAAAACTACTCAATGGGTGTCCACACCTTCCACGAGGATATCTCGTTGTGGTTACTACTGGAAGTTGTTGGAGTATAGATACATTCCGGGTTTCAATGCTCCTAACAGTGGAAGCGAGCTGTCACAACTGAGGTCATGTTTTGATACTGACACTGACGCTTGCTAACGGCGTTCTGCGCTTTGGTCGTGTATTTTTTGTCATTACCCATAATTAAATCCCAGAGGAGGTCGGCGCTGATAGAGTCTGCTGTATTGCAGACTTCTTGTGGTATGTGCACCGATGCACACTACAACTTAGATTCAGTGCAATTGCAGGTGTGAAACGTTTTTGTTGGCGGTCTGGTGTAAATTGCATTGATGCATCCATGGATACTTACTGATATTTTACTTCCAGTTAATCCTAGATAGGAATAGATGCATAACCAGTCTGTTCGCTAATGTACACACACGTTCCTTGCAACTAAATACATATCACGATGGCATCATTTAGTGAGTCAACGTCCCTTACACAGTAGCCAATTTACCTGACGACTATTACACAACGCATTTGTAAGAATGGTGCTGCTTTGTTAGATGTCTAACACCCTTCATCAAGGTGTGCATCGCGAACGTCTCTCGGTTCACTCATTATACTTTTGTCAATCGGTCAGTTATTGTGGCGAGCACTGATGGTAATTTCAGGGAGATTGAGGGGTTTGAGCGTTTTCACTCACAGAATCAGCTGTGTTCAATGTCAGCGCTTTTGTGTACACCCTGTACGAAATGCAAGCATGATTGATTGATTGATTGAGTTTATTTACTAAAACACACATACAAAAATAATGAATATATGTTTACATTTATAGGTTTAAGAAATGCTCAGAAACAAACTACCAAGTTTATCTCCTACTATCAACGAGATACCAAGAACAAACATCTGATCTTGTATATCACTAATGCAGCATGGTAACCGGGACCCATGGTATTGCTGTTGAAACACAATTCGCCATGATTAGCAACCTGTCCCCGCTTTTTGTCCCTTTCTGGGATACGTAGTTGTGAGTGTAAGTTGTCACAGGGAACAAGATTTTCAGATTGGTCGCACATCTGCCAGTTAAAAAGCAGTCGTTATGTCGTTTATCATATCGTGATATATCTGACATGTAGGACAATTGTCACGACACAAAGTAGATTATAAGATTATGAAAACTTTCATTTCGATCATCCTGTGAAATCTAACTAATATGGATCACAATTCATGTGTAAAATGTCACGTATACTCTGATTTTTCTAACTCGTTTACACTGCTTTTTACTGAAATTTTGCGATGCTGAAAGGCATCGTTTATAATTTGGCTTACTTCACCTAGAAGTCAGTTATCTGTCAATTTTCCGCCATGTTTCTTCTTCACCTGGAAGTCAGTTATCTGTCAAAAATATCGCCATGTTTCTTCTAATAATTGAAATACGACCATATTGATATTTTGAATGGAATGTACAGTTTGTGGGTGGTTTTTGGGTGGTTCGGGTGGACTGCACCTGCCCAAAAGTGTGAGCCATCCTCGAGGCCGAGATAATGCATTTGAATGAGATAATGCACTGATACAGGAGAAGTGATATCACTATCTGTTTGAGGCGTAGCCGAGAACCGATGGTGGTATCACCTCGAGTGCTATCAGTGTATTATCTCACATAAGTCCCGAGATCATGATCACAAAATAACTAGTGATTAAGTCAGATATATCACCCTAGGGGTTCATATCTCAAAAACGTTTCGCAGAACAAAACATACTTTTTTTCGGACTCAACACACTAGACAACCACGTATCACACATGATTTGGATGTACTTGATCTTGACGCATTTTTTTGTCTGCATTTTCTCGGCCATATCTTGGATACGGTGGGTCGTAAAGTGACACAGACATCATTTTCGGACTCGTCACCCTAGACGAACATCTCTAAGGGGTATTATGGATGAACTTTGACCTTGACCTGATATTTTTTGCGGAGTCAGCATTTTTCATTATCCGTCGATATCTTGGAAACGGTGCATTGTAGAGTGAAACGGATGTTGCTTTCAGACTCGGTGCCCTTTCGCCTATGTTGGCTGAAATTGGTCCTGGGCCAGAATAGTTTTTGCTAAGTCATTTCCATTTGCATTCTTTCCATGTTTTGGCCACTTTAACATGTTCATATGTATCATTGCTACATTCCGAAATGCCCCAAGGCATTTCAGGCTTTGACGTCTAGTTCATTAACGAAATGAGCAGTGTGTAAAATTCTGCATCTGCATGTCTTATGCTCTGGAAGTTTTTTTCGGTTGATTCGCTTCTGGAAAAGAACAAATTGGCTTGCAAGCACTTCAATGGAACACATTTTAATATGCCAGGTCGAAACTGAAGTGTTGTGAACAATCGCCATGCACAGAAAATAATGATTACGGCCACACACATGTTGTCAATTTTCTTTTATTTCTATCATCCTGTCAGACTTGAATTGTGCGCGACCAGTATCTCTAACGTAACAGTCTTTATAGGGGGACACAGATTCGAGGCAACAGACCGCATTTAATCTTGTCTCCGTTGGGCCGGACGAGATCATTGCCATTTTTGGTAGCACTTCTTTCAGGATGTGCTTTTTATCTTAACTTTTTGATAGACGGCATTGAGGGACCCAAATAGCTTTCAAGTCGAAAACTAATCACTGGTTTTTCACACTTTCTGCGTTGTGGCTTCTCGTTGTGGGTACCATTGGGATTTGATGGAAGATAGATGCGTCCAGGGTTCCAATGATCCTAAACAGTGGGGGTGAGCTGCCAGAACTGTTCCATGATATTGAAACGGACACTTTCAGCACTAGCTTGATACAGCATTCTGCGTCTGTGTATTTCGTACCACATCGATAATTAAGTCCCAGAGGGGATTGGCGGTGATAGGGACTGCTGTATTTCTGTCTTCAAGTAGGAAAATGTGCCATGCTGTATTTCTGTATTTGCTGTCTTCAAGTAGGAAAATGTCCCATTTTATCACAGATACCTTGCTCTGACACACAATACGAGTTGGAGGTGGATGTTGCTGCTGAAACGTATTTGCTAGCCATTTGGTGTGGATATCATTTTGCTTCACAGTAGAAGTTAATGATCTGTCAGTTATTCCTGGAATAGTTACCCATCAATGCACCCATAATGCTCGTACTTAATTCACGAATTTCGTTGATAATGAGAAAAGTTTTCATGGATAAATATTTTAAAAGTTGGTGCAATGGTAGAGGCGGTCATAACTACCAGGTTGCTAGTGCTTGTGCTGTTGCATTGGCTGTGCAACACCATCCGGCAAGGTGTACCACGAACTTGTCTCGGTTTACTATTCGTTTAACGAATATCAAAGTGTCAGATTCATTGTTGGGAATTATATGTTTTTATTGTGTTCTAGCCACCTTGCAACAGTATCGTCAACAGTGGTTATAGGTGACTTTCTTATGGACCAAAAGGCTTTGAAATGGATTCAACGCCACACGATGTGGTCAATGTGTGAAGGGCTTCGAGTACTAGGCTGGCATTAACGTATAGGCTTTGTCTTTGCAATATTTGCGATGTTATGTCAACAATTTTAGTTACACGATCAGCCAAAGTTGAGTGTATCACATCCGTCTAATCCTGTCCACGGTCTCTCCAGTTTTCATAACAGGGAATCAGTAGTCGTCGTTCAAGGAAACATGGATATAGAACCTAAACACCAACTAAGAAACAGCCCGAGCGAAAGTCTATGGTTCAATATGTTCTTTTGATGAACGAATGAGTAAACGGATGCTTAAACACTGGAAGATTTAACACTGCCCGACTGTCATGTATCATGTATAAGATTATAACAACACCCATTCGATGAAATCCAGCTAATACTGAACACGACTCACACGGAAAAATATAAAACACATAAAATATAATAAAAAAAAATATATATATATAAACATAAAAACACAGATTCGACTTCTGATGATGAAATAAACATTGATATAAATGAGATACAAAACAAACCACATGAGCTACGTCATTACGTCCAAGAACCGATAAAGTGTTCATAGAATAGGTACCAAGTTTGTGGCTGCTAGCACAGCATTTCGTTGCATGTGCTGAATGCCTATTCTTCATGCTTTGCAATCTGCCCCATCACAGTCCTGGCCTTTCCTCTCTTAGGCCATTATTTTTTGATTGATTGTTTTACAAACCCGCCGACTCCACATAAAATCGGCCGATAAGAAATAAATTTAGCAGTTCCTCTTTATATTTTTATTTTACGCACCGACTGGAAAAAATGCACGGATAAAAATATGCAGCATCAAAATGATAATTCTTTGCCTTCATGGTTATGCGAAGGAATAATCTCTTGTCAGCAATTCAAAACGATTATATGTATGTCTGTCTGCCTGTGCTTTCGACTATGGTTTTGCTATGTACAATGACTTGCTCGTATTTCTTCCAGATATCAGGGATATGTCCCATTCGAATATAACTGATGATCCATATATTTAGATTATTCAAGGGTGCAATATTCGAGTATCATTTCTTTGTGTACTTTTATAGGTAGATCTTTAGAATTTGAGCCCGTATGTATTATGTAACTTTTACATTTAAATTTTCAAAGACTTTTGGCAGCCAATTTGAAATAAAAATTTGGTCTTCCATTTGTCAGTCATCATGAACACATTGTCTCATTGTCATGTGGTATACTAGTAGTCACAAGGTGCAGCACTGCAGCAGTTTGTAAAACAATCAATCAATCAGTGTTTTTAATCGTCTAGACCTGTGGCAAGTACATGAAATATTAAAATGAACCAGGAAAACAAATGTGATCAGATTTTTTTTTTTTTTGATAAAAATAATAAACTGCATATCGTTTTCCCGATATTAATTTCGACAAATAGACGAGTTGAATCTCGATATTTTACTCACTATCACCCAAATACATTAATTTGGTAAACCATGTCTTAGTTTGGTTGTGACAGAACTGAATTGTGGAGAAAAAAACCCTTTTTCCATCTCTATACTCATACTAAAGAGTTTTGACTCTATGTGCCCAGCGGAATTTCTGGGTCGACTAAACGCACATGTGAGTCTAATGCGCACAAGCATGCTGGTAAATGAAAGTGTAAGGAATGACCAATTTTTCACTGCTGCATTTTTTTTTATTAGCCCGACTACACATTTTCAGTAACTTTTAATTTTATTCCTTCCTACCGACCGACTCAAAATATTAAAAACAAAAAAGTTCGTAAAACAATTAATTAAAAAACGATGGCCTTATGACCCTCTCTGGATGAGGATTTACGATAGTTGGTTCTGATTGCGGACAAGATTGTCAAACTGGTCGTACATCGGTCTGACGAAAACAATCGTTATCCGATATTATCTCTGTATGTACATGACTGATTTATGGGTATTCAGACTTCGCATGTGTTTCAAAATGTATCAATAGAAGTCTTATCGGGACAGATTTGAATTATGAAGATTCCATTTCCGGCAGTACCGTGACAAAGAAATCCTACAATTACAAAGATGAATATCCGAATACACAATTACTAACTACAGTGTGGATCACAGAAAACTGACATCCGGTGATATTTGTCCTTGGCACATATTGACACATATATGGACACCCATGTATGTACTCGCATGATCATCTGGTCTCGTCTGGAACCATAATGTAATAGTGGTTATGACAGGTAATAGTTATAATAATGAAAATTAATCACACAATTGGTGGTGGGTTCGGGTTCGTTTATACTTAGACCGAATGAATGTCGTGATACTATGTCATATTTTATATTTCACACTTTTTTACGTGAATACACGTGACACAACAAGCGTGGCATAGCAAACTAAGTCCTGAAACTGTTGTCGTGGAATATTTGGTGAATGAAATATTAGCAACATATGCAATACTATTTTCAAAGGAGACTCTGGATACCACAGAATATGACTATATTATTTTGTGTATATTTCCAGTGTTTTTGCAGATTATATATATCCACAATACAAGACTATATCAACCATACTGCTCAAGTCATTGTTCTTCAGAGAAATCTTCCGATGTTTGTCATTAACTGCTCCGGTGCATATAACAATTAGGTTAGCATGCTTCCATGCATTGGGACCTGTGATGCCAAAGTTCTCCTTGCAATATCGCGCAAATATGCATACATATTTGAGTCTTATGTTATCAGACTAATTGGAAGGGATTATCAATGGACTATCATTATTGGATTATATATTTCGTGAATAGAGTGTAAAACATGAGATATATTGAATTCAACAGCTGCAAAATGCCACTAAATATGTCATGTAAAATCAGTCACAGATGCACCGAACGCTGCACTGGGTGGTACTGCGATATGTCGCAGGATCTTTCCAGGATAGTTGTTGTTCCTGTTTGTTTTTGAATAATTGTCAAATACCACATATATTTGGACACCATCAAGAGAGTATCGGTTTGTGGTTTATACCAAGTTAATATATGTTATTAACTTGGCTTGATGCTTGATCAAAGTCATTATTCTATTAAGTCCTTACGCAGATGATTAATTGTCGACATCACTCAGATTGACAGTAAGATATTGGAACCTTTGTCTGATCATTGATGTCACTCGTATCAGGGTCCATGTCACACATGACGTAATTTAATATCCTTGACATCCTGTCTACTCTCTTTGATTGATTGTCGTTGTATTCACAAGGCGAGGACGTTTTCCTTATCCAATTTATTGAATTATTCATGATAAGTTGAATCACACGGATTATGATTAAACAAATGATGCCAGTGAAATGGGATGTGAAATGGCATACTTTGTAAACATGGGGCTGCGACAAGCTATGACGTGCTATGTGAATCACAATAGGAATCCATCAGTATTTTTCTCAGTTCCAGTTTAACATAAATGCATCTCGATGTATTTTAATCACAAAAAGCACGAGATATCAACAATCTGGTGTCAAAGAAGTTGGTACAATTGATTATCCCGACGAATTAATGCATTTGGTGGCATGACATAATAAAAGGCAATACCAAAATGCTTATGTGTCGATCCATCGGGATATTCACAATAACTGGTATTGGTCATCATGTAGTATCCAGTAGTATTCAATAGGTATTACTATCTTGAGCAATTTACGAACGAATGAATCGATTAATTAATGGATTTACAGACAATGGTGTTTTGGTTTATTTAGTATGAGAAATTATATTGTGTTTGTCCCAATGGATACCATGCACTGGAACCATAAAAGAAAGACCAGGTGATGTATGTTCCAATAATGAAATAAACTCCCTTTTGAGATTGTCCAATTGATCAGATATTGTGGTTCACCTTTGGGGGACAGTGTAACAGTCAACTTAACTCCATGCACATGGTCTAAGCAATGGTCATGAGAGAATAGAAGTTATTTTCTGGAAAAAGAGGATCAGTTATGTCTCGACCATCCTGTAGAATCATCAGTGTCGGACAACAAGGAATCAAGGCAATAGACGACATTTAATCTTGTCTCCTCTGGACCGAACAAGATCATTTTTTTTATCTCGACAGTTTGATAGATGAAATTGAGGAATCCAAACGGCTTAGTCGAAAACTAATCAATGGGTGTCCACACCTCCTACGCGGATATCTCATTGTGGCTACTATTGGAAGTTGATGGAGTATAGATACATTCCTGGTTTCAATGCTCCTAACTACGGAGCTTCTGAGAAGACATGGAAGAAATATTTTTAGCACATTGTTATTGTGTTCCCTCGCAATATTATTGCGTTCCCTTACAATAATATTGCGTTCCCTCGCAATATTATCGCGTTCCCTCGCATTCCGGATCGTGTTCCCTCGCGATCTTATTGCGTTCCCTCGCATTCTGGATCGCGTTCCCTCGCATTGTGCTGACGCCAATGACTTCTGAGAAGGTTATTCTACAAGATCGCGAGGGAACGCGATCCGGAATGCGAGGGAACGCAATAAGATCGCGAGGGAACGCGATAATATCGCGAGGGAACGCGATCCGGAATGCAAGGGAATGCGATAATATTGTGAGGGAACGCAATATTATTGCGAGGGAACGCAATAACCATATGTCGAAAAATATTTCTTCCATGTCCTTTCAGCGGCTCCGTACCTAACAATGGAAGCGAGCTGTCACAACTGAGGTTATGTTATGACACTGACATTTTTAGCACCCGCTTGCTAACGGCTTCCTGCGCTTTGGTCGTGTATTTTTTGTCAATACCCATAATTGAACCCCAGAGGAGGTCGGCGCTGATAGAGTCTGCTGTATTGCAGACTTTTTTTGGTATGTGCACCGATGCACACTATAACTTAGATTCAGTGCAATTACAGCTATGAAACGTTTTAGTTGGTGATCTGGTGTAAATTGCATTGATGCATCCATGGACATTTACTGATATTTGACTTCCAGTTAATCCTAAATAGGAATAGATGCATAACCAGTCTGTTCGCCAATGTACACACACGTTTCTTGCAACTAAATACGTATCACGATGGCAGCATTTATTGAGTCAACGTCCCTAACACAGTAGCCAATTTACCTGACAACTACTACACAACTCATTTGTAAGAATGGTGCTGCTTTGTTTAGATGTCTAACACCCTTCACCAAGGTGTGTATCGCGAACGTCTCTCGGTTCACTCATTATTTTGTGTCAATTGACCAATTATTGTGGAGGGTATTGAGGCTAATTTCAAGGAGATATAGGGTCTTGAGCGTTTTCGATCACCGAATCATTTGTGTTTAATATCATCGCTTTGACTAATAACATTTGACATATACACATCGTGTATAGCCACTAATGCAGCATGGCGACCGGATTTTATGTTATTGCTGCTGAAACACAATTCGCCATGATTGGCAATTTGTCCTTGTATTTTGTCCCTTTCTGGAATAGTGTAAGTTGTCACAGGGAACAAAACTTTCGGATTGGTCGCACATCTGCCAGTTTAAAAGCAGTCGTTACTCGAATATGTCGTCTGTCTGATTTCGATCAGACATACGTGTAAATGATTCATTCCTCATTCTCCTAGAAGAGTCATATCGTGATATATCTGACATGTAGGACGATGGCAAACAGTGTATGAGGCGATACCGTTCACCAAGCTCTCGAGACTTGTCTTACAATACAAATTGGTAATATCAAAGGCCATTTATAAAAACAATATTGAAAATCCCTGGTAGTCAGACTCTCCTCTGGAAGATATTGCACTTATACCAAACAATGTATGTGAAGAATTATATGTACACATCCCTACATAAGATATTCATGTGGACATAAATGAGTAAAGGTTGAAATATGATACGAGTACAGTGCATTCATTTATCTAATTACGTAATAATGTAATTATTCCAAGTGTTAGTTATTTTCGCATCTGCAAAAACAAACTAAATTGCACCTCTATGAAACAGATTTTAATAAGCCACGTTAATTCACATGCGAGTCACTCACGTGATAACTGAAGCATAATTATCTGACACCAACATTGCGAACAATTTGCCGTCATGCAAGGGCCTGGTGTCCAGTGTTCTTGAAGAAATTATAATTATGGCCTGTCTAATATTATCAATTTCGATGCTATCATCCTCTCAGCTACACACTGACCAGAATCTATAATGGGGCAGTCTCTGCAAGGGGACACAGATTCGACGTCATACACGGCATTTAATCTTTGTTGCGCCAATTATTGCCACTTTTGGTAGCACTTCTACCAAGTTGGGGTTGTATTTTATGTTGACAGTTTGACAGATGGAATTAAGTATCGGAGCAGTATTTAGGTCGAAAACTAATCACTGGTTTCTGCGTGGGTTCTCATTGTGAGTATCACTGGGAGATGATGCAGTATAGACTGGTGCCAATGCTCCCTAACAGAGCAAGCTGTCAGGACTGAGGCAGTGTTCCTGATACTCACGATTTCAGCCTCCGCTTAGACCATGTTCTGCCTTCTGACCGTGTACTTTGTGGCGATGATAGAGTCTGTTGTATTACTGTCTCCATGTGCTAAGAAGAGGTGCGTGTTGCGAAAAAGCACCATACAAATTACTCAAGCTGATTTTTACATATATGTATGAGGTGTGGATTTGTAATTCTTGGTATGTTATATCAACCACTTCAGTTCCACAAAACGCTATGGCTAACCATGTCACATCCAACTAATCCTATTCATGATGTCTACTTTCTTCAAATTATGGGATTATTAGACATGCGTCAAGGAAGCCCAGATCAGGAACCTATAAACATGTGTTTAGAAATAGTCATTGTTTGAAATATTCTCTCCATGGACGAATGAGTGAAAGGTCGCTTTCAACACTGACCAATTGTCACAACACAAAGTAGATTATAAGATGATGAAAACTTTTTTCAATTTGATCATCCCATGAAATCTAACTATTATGGATCATGATTCATGTACGAAATGTCACATATACTCTGATTTTCTAACTCGTTTACACTGTTTTTGCTGATATTTTTTGCAGTGCTCAATGGCATCGTTTCATAATTTGGCATACTTCACCTAGAAGTCAAACGGCAATTACCTACCAAATTTCAAACTTCTTTAGCTAAAAATGAGAAAGTTGGCTATCTACCGCAATGTTAGCCCGTCATTTACTTTGAGTACTAATGGATGTAAACAAGACCAAATCCTCGAATATGCTCAGATTCTCGAGATCCCGTTTTGAGCTGAAATTTAGCATTGGGGTAGATTGCCAAATTCCTTCAATTTTTTTTTTGCGGTAGAAGTCTCAAATTTGGTAGAAAATTGCCGTTTGACACCCGGGTGAAGTATGCCAAGTTACAGACAATACCATTTAGCATCGAAAAAATATCGTCAAAAACCTGTGTAAAATTAAAGTTAGAAAAATCATAGTTTACATCTGCCAGACAAAAGCAGTCTTGAATATCCAAATGATTTATATCACAAATATAATTATGTAAATGGTGTATTTCTCGGTCTCCTATAAGCATATCTTCATACATTTCACATGTAGGACAATGTCTCGCAGCTGAATCCCGAGCATATACATTCTATATCCGACTATTTGGCGAAAAGAAATACCACATTATGTTGTAGTTAAACAGCGAGATGGAGTGGAATCATGAGAATAGTATTGGAATATTATGTATAAAAAAAGACCAATACAGTGATACAGCAAACGCATAAAATTTAAAACAACCCGGGTACAACCATGTTCCGTCTAATAAATGATGAATAATGGGCCTGAACATGATACCGTATTGGTATTTTGAACGGAATGTGTAGTGATAATTTGGGTGGTTCAGGCGGACTGCACCTGCCCAAATTGTAAGCCATCCTCGAGGCCGAGACTGCATATACATGTATGAGATAATGCACTGATACCGGGGAAGAACAGATGTTGATATCACTTAGATTGCCATCAGTGTGTTATCTCCCATGAATCCCGAGATAATGATCGCAATGTAACTAGTGATATCAACGGCGATAAAGTTAGATATCACACCAATAGGGACTCAACACACTAGACACACATATTACACATGATTTGGATGTACCTGACCTTGACGCGAATTTTTGTCTGCATTTTCTCGGCCATATCTTGGAGATGGTGGGTCGTAAAGCGACACAGACATTATTTTCGGACTCGTCAAACAAGACAAACATCTCTAAGGCGTATTATGGATGATCTTTGACCTTGAACTGATAGTTTTTGCTGAGTCAGCATTTTTCATTTTTCGTCCATATCTCGGAAACGGTGCACTGTAGGGTGAAACGGATGTTGCTTCCAGACTCGGTGTCCTTACGGATATGTTGGGTGAAATTGGCCCTCGGCCAGAATATGTTCTGCTAAGTCATTCCCCTTCTGCATTCTGCATCCACATGTCTTATGGTCTACAAGTTTTTTCGGTTCATTCGCATCTGCAAAAAAAAAAAACGGACATGCAAGCAAATCTATGGAACATATTTTAATATGCCATGTCGAAACTGAAGTGTTGTTTTTTAATACTAATGTTGTGAACAAGCGCCATGCCCAGAAATTAATAATTATGGCCACACAAATGTTATCAATTTTATTTCTATCATCCTGTCAGACCAGAATTGTGTGCAGACCAGAATCTCTAACGGGATAGTCCTTGTAAGGGGACAGAGAATCGAGGCCACAGACTGCATTTAATCTTGTCTCCACTGGGCCGAACGAGATCATTGCCATTTTTGGTAGCACTTCTTTCATGGTGTGTTTTTCATCCTGACAGTTTGATAGATGGCATTGAGGGACCCAAGCAGCTCTTAGTCGAGAAATAATCACTTGTATTTCACACTCTTTGCGTGAGTTTCCCATTGACGGGACATCTGGGAGTTGATAGAGTATTGATACATCTCAGGTTCCAGTGCTCCTTTACAGTAGGGGCGAGCTGTTAGAACAGGTGCCATGTTAGTGATGCTTGCACTTAGCACTATCTTGATACCACATTCTGTGCTTTGATAGTGTATTTTGTGTCACATCGATAATTGAAGCCCAAAGGTAAAAAAATGCCCCGTTTTCTCGCAGGCAACTTGCTCAGACGCACAATATATATTTGTGTAAGCGACATTTTTGCTTCACAGAGGAACATGGAGCTGTCAGAACTGTGTTTGTTCACCAATGCACCAGTACATTCCTTGTAATGATGTCAAGGTGTCCTCGTGGCGAGTGTCATATTTCGAGTAGCTACCAGTGGTGATGTCGCCCTTGTGTTGGCTATGCAAATCCCGTAAACAAGGCGCCAATACAGGTGAAGTGCTCTGAGCATTTCATTAAAAGCGCCATATCCGATTATGATTTTTATTATTGAGACTGATTCAAATACAAATGCACGTGGTGTCAACATTTTTGGTAGGTAATGTCAGCAATTTCAGTTCAACAACAAGTCGAGCCTAAGTATAAGATATCCACTTGGGCTATTCCTGTTCACGATTCATCCAGTCTTCAAAATACGGAATCAGTGGACATCTTGCAAGGAAACATGGATTTTGCACCTATGAAGATTGGTTTGTAAACAGAAATGTTATAATATAAGAACATTCATGATATTATTATAAATGAACATCTTTTGGACAGAGGAATAAAAGTGCCCTTGAATAATTGAAAGATTAAACTTATTATCACGACATGTATCACATCCTAAGATTGTGAAAACCTCCGGCCAGTTTGATCATCCCATGGTATCCAACTGATATTAATCACCTCAAACGGGTTGATTGTATAGCCCCAGACAGATGAAACATATAGATGATATATCACACACAAAACAATTCAAATGTCTGCGTCATTATACCTGAGAACCTAAAATACCTAAATCAGTGCGACATATAAAGTACACATTTTATGGTTATAAAGTTTGTGTTACGATTACAGACACTAATAGATACGAGTCATTTATGATAACTACAGTCATGACAGATATACAACTTTGCTGAAGATTAAAATGGAGGAAATCCGTCAGAAAACTAACTACTAATATTGCGTACGAGATGTTTGTTTTTTTGCCATTCATAAATTTATATACCGGTAATACTAATTTATTAATTTGATATAGCGCAAAATGACATTGCGTTTCTATGCGCATAAACTTGAGCGCCCCAAAGTACACTACTAAGTTTATCCACGGATATGCCGACTTTATGAACAGCTGACGTTGTGAAGCCATCAATACAGTACATGTATGGCAATGGGATTCATTGGCATAGTTGCTGGAACACAATCCGCCATAATTGGCAATCTGTCCCATCACTGTCCTGGCGTTACCTCTATTATGCCCCTTTCTGGATAAGAATTTTCTATTAATGGTTCTGCGAGCAGACAAGATTCAAGGGAATGACCAAAATGACAGTGGTATAAGATATGCTCCAGTTGCACATACTCGCACCGTAGAGGGGTGATCATTCGCTTTACCCCCCCCCCCCCCCTATAAGTCATATCGACACATATCATTTCCGGCAGTATGGTGAAAAAGTATTATAGTGTGGCCCATACTTACATAACTGACGTTCTTCATTTTAATCTTTTTCTTTGTACATGTCCACATGTACAAGACACACGTGGACATGTCCACATACACATCCACATGGTGAGCTAATCCCAACAGGCACCATTAATATTGAACAAAACATCGCAAGTTTGTTGGAGATGTTGTTTTCGTTTAGTTGCACAGCATTGTATCAAAATGCCACTGCACCTGAACATACCAATCGTGGTAGAACAATTAAGTAATTGGAAATATTGTTCACAGGCATATTTGTTGAATAAAAATATTTGCCGTTGTAATGAAAGCCAGATATGAAAAAATGTATATAATGTTTCACAGTGTCATATATATGTGGAATATACTCTATCTTCAAAGGAGAATATGAATACCACGGAACGTACATTCCAGTTAATACAGATCAACGTTTTCGTATTTCACGCACAAAACATGGTATCAAAGAGCATCATTGAATACTTTGACATATTGTGACCCATTAGGATGTTCGTGATTGGTTTCGGGCAATATGTAGTAGCATGTAGTACCATTTAATACACATTAATGTTTCGTCATGTTCGTGTGTTCTTTTGCCTGAAACAATCAATTTACGGAGGAATGAACAAACAAAGACTGAGGATTTTACAAGTATTTAGGTATTTGTGACCCTCTGGCATTTGACAGGGTTGAGCACAGGTATCGGCTTCTCATATGTTTTCTGTCGAGCAAATCCTGGATTCCTATAATAATATTACGGACATCTAACTCATTGTATTGTGTCAAACAGATATGTTCTGGAGAACCCGTTGGGCCGAACAAGATCATTGCAACTGTTGGTAGCAATGCTCCTCAACAATGGGAGTGAGCCGTCAGGGAAAATTTTCCATCAATGCATCATGGGAACAGGTTTCCATGGTATTGTTGCTGAAACACAATTTGCCATGATTGGCCCATTTGCCATCTGCCCCATCACTGTCCTGGTCTTTCCTCTTTTATGTCCCTTTCTGAGATACGTATTTATGATCGGTGGTTCTGACAGAGAACAAGACTTTTAAATTGGTCGTACATCTGTCAGATAAAAGCAGTCGTAACATTATCCAAATATGGCACATGTCTGATATATGTTCAAATACAGGTGAATGATTAATTCCTTAATGTCCTAGAAAACATATCGTGATATATCTGACATGTAGGACGATATCTCGCAGCTGCATGAACACATTACATTCTATATCCGGATGTTCCGCGGAAAGAAACCTCACAATCCAGGGAAATAAATATCTGATTACATCGTGAATTGTAGTGCAGCGCACCCGCCACAACAAATATACTCATGATCACCTGATCTAATCTGAGGCCGTTAATATAGACAAATTTCACGTTAGGTATTTGTTTATACTTACCAAGCATTATTCCGTTATTAAAGTAAATATGTGCACTCGTATCGTATTTTTTTTAGTATAAACCTTTTTTAATGATCCCCAAACATGCAGTAGCATATATTAATGGGTTTCAACATAATCGTATCGTGTTTTGACTTCTACACTGAAACCATTTTCAAGGAACATTTTCTGTGGATGAAACATTTGCTGCAGGCCATGGATGTTGACCTGTAGATGCATGATCTGTGAATATAATGTTTCACAGAGATTGATTGATATATGTTCAATGGCTTCCAGGGTAGAATCTAAATACCAGGGATCTTTATTATCTTAGGGTATGTGATCTGTAACATTGCAGAGAATATATTTTTAAAGCAGCTGCCTTAGAACCAGTCAATACTTTTTGAGAACTATATTTCATATTAAACATGCTAAACTAACTGAATGAAACATGCTTACATCGAATGTAATTAAAACAACCAGTCCTCAGGGACATTTTGCTCATTTGAACAGGCGGTTCTCGCGTAAATACAGGAACTGTATCCATCACACGCAGATGTAAACAAAGCATAGAAGTGCAAGATAGTCTGACAATTCCACCCGCATCATGGTATATCACTGACTATTTGCTCACAACTACACTATATATGCACATACAAACTGGAAAATGTACTCGATATGGACTTTTAAGCGCGATTTGAGCATTTGTATACATTCGGGTTTGATGGATACACTTCGTTTGTTTATTTACAAAACCGGTACAAAATGGGCACTAAATTGGATGAAAAGACAACTCGGACGGACTGTAACCGTAAAAATCATTGAGCACACCTTTTGTTATATTGCATCAGATGTGTTTAACAAAAAATTGGTTTTTAAAACAATATTGCATACATTCGAAGGCAGCAGCTTTAATCTGTAGAACTATCAATTTGTGTATACGAGTTACTAATATGTAGTCGCCAATTACTAATCTACTAATCAATTCATATACACGAGTTACTAATTACTATGTACGAGTTAATAGTCCGTACATACGAGTCAATAATTTGCATGTACGAATTAAGAATTCGTATTTAGGCGTTTTTAACAAAGGATCAGCTGCACAAACATTGAAGAAATTCATGTTCATATTATGTTTCTTCCCTTGTGAATGTATTTGAAGTTTCCATTGTTGCACTATGACACGACAATCAATCAGCTGATATACCACAGCAGTCATTTTAGCAAATGAACATATTTTGGAGATTTTGACTGGCATGCCGTTTGTAATCCTGTGGCATTCACATTGTTCCTTTTGCTGTACAACAATATACCAGATATCAATCATGGTTCAACAGGAGATGAAATCTATTCACGTCCTTCCGAAATTGGGAGAGCCCACAAGTTTGAATAATGACTATACCCTTGTGTAAGAGACACGTATAGGGTACTTGTCAGGATTATCATTTGAAAACTTCAGGCTTTGAATGTGCTTAGAGGTGGGGGTGCAATGTCCCTTATTTTGGTGCATATACTCCAGTAACTTATCATCAAGAGATAACGTCATGATCCCAATGAGTATGGGGGATATGGCAAAAAAACCCATAACGATGGCATGTATAGGGTGAGTAGATCACTCTACATCAATCCGCCATGCACCTCCTGAAATAATATGTACATGGCCATGTTAGATGTGCTTTTGTACAAACGCAGAAAACTATTCTCTTGCCATAAGCCTGTCGTTCTCTTCCGCCAATTAGTGCCAGTTCCAAAAAGACCCATACTCACTGTAGTCCGCAGTTCAACTGACTCATGAAAGATGAAATAAGAAAACCTTCAGGAATTTACTGTTAGTTTATGACATAGTTTTGATTGTGTAAGTGATATACCTATGGTACGCGTTTACTTTCTGGAAAAAGTCGCATCCTTCTGAAATATTCGAATAATATACGTGCTTTATTTGAAACGAAAATGTGCAAAAAGGTTGCATACTATAATCGCAAATGGATAATGAAAGGTTATATACTATAATCGCAAATGGCTAATCTGTCAATGAAAAATATCCTCTATTCAAATGACATTTCTTTCTCGACAAGTTCGTAATGTCCACATTATCTCACCCAGAATCGATTATTCCTGATAATGGTGCATAATCCATCACTCCAGTGAGATGTTATAAATGATTTTTAAAATGCAAGATTCTGTTGATATTCCCGACCCATATGCAGTGAAATACATTATCACTGCATATTATATTATACATTAATACGTTAAAAACTTTAACGTCAATATTGTACAGATCATTTGAGATAAACTGTAATGTAGGTGATAGTTTAATATGATTTTTCGTCAGTTCCATCTAGACTCAAAGTGTATAGTTTGTTTGAACGTCATAATGACTGAGAGCCTACACAAAAAGTTTACACCACTGGATACCAACAAAGCAATATTTGTTTTATCCTGGACTCCAGCTATGCTAAGTGACAACTCAAGGCTCAGCAAAGACTTAACTGCAGTTAAGAAATTGATCTGTGCTGTACCATTTCTTTAGGGATTTAGTGCTGTACTATTTCGTTAGGGATTTATGACCCATTGGCCTTTGGCATACTTATCCTTGAAGTCTTCTCGAAAGAGTCGTGCACAGATGTCGGCTTCTCGTGTATTTTCTGACCAGCAAATCCTCGAGTCCCATTCTAATAATACATACATCTAGCTCATTGCACATTGTCAAGTTCAATGGCACTTGTTTTGGGTTTTATTCTTTATCTTGACAGAGGACATTGGGAAACCCATACAGCTTTTAAGATGGGGAATAATTATCGGTTTTCCACACTCTCATTGTGAGTACCACATCCCGGGTGCCAAGGCCCCTTAACAATGGGAATGAGCCGTCAGAGAACATGTTATTGATTCTGACATTTCAGCACCCGCTTGCTAACGGAGTTCTGTGCTTTGACCATGTACTTGGTGTCACTGCCATAATATAATCCCAGAGGGGTTTGGTGGTGATAGTATCTGGTATTACAGTCGGCATCAATGGTCCTAATTTCACAGACCCCTCCTAGAAGTCGGCAAACTCCGTAATTCAAACTGACCAATCGCAGGTGCGCGCAATCTTCGGAAATCTGGGGGAAATCCCAGCCTGACCACGTGTAGCGAAACCGCTCAAAATGTCGTGTGACATGCATGACATAGTGTTCAGGCCAAAAAGAAACCTGACATTTTGTGACATCCGCTGATCTTTTCGGGAAAAAAGACCTGTGAACCCATCCCTTCCCCTGTTGAGACCAACCTTGCCCGTAAATTCATTTTATGAGTAGCCACAACTATTTTTTGACAAACACAGCGCGAAGAACACCATGGTCACTGGCCCGTGTTTCCCTTACTGGGATTTCCCCAATACAATACTGTGTTGACATTCTAACCAAACTCGCTTCGCCGGTTTTTGGTGATCATTTGGCTTAGAAACCCTTATTTCCATACAGCCTTGTTGCATATAATGGGGCATCTGGGTTAAATATACAGTGCCATCCATTAATTTGGAGCCACTTTCGTGAGGTCTTGATTAGAAAAATTTGGTATTGCAGTCACACGATTATGAGTGTATGTTCTCAATAAACCCAGTTACAAAACTTACAGGCTACATTTGAGTTACAATAAGAGTGATCGCCGTAACGATTTGACTGGATCTTCCACTTGTTCTGGATCATATATCACATATTCTCGGGGCAACATACGTTCGTTGAATCCCGTTCTTTGGGAACATATTCATTTTCAGAACATTTGCTGCTCAGAATCTTACAAGATGGATGAGGATATTTAATGAAAAAAAAAACATTCATGAGAAGAATTTGAGGTCCGTGCTCGCCCACAGATCACAGTCCTAGATCCAGATGTGCAAATCCGGATGACCTGTATGGTCATATGGCACTTCAGAATTTATATTATGTAATTAATTGGTAGCTAGAATCTCAGAATGTGGAAAAAATAAGAAACAAGTATATCACACATCAATGTCCAATTGGCTGCACAACAGTGTGAAATGTGGCACTACTTTTTGGCTCTGAAATAATGGATGGCACTGTAATCTGTATTGCCGTCTATGATGAGAAAATGTGCGATAAACTAGACACTGCGGATTTGTTTATTACCGTTACTGCCCGCAGCTGTGATTGGTCGGCACTCATGTGACCAGTGGCGGGAAATTCGGTGAATAGGACCATTGCCTCATTATATATCAGTCAATGTGCAGTGATGTATGATAGAACTTGAAGATTACATGTCCAGCTGCTGAAACGTCTTAGTTGGCGATCTTGGCATTGTTGCATCCATGGTCCTTTACTGGTAAGCACCTCTAATACCCGACGGAGGTTTTCATGGATAACTATCCTGGTGATTGGTGCAGTGTTATTTCGAGCTGCGAGGCTGGCCCTTTCATGTTTGAGTCAAACTTCTTTCCACGGGGTGTGTCACAACCGCGTCTCTGTTCATTTAAACCGGTGTCAATCGGCCAAGAATTGTGCAGGGCTTTGAGGGTAATTTCAATTTACTGAGTAGAAAAAAATATAGTTTCGGTTTCACTCACAGAACTATTTGCGGTAAATGTCAGCGAACTGACCAATGATGCACGCATGTTTACCATTCATAAATTCATAAATTTGGAAAGCTCAGAAGTACACTGCTAAGTGTGTCTCCTACTGTCAATGAGATGCCAAGCACATTATTGCTGGAACACAATTTGCCATGATTGGCAATCTGCCCCATCACTGTCCTGGTCTTTCCTCTTTCATGCCCCTTTCTGGGATACGTATTTATGATCGGTGGTTCTGACAGAGAACAAGACTTTTAAATTGGTCGTACATCTGCCTACGGTGGCTGATAAACGACATGGTTAAATTGTTTTTGGGAATTAAATCCACCCTGGTAGCAGTGGAGCTAACTACCTGGAGAAAATGTCTACATCAGCGGAGGAAAGGTTAAATCCGGGGAGGAAAGATTAAATCCAGGGAGAAAAGTTTAAATCCGCGGAGGAAAGGTTAAATCCGTGGAGGAAAGGTTGAATCCACGGAGAAAAGGTTAAATCCGCAGAGGAAAGGTTAAATCCGCGGAGGAAAGGTTAAATCCACGGAGGAAAGGTTTTATTCGGTCTACAGCTACACGTGAGGTACTATAACTCGAAAGCCACCACTAACCATAACAATTTCTGGTGTGTGTGTATATCCCAACTGGAAATACATAATAATGAAATCGTCACGCGCACCGCGCTGTTGGAAGTCAGCCATCATGATGTGGAATCGTATGAATGAGATTGGTTAGATTCTTTGTTGTACTATGTGCATTAATCTTTCCTGTGTGTATTTAAAATTTCCTCTGTAGATTTAACCTTTCTTCCGCGGACTTAACCTTTCCTCCGCAGATTTAAACTTTCCTCCCTGGATTCATACTTTCCTCCCTGAATTTAACCTTTCCTCCGCTGATGTAGACATTTTCTCCAGGTAGTTAGCTCCACTTCTACCAGGGTGGATTTAATTCCCAAAAACAATTTAACCATGTCGTTTATCAGCCACCGTAGATCTGCAACATTGCAGAGAATATATTTTTAAACTGTAGAACAATCCGATTCACGCTATCATCTATACAACTATCAATTTATGTGTACGAGTTACTAATCTGTAGTCGCCAATTACTCATCCATACATGAGTTACTAATTGCCATGTACGAGATAATAATCCGTACATACGAGTCAATAATTTGCATGTACGAATTAAGAATTCGTATTTAGGCGTTATTAACAATGGGTCAGCTGCACAAACATTAGAGATAGTCATGTTCATATTATGTTTTGTTTCTCTTAAAAATGTATTTGAAGTTTCCATTGTTGCACTATGACGCGAGGATCAATCAGCTCATATACCACAACAGTCATTTTGCCCATGAACATACTTCAGAGATTTTGACTGGCATGCCGTTTGTTATCCAGTGGCATTGACATTGTTCCTTCTGCTGTACAACAATATACCACATATCAATCATGGCTCAACAGGAGATGCAGTCTATTCACGTAATTCCGAATATATAAGCCTGCAAGTAAGAATGACTATATTCACGTCCGTACGTATAGCCGTAACGTATACGGAGGGAAATCCCCTTGCAATTTATACGTAATAAAGATTCTTCTGGATAACATTTCAATGTTTAGACAATCTTTGTTTTAGCTTACAGAAAAAAATACGCGATGGTGTCGTTCATGGTAATTTGGAAACTCCCCTTACGTTACGTAGGTGGCTACGGATGTAACATCTAAACCTCTCTATTCTTGTGTTAGCCACACGTGATGTATTATCAGGATTATCATTTTAAAACTCAGGCTGTGAACGTGCTGGGGGAAGGGGGGGGGGGGGGTTGGTTGTCGCATATTTCAGTGTATATATCCGGTACTTGCCATCAAGAGATCACGTCATGATTCCAATGAGTATGTGGGAAATGACAGAATTATGGTGTACAACGGCGGCCATTCTTGGATCTCGTGTTTTCGTCTTAAAAAGTAGGGCGAGAATGCGAATACACGAAGCGAAAAGACAAAACACGAAGCGAAAACTCGAAACTGAATCTCGTCTTTTCGCATCGTGATTTCGTTATTTTGCTTCGTGTTTTCGCGTTCTCGACCATTTTTATAGGCGAAAACCCGAGATCCCAAAATGGCCGCCGTCGAGTGCACAGATTGCTGTATATCTGACCAGAAGAGTTGGCAATGATTATCCGCCAGACATGGCTGACTGATAATGAACAAATGTCTGAAATGTCTTTATTGAATGAAATGCAACTATTAATAATAGCAATATTTGTTTTGTGCTTTTGCGAGAGACTGAACTGATTGATATTATTTATAATATGCATGATTTTATAGGGTAATTTAGTGCCCCTCCATCCATGATAAGCGGTCGTCACGGGCCGCTAATCATTGATGTCAAGCCACTAAATGTGTTTGACGCCTTATTAAATCATATATAATATAAATAATCTAATTTGAATCCGTCTATCAGTACCCTAGTAACACCCCTCACGAAGTAAAAAGACGAAATCACGAAACGAAAAGACGAGATTCAGTTTCGAGTTTTCGCTTCGTGTTTTCGGGTTTTCGCTTCGTAGTTTCGTGTATTCGTTTCGTACTTTCGCATTCTCGCCCCATTTTCCAAGGCGAAAACATGAGATCAAGAAATGGCCGCCGTTGTACACCATACAGAATAGATACATAACGATGGTACGTACACTTCGAGTAGATTACTGTACATCATGCCGCCATACTCTGTTCTCCACAACAGTATGTTTGTTATGCTAAAATAGCTCAAACAATGACAAAAAAGAGGTTCACAAATGAACCTCCTAAATTAATATGTACATGACCAAGTTAGGTGTGCTGATGTACGAACGCAGAACACAACTGACAACTCTCTTGCCATAAGCCTGTCGTTCTCATGCGGAACGGCTTGTTCCGATAATGGAAAACGCAAGCAATGTGAAAATATAATAAAACTATGTGTTAACTACAGCTACATGTAGTGCATGCAAATCCTTCATTATAACTGAAATAACTCTGAACAGGTCAGTGACATTTTGATAATGCAATTCAGTAGCGAACTAATGAAGAAGAGCCTGGTTATCATCCGACGTGTCACACGTTCTATAAATGGGTTAACAAGCAAGAAATAGAAAGAGGGATACTCATCGACAAACTTATTATAGCTAGTCCCCAGTTCAAATCACTCGTGAAAGATGGAAAAAGAAAACCTTCATGAATTTACTGTCAGTTTATGACATAGTTTTGATTGTGATATATTTATGACACGCGTTTCTTTTCTGGTAAAAAGTTGCATCCGTCTAAAATATTTGAATATACGTTCTTTATTTGAAACGAAAATGTGCAACAACAAAAACGGTTGCACACTATAATTGCAAATGGACGATGAATTCTCTGTCAATGAAAAATATCCTTTATTTAAATGTCGCTACATCCTCGGGAAAAGTTTGTAATATCACCATTATCTCGCCAAAATTCGATTATTCCTGGCAATGGACCATATTACATCACTTCGATGAGATGTTATAAATGAGTAAGATGCAAGATTCTGGCGATATTCTCGACCCATGCGCAGTGCAATACATTATCACGAGTAGATTTTGTCAGAGATGCGCAAAAATTATGGTAGTTTTAATATCTGAGTTCCTTTTTCATTTACGCCAATTTGCATTGTGACCGCTCCTTTCTGCTTCGGAAAAACTTTAACGTCAATATTGCACAGATCATTTGAGATGAATTGTAATGTAGGTGACAGTTCCTGCTTTGTATGGATTTTCGTTGTTGTCATTTCCAGCTGGACTCAAAGTGAATAGTTCGTTTGAACGACATAATGACTGAGCACCCACACATAAGGATTACATCACTGGATATGACCAAGCACTTTTTTTATCTCCGATCCACCATGCATACCATTGAGTAATCGAAAATCCAGCTGAAAATAATCTTGCGGCAACTGTAAGCTTGGAAAAGACTGGTGTCTTCATTAAAATACAGCAACATGACACCAACACGAATGAATTGATACTGTTTTCACCTTACAACATACAAAATACTTCTGAGCTCATGAGTTACATGACCTGGTAACTCCCTTTCAAGTTTTAGCAATCGATTCCATACAGGCGATTGAAGAGTTCTGCGATGTGCGAAACGAACGGGTGTTGCATAGGCTCGCGTAGGAAATGTATGAGTTAAAGGTTCATTTAGGAACCACGATACCACCTTATTGGCTGTGAAAATTCAATGAAACACGACACAATGGCGACATGTAATGACAATCTTTTGTTTTTCTTTAGGCGCTGGAATCAATGAAAATATTGTCTTAACTCTGCCGAACTATAATCGCATTCACAATTATATGTACTCATTTGCAAGAGACACAGGTAACAGAAAATACAATCTTATGACAAAAAATGTTTGTGCGACTACGGCATAGAATTCCACAACTCCAGATGAAACAGGTGGTGATTTCAAAGTGTTATTACTGATATTTTCCAATCATCTGAGAGTCTTTGTACGTTATTCACGTGACATTCACCTAACACACAACAACACAGTCTGCACTCACGTGAACGTGTGTTGCACCATTATTGTTCCCACCCCACATTGTCATGTGTTTTTGTGTAGTCTTTCACCTACTTATCGTCTTTGTATAATAAAATGGATGCCTAGAACTGTTTTTACCTTTAGTACAGAAACATGTTCACGCCCCAAAGTAACTTGGCTTCATCATCAACAATCATAAACAGCAATCGCTGGGTGAAGCAGTGTATTTTCATGAAGCAGTGAAATGAAGCAGTGTATTTTCATGTTGAGGCTGTTTTGATATCTAAGTGACAAGAAGTTTATGCACAAATGCACGGACTTATATATTCATCAATCAGAGTTCTTAGTTGACAGCATTATTTCATTATTTTTTTATGATTTCGGATGACATTATTTATGTTTTTAGTTCCGAATATCTTTTAAACATGAGAGCAGAATCGTTGTCACTCGCGGTAATAATTGGCTTTCTGGGGGTGGTCACTTGACAAACTAGATTCTCACCGCTCATAAAAATCTCACACATTCCATAAACCCCTCGAAGGTTTTGCGGTGTTCATAGTGTTATATGGTACTGTACAAGCTGTGCTCTCCACATTTATGAGTTCACTGTTGGTAATTGAATGGCAACATGTACATGTATATTGGTACTCCTTTCAAAATATTACCAATGACGTCTAGTTTCAGTTAGAATTGTCAAATACAAAATAAAAGAAGAATACAAGAATTATCCATCTATTCAGACTGATCCAAAGACTTGTTATTGCATTAAAATGGCCAAGCAAATGCAAAGTGATATGGCTAATCGCGCCCGTTTTACCAGGTCGGAATAATAATATATACTATATTCTTACATCTTAACTGCAGTTTGACTAATTACCCGGATACGACATATTCACTGAGTTTTCACCTAGTTTGTTAACCATTCCACCGAGTTTTTAGCACGGGCAGACGCGTTTTCACACAGCGGTAACTTTTTAACCATCCTAGAATTAAGAGTTACTTTTCCTAAGAAAGATTTGCTATCGTGTTCGTTCTTTCATAAGTATGTATATTTTCACTCGCCATCTGACGAGAAACAAGGAAGAAGAAAAACAGCAGTCTTATTCGGTCTTATTCAGTCTTATTCATAATTCTCAGTGTGGCTTGATCAGCCAAACAACACTAGACTACTTCCTTACTTTGTTTCTGTCGCACAATACCAGCCCTGGAATTATTGTTCAGTTTTGGTCCGTATGCAATAAAATTAACATCAATTAACCTGACACATCGACATGGCAGTTAGCATATGGTCCACAGGTGGCTGTTCCACACACAACTGGTCAACAGGAGGTCGCCTTTCAGACATAGTGGCTGGTGAAATCTTCATCTGAGAATATAATTAATGCTGGATAAATTATGGTTAAATGGACAGATGCCACATTTCTTGAACCATTACACTGCATTCGGTACAAATGATGATTTCTCGTAGGCTTGGCTAAAGAGTACAGCCATATCACATATCTGGATTCTCCTGCCTGGAAACCACCCACAGCTCTTTCAAAATAGGTACTAAGGGAACGGTAGACACTGCTTGCGAGAGGCTGCAGTTTATGGGTGGTATGGGGTGGGATGCTCAACATGATATTCTGATGCAAACTCAAGCATCAGAATATTAGGAACCACTTCTACAGATCTATATTGGACTATTGGTTTTCTGATATTTACAAATATTTTCATCCAACGCGAGAACATATCCGAGTTCATCCAACCAGAGTCTGAATACAGTCCTAGCGATCCAGGTGATGATTCTTTCATCAGAGTCGGCAGCATCAGGGTTAATTTACTAATCATATTAAAAACAAGGGTAGTTTAAAAATATATGGTGGAAATCTCCACGTCACAGTGCACCTACAATGCATTCACTATTATAGTGGTTGAATACACGAATACTGCAGCCGTGTGATTGAATGTTTCCGACCGAGTGCACTGGATATCTGCCAATGGGATCACGGCTCCAAATCCCCAATGAGGCAATGAGCATGACACGAAACAATTTCGCAAATGCAGTTTCACATTTGTAAATAAATTAATTAATGAAAGTGTTGGCCGAGGACACAATGGTGTGTGATTGGAAAAAAAACAGCTGAAGGTGAATTAAGGTGTCCAAAGTAGAAAGATCCTAATGGGATCGACTTGTTGATGGGCTTTCTTGCGACCAGGTTCAATTCGCTGCATTGATTCTATAAGTATATCTTGCGCACCAGGTTAATAGCATGTGATAGCATTAAATTATCATTGTTTTGACTATCGAGCGTCGATATCAACGTCAGGTTGGCTTGTACACAAACTCATATGGAAAAATGTACCCAATGTAGAATTCCAATATGATTAATTTTCCAATTTCAACAAAAAATACGGTCATCAGGGTTATTATCACTACATAACATAAAATACATGATGCAAACAACAGTCCATTGTATTATTCACAGATAATGCCACATCTGAAAATAAGTATGGATTGTCAAAATATAATATACATGTATTCATGTTTCTTGGCTTGCATAATCTAGGGAAACATTGTGGCTATATTGCACATAAATCAAACTCATTCTGTGAGACATTATATCTACACATCATTTGATGTCAACAAAGGCCACTGAAATTGTTTCATTCTTTACAATTCAGTATATACATGTTTGTCATGATGACATGTTCATGTGTAATTATTGTTACAACAACTAGAATTTGATGATGACAATGACAAACATTTAACCAAACCCACACTGGCGTCATCACTAGCAAACAGTGTGTAAAATATAAGTGTTCTACTGCACATTTGATGGAAATAATTTACAACTGCCCAAGAACGGTAAGTTATCAGAATGATTTAGAATTCCAAAACGAGTCATATGCAAAATGCGTAGGGCACGTACATAAGTACTCAATCAAAATCCATAATCCACTGAGTTTATGGTAGCTATCTTCCATATGTCAATGTTAAAGTAACAGCAATCCTAAACCTCGAAGTAATATATATCACCTGTCCGGAGTAATTTGACTATGCACAAACAGCAGATGTTAATCTGCGTGGGTTGTTGTATATGGTTCCGGTTCCTGTACATCCGAAATAAAATGCATGTTCTCATGATTCGAAAAGAAATATCATCTAAATGTCATGATCCGTTATTGATTACTAAAACATTATGTGATGTCGACAGACCTAGGAATCAGACATGTGCATATCTGTGAGGTCTCACTCAGAGAGATGCCATATTTGGGAAACGACCGCTGTCTGGCAGATGTACGACCAATTCAAATGTCTTGTCCGGTATTCAGAACCAACGCTCGTAAATCCTTATCACAGAAAGAGCCATGAAAGAGTAAAGGCCAGAACAGTAATGTGACAGATTGCTAATAATAGCGAATTGTGTTTCAGCAACAATGCCATGAAAGCCTGTTGCCAGACTGTACTGATGGCTTGGAAAACTCAGTGGTTTATAGTTGACATCTCACAGAGGATTATTTCTATTTTAATGCATCTCGCACACAATATCATCACTCAGTTTGCGGATGTTATTGTTGTCATATTTTTGGTAGCGTATTATCTTTCTTCTCTGCTTTTGTAAAACATTTTGGCTATTCCCGTGATTTAGGTCTAAAGATAGATCTTAGTGACAGACAATTGTCACGGCTCATTCTCAGAGATGTGATGAAGAAAAATAAGGGTTCGATAGTACTCAGAAAAAAACGCATTGGGACTGTCCTCGAAAGTGTTAATATATATTAGATATTGAATGAGGTTATGTTGCCACCAAGGTGTTTCAGCAACAAAGCGAAATACAAAATCAAACTTCGTGAAACAAATAATTTACACTTATCTCTGAAAAGCTAATGAACTTAACTAAAGATATATGTCCAAAAAGTATCCATATCATGTTCTTTTCTTGATATTTTCAGCAAACCCCTCGACTATGTGAGATGCCAAAAACGTTTTGAAGTTTAAAATATACTGGTGATAAAAAAATACTGGATAAAACTGACAATAGCTTGGTAACTGGCAACTGCAATATCCATTCACAACATGTCCACAAATGCGTATCAGCAGTTACATTCATCTTCAACGGATATTGTGCATTTGGGTACATTCAGAGATAATAATGCAATATGTGGCAAGAGAAGACTGAAATACAACACATACGGCAAGAGAAGACTCTACCACCACCAGTCCCTTTTGATGTAATTACTGATGTGGCTCAAAGTATGTGTTATCAAATCGCAGAACGCCGTGTAAAGTGGGTGCTGAATTGTCGGTATCAAAACAGTCCTGACAATTCGCTCCCACTTTAAGGAGCATCGACAGTGGTCCCGTCAATGAGAAACCCACGTAGAAAGTATAAAAAACCAGTGATTAGTTTTTGACTTAAAAGCTGCTTGGATCCCTCAATGCCATCTATCAAACTGTCAAGATAAAATTCCATCCCATAAAGAAGTACTATTCGGCCTAACGGAGACAAAATTAAATGCCATCTGTGTATTCGATTTCTCTGTCTCCTTATAAGAACGCGCGGATTCTGGCCTAAAGAGGACTGATATCACTTGCTCACATCGTAATTTTATCGTCAGCTTATGGATAAGACAATGTGCCTTGCGTTTAGTTGTCTGTAGCATAAGATTTGGACATAACTTTTCCAGTTACGTGACAAAGCCGTATCACAAAACGAGATACCGATATTCTACATTTCGCAAAAGGAATGACATGTTGGACCCATTGAATCATATTTTGTATTGGATCTTAGGTAAATTTGCAATGGTCTATAACAGGATATGGGTCTGAAAACATCCTGCTATGATATACCATTATTCCACACATGTCTAAAAACAAACGCAAAACTGAAGGATTAAAAGAACAATAGCAAAATGACATTCAGTAATGTGATGTCATATTCAGCTTTAACCTTGCGTTTCAATACCTATCACAACCTCTGTTGCCGCCCCTGGACACAGCTCAGTCTGTTTTCCTGAACCCCACCTGTTTCTGAACGCTCGTCATTAGCTCTTTTGCGAAGACCTTGAGAATATGTCAAATACCAAACCTCTCGGGAAAAGAAATCACTCAAAACAATTACCCGAACGTAGATCCTTGTTCTTTGGGGAGTTAATAGGGACTATTTTTGGCCGAGGACACAACTAATATAAAACCTCTTCCGTAAATTACACGTGATATTAATTAAGTGACCTCGTAACACATATGAGCATACGAATCTCTAATGCTATAAAAATAGAAGATAATCGCAAATGGACAGCTTTTTGTAAACATCAAGATGAGCCTTATTCAGATGAAACTACTATCTCAATAAAATGTCGAATATCCCACTCTTTTCTCCAGGGTTCAATATTAGGTCCTTTGCTGTATCTACTTTACGTAAATGATAAAAACATGGCATGTCCGAGTAAGGTTTCGTCTTTTGCTGATGATACAACCATGTACGTATCTGACTCAAATATTAATCTTCTGTATTCCAAGGCTAACAAAAGTATCAAAGAATTATTCAATTGGTTTTGTGCCAGTCGATTGTCATTAAATGCCAAGAAAACTAAATATATGATGAACAAGCATCACAACAGCAGAACTTGAGGTTACGTGTGCGGCCACAGGGACAAAGGAGAGTAGAACCAGTACTCGAGGCTGAGTAAATACGAGAAAATTCAAGGATAAGTAGACACGAAACCCATTTCTTGGTTAATTCTCGTAGATGGTCTTACAATACCATAATACCTCCAATACTGGTGCAGAGCTTGTCCATGCGAAAATTGATTATTACTCGCATTTGTTTGTCGATTCGTTCATTATTCTTGCCAAAATGTGTTTTAGTTGCACTTTCCACAAATGACCAAAGTGTATGTTTTCTTTGTTCAATATTTGCTACTTAACTTTGTTGTAATCTGAGATTGTGACATAAAATATGGATAATGTCATCGCTGACTTAATTCGGTAGCAATAAGTCTACGCATGGACAAGCGCCTCACCAGTAGTACCATGGGGTCAAAACTACACTAACAGATATAGTACGGCTAACGCCGCACAATAACCCACGAAAGAAAAAACTCAATTTTGAAGCTTTAAGTCTCAAAATTGATGATGTGACACTAAATAGATAGATTAGGTACTAATTGTGAAGAACCTGCCACTAAGTTTCTTGGTATATTGATTAACGATACTCTTTCATGGAAGTATCATACTGACCATGTGAACAATAAAATGTCTAAATCTATATTTGCCATTAATCAAGTAAAAAGATTCTTCCCACGTGAAAGTCTGGTATCATTGTACCACACAGTAATTCAGTCCCATTCAAATTATGGTCTACTAGTTTGGGGTAATGCCGGCTCATCTTCTCTTAAACGCACTAATATTCTCCAAAAACGTGCAATGCGACGAATACATAACGCACCCTATAATTATAGCCATACAAACAAATTTTTCAAATCATCCAGTATCTTGAAGCTGCAACATTTATATGAAAGCCAAAATCTTCTATTCATGAATGACTATTGTCTTAAATGTCTACCTGTCTTTCAATGATATTTTTAAGTTTAACAACGAGATAGTCACCAATCGCCTAACGCGCCAGTCCAATCTCATACATCTTAACCGAAGTAATTCAAATTTTTCTAGAAGATTTCCTATTTTAAATTTTTTCTAAAAATTGGAACAAATGGTATGATTTAGTAAGCCGTGCTCGTTCGCGTTATGCACTGAAACGATCGTATGAAATTAAGCTTATGTCATCTTATATCGACACTACAAAATGCGATAATCCTATGTGTCCCGATTGTTTCTCATCTTAGACAAACAAATTCCACTATATATAAGTGCTTTAATAAGTTCGAACTTGAATATCTCGTGAATGCGAGTTTGTTCTTTCAAGTGAAATAATCAAGATTATACCACATATTCCGTTTTTATGGGTGTGCTTTTCGCATTTTTCCACGGATTCGTTTCGATTCATTTGACTAATATTTGTTCAACTTCCTGAATGTTCTTTTTTTGTTCGAAGGGGCCAAACAGGAAGACAGCACACGCTATTGTTTGGTCCTCAATTTCCAATTGTGCCATCCGTCTTCTATGAACTTTTGTAATAATATTTTTGTTCATGGAATTGAAATAAACTTCTTGTCTTGTCTTGTCTATCTACATATATCTTCATCCAACGTATGAAGAGATCCGAGTTCATCCGACCAGAATCTGAATACATTCCCAGCGATCCAGGTGATGAGCCTTTCATCAAAGTCAGCAGCATCAGGGTCACTTTACAGATCTTATTGAAAAGAAACACGTATACCAGAATGCTTACAATCTTAGATTGCATTACTTTCCACAGAAGGGGGGGGGGGGGGCAAACGACTGATCAAAGGGCCGCACATACGTATCTGCATGTATCTTCACTGGGTTCCACTATTCCCTGACCCTACACAGTATTATGTTCCTGAACATGCATGTACTAACAAAATAACACTGAATTCGTTCCGGGCAAACTCCACAATATCTCCACATATCTCTATTCCTGACCGAGTGCACTGGATCTGAAATGCCAATGGGATCACGGCTCCAAATCTCCAATGAGTGAATGAGCATAACACGAAACAAATTTGCAAATGCGGTTTCACATTTATAAATATATTAATCAATGAAAGTGTTGGCCGAGGACACAATGGTGTGATTGGAAAAAACAGCTGAACGTGAATTAATCAAGGTGTCCAAAGAAGACAGAATACGTCCTAATGGGATCGACTGGTTAATGGGCTTCCTCGCGACCAGGCTTTATTCACAGCATTGATTCTATAAGTATATCATGCGCATCATGTTAATAGCATTTAATGGTATTAGATTATCATCGAGCATCGATATTTTCCAATTTCCACAAAAAAATATGGTCACCACATTATCACTACATTACACAAAATACATTATGCAAACAATATCTCAAAAGTCCATTCTATTATTCACAGATAATGTTACATCTGAAAATAAGTATGGATTGTCGAAATATAATATACATGTAGTCTTGGCTTGCATAATCGAGGGATAATCTAGTGGCTATATTGCTTATATATCAAACCAATTCTGTGAGACATTATATCTACACATCATTTGATGTCAACAAAGGCCCTGGAAGTGTTTCATTCTTTACCATTCAGTACATGTATATACATGTTTGCCGTGATGACATGTTCATGTGTAATTATATTTTGTTACAACAATTTATCAACCAATAAAACTAGATTTTGGTGATGACAATAACAGAGTGCAACATTTTTTGGAATAAAAACAAAGTCCTTCCGCATATTTATAGCCAGAACCACACTGGCGTCATCACTAGCAAACAGTGTGTAAAATATAAGTGTTCTACTGCACATTTGATGGAAATAATTTACAACTGCCCAAGAACGTTACCTTATCAGAATGATTTAGAATTCCAAAACGAGTCATATGCAAAATGCGTATGGCACGTACATAAGTACTCAATCAAAATCCATGATCCACTGAGTTTATGATAGCTATCTTCCATATGTCAAAGTTAAAGTAATAACAATCCTAAACGTCGAAGTAATATATCTCACCTGCCGGGAGTAATTTGACTATGCAAAAACAGCAGATATCAATCTGCGTGGGTTGTTGTATATGGTTCCGGTTCCTGTACATTCGAAATAAAATGCATGTGCGCATGATTCGAAAAGAAATATCATCTAAATGTCACGATCCATTATTGATTACTAAAACATTATGTGACGTCAACAGACCTAGGAATCAGTCATGTGCATATCTGTGAGGTCTTACTCAGAGAGATGCCATGTTTGGGTAACGACCGCTACTGTCTGGCATATGTACGACCAATTCAAATGCCTTGTTCGGTATTCAGAACCAACACTCGTAAATTCTGTGATTTCTATTATCCCAGAAAGAGCCATGAAAGAGTAAAGGCCATGACAGTAATGGGACAGATTGCTAATAATAGCGAATTGTGTTTCAGTAACAATGCCATGAAAGCCTGTTGCCATACTGTACTGATGGCTTGGAAAACTCAGTGGTTTATAGTTGACATCTCACAGAGGATTATTTCTATTTTGATGCATCTCGCACACAATATCATCACTCAGTTTGCGGATGTTAATATTGTCATATATTTTGGTAGCGTATTATCTTTCTTCTCTGCTTTTGTAAAACATTTTGGCTATTCCCGTGATTTAGGTCTAAAGATAGATCTTAGTGACATACAATGGTCACGGCTCATTCTCAGAGTAGTCAGAAAAAAAAACACATTGGGACTGTCCTCGTAAGTGTTAATATATATTAGATATTTATTGAGGTTTTGTTGCCACCAAGGTGTTTCAGCAACAAAGCGAAATACAAAATCAAACTTCGTGAAACAAATAATTTACACTTATCTCTGAAAGGCTAATGAACTTAACTAAAGATATATGTCCAAAAAGTATCCATATCATGTTCTTTTCTTGATATTATCAGCAAACCCCTCGACTGTGTGAGTTGCCAAAAACGTTTTGAACTTTAAAATATACTGGTTTTTAACAATAGCTTGTTAACTGGCAACTGCAATATCCTTTCACAACATTTCCACAAATGCGTATCAGCAGTTACACTCATCTTCAACGGTTATTGTGCATTTGGGTACATTCAGAGATAATAATGCAATATGCGGCAGGAGAAGACTGAAATACAACAAATACGGCAAGAGAAGACTGAACTACAACAAACTCTACCACCACCAGTCCCTTTTGATGTAATTACTGATTAGCCTCAAAGTATATGTTATCAAATCGCAGAACGCCGTGTAAAGTGGGTGCTGAAAATGTCGGTATCAAAACAGTCCTGACAATTCGCTCCCACTTTAAGGAGCATCGACTCCATCAAATCACAGTAGTCCCGTCAATGAGAAACCCACGCAGAAAGTATAAAAAAAACAGTGATTAGTTTTTTACTTAAAAGCTGCTTGGATCCCGCAATGCCATCTATCAAACTGTCAAGATAAAATCCCACCCCCTAAAGAAGCACTATTCGGCCTAACGGAGACAAAATTAACTGCCGTCTGTGTATTCGATTTCTCTGTCTCCTTATAAGAACGCACGGATTCTGGCCTAAAAAGGACTGATATCTCTTGTTCACATCGTAATTTCATCATGATCTTATGGATAAGACAATGTGCATGGCGTTGAGTTGTATGTAATATTAGATTTGGACAGTCAAGGATTCGCTCGTGAAGATAACATAACGTTTCTAGTTATGTTATAAAGCCGTATTACAAAACGAGTCACCGAGATTCTACATTTCACAAGAGGAAAGACATGTTAGGCCCATTGAATCATTTTTTGTATTGAATCTTAGGTATATTTGCAATAGTATATAACAGGATATGGGTCTGAGTACATCCTGCTAAGATATACTATTACACACATATCTAAAAATAAACACAAATCGGAACGATTGAAAGAACAATAACAAAATGACATTCAGTAATGTGATATCATATTCAGCTTCCATTTTGCGTTTCAATAACTATCAAAACCTAAATTGCCGCCCCTGGACACAGCTCAGTCTGTTTTCCTGATCCCCACCTGTTTCTGAACGCTTGTCATTAGCTCTTTTGCAGAGACCTTCAGAATATGTCAAATACCAACACAAAAAAAAAAAAAAAAAAAAAAAACTGGTCCCAAACCCCTCGAGAAAGAAAATCACTCGAAACAATTACCCGAACGTAGATCGTTGTTCTTTAGGGAGTCATTGGGGACTAGGATCATTTTTGGCCGAGGACACACAATCAACATAAAGTCTCTTCTGTAAATTATACCTGATTTTAATTTCTAATGCTAGTGACCTCCACGTGTTGGCCAAGACCAATTGAGAATATCACGAATAATCGATACAATGCTTTTTGATACTGACGTATCACATTTGAAATCACTAGAATGAATTACGTTATGAGTTCAGCGTTAGAATTATACCTTCTTTGACAGAATTGTCTTGATATCCCACACTTTCATGTCTGATTACGAAACCTTCATGTATAATACCCAGAAAAGATATATGTCCATAGGGAAATATTGTGGTTATACTGCATAATTAAATTTACATTTACCTAAAATTCTAGAGTGCCGAAAGTGTTTTTGTTTCCTCACGAATACATGAGAGGTACCAGTACAGTGTGTAATCCTGAATAGTATACATTTTTATGGTTTGTATGAACATTGATAAACGTGCGCAAATATCACACAATATACCTTCAACTTTTCAGCTCTCAAAAATTTCGGAAATAAATTTCAATTTTCAGCTTGTCGCTTCTCGATGTGTTTACTTGTTACTCACAAGTGATGTACTAATATCCTGTCTGAAATATGGCATATACTTGTGTACTCAGGTTTCCATTTTCTGTTTAAGTGACCTCGTAACACAAATGAGCACAACGAATCTCTGATGCTATAACGATAGAACATCGAGATTGGGCAGCTTTTTGTAAAAATCAAGATGAGCTTCATTCAGATGAAACTACTACCTCATGTCGAATACCCCACATTTTTACAAACTATTTGATTCCTCTTGGTATTAGGCAAGTTTATATTTCATCTGTGATTATTTGCTCAGGATACACACATTTCTGGAACACACTCACGGAAGGTTATTGTCACGGAAATGATTGAGAAACCCACATCTGAATTGATTTTTTTTGTACTTATCATAATTCTTTCGAAAACACCGATCACGTGCTTCCTTCATCGCATCCGTTCCAATCCGCTCAATTAGGCCATTGTCGGGAGGGAATACTTTCGTTATGTCTAGACACGTAGTGATTGGGTCTGATAAGCTGATTATCCCCTCATGTTACACAGTTAATTCTCATATTATGCCATATTGGTCTATATACGTGTATATGCACCCTAGCTTTCGAAGGATTGCACAATAGACTTGACATCGCCAACAAAGAGTAATTTCATGAGCGGCCTTATAATAAGTTACTAATATCACCCCAACATGTGTTCATCCCATCAATTGGGAAGAATCGAGACTTTCCGGTCGGAGTATAATCTAATTATGCAATGGCCATAATGATTATAGACTGTTTTCGTAGTTACTGATAATGCTTGTTCAGAAATGCTTCGACCAATTCCATGTGTCTTCAAATGTTACATAATTCATCCTCTTGCAGTCAATGATGTGGGAAAATCAATTTCAAAATTCTCCCCTCACGGATATACAAACGTTATATACAAGTATACATATATGGCTTGTATTGCAACAACTGATATGTCATTCACCAACTCTTTCTCAACGATATTTTCAGGATTTGATGGGGTACCGGCAACTATTGCAAATTGGTTGGAGTCGTTTAGTAAAGATTTTATTTGAATATCACGCCCAAATATTCTAAATTTGTACTTAACAAGTGTTTCTCCTGGTAAGTTATTTCAATACCGATTGTAGTTGCCTGTCTGGGAAATGTTTCTAGTACATGTTTTCTTTCAGTTGCATTAGCAGATATCCATGAAATCAGCAGATCTTATGCTTTTATTCATCAGTCAATGAATGGCTTAACGATCTACTAGTGGATGTACAAAATTGACACAAAATTGGTATCCATTATATGAAATGTAATGACGTAGCTATTTCAATCGTTCTGTATTCTAATTTTATCTGTTTCTAATTTCATAAGCAAAAGTCAGTTGTGTGTTTGCGACCCATTTGAATCAAGATTTGTATTAGTCGGATTTTATTGAATTATAAATTATACATTTTCATAGACTAAGAATCCGACCGTGGAAGAGTGGTTGTGTACTGAAGATATGAATGGCTGCTATTTGTTGTGGAAGTTATTTTTCGAATCAACCTGAATAATAATAATTAGAATTTTATCCGTCTACCAATTATACCAATCGGGTATTCATTTAAATGGCAAAGTGAACCTAGACACGGTTGTTGAACCCACAAATGTTAAAACGCCCACAAATGTGAAACCCACAAATGTGAAAACAAATTTTGTGAATCACCCACAAATGTAAAAGAATCAACCACAAATGTGAAAACGTTTTTTGTCAACTACCCACAAATGTGAAAATCTTCACCCACAAATGTGAAAAAAAACTTCACCCACAAATGTGAAAAAAAAAATCAACCACAAATGTGAAAACGATTTTTGTCAATTGCCCACAAATGTGAAAATCTGACACAACATTAGCTTCAACATGAGGAATGTTTTTAGGTTACCGACATTTGTTCTGAAAACCTATTGCACAATTAATACTTTCCCCTATTATCATCATTTTTCCATAAAACCTTCATATCTCAGTAAATATTGATCGTAGAGCAAAAAGGACGTTATTTTCGGACCCGTAGGACAAATTGGCCATATACTGGTGTGGTTTAGTATAAGATTACACCTGTGATGTCAAATTACACTAAACCGGAAGTAGAAATATTTTTCAAGGAAATGGGCTCAGGATGCCCAAGGATCAGTTATTAGGCCGTTTTGGTGTGTTTGAAGGCCAAAAATTTACACTTTCCCCCATTATCACCCACTTTTCCATAAAAACCTTCATATCTCAATAAAGATTGATCGTAGAGCAAAAAGGACATTATTTTCGAACCCATAGGGCTAATTGGCAATATACTAGGCGTGGTTTGGTATCAAATTACACCTGTGGTGTTAAATTACACCAAACCGGAAGTAGAATTATTTTTCAAGGAAATGGGCTCAGGATGCCCAAGGATCAGTTATTAGGCCGTTTTGGTTTGTTTGAAGGCCAAAAATTGATACTTTCCCCTATTATCACCCACTTTTCCATAAAAACCTCCATATCTCAGTAAATATTGATCGTAGAGCAAAAAGGACATTATTTTCGAACCCGTAGGGCTAATTGGCAATATACTAGGTGTGGTTTGGTATCAGATTACACCTTTGGTGTCAAATGACACCAACCGGAAGTAGGATTATTTTTCAAGGAAATGGGCTCAGGATGCCCAAGGATCAACAAGGCCGGACGAACAACACGCCCAAGCGTTGTGGTTCCGGGGACCCCTCCCATGCTTCTCGGGCCTCACGTAACGGCAACATTACTATTATTATTCATTTTATGATATGTGATATGTGATGTGATGTTTGTCTACTAACCATGCCTTGACGGTACTAACCTCAAGGTGGCTAAGCGTTACGCGTTATTCACGGAGTGCCGCGTAAAGTGGTGAGTTTTACGTGCTATTCGAGAGGAAATGGCAGCCTCAGAGTGACCGTGAGATGGAAATACATACAATTTCGCTATTTTGACCGTTTTGAAATGTCGTATTGGGGTCTGCAGGGAACATTACACATATTCATGGTTGTTGTACATAGTTTAAATTAAAGAAATAAGCCAGTGTAGCGATACCTTTGGCTGCAAAATATCTGTCAATATTATTTCGACAGCCACTCTCCTCGGGTTTGCGGTTGAAATTGTTATGTATCGGCAGGAATGTAGTTAAAATGCGAGCTCTATGATAGTGATAGTATGGGTTTCACATGTGCCTGTCTTCAAAATGTTTCACATCGGTCGCAGGTGGCACAAATTTAGGTTCAATGTATCATTTGTTTATTTGCTATATTTTAGGCAATGTGCGTGAGGGCTTTACGCGTATGTGCATGAGTAAATATTTTGTTGAAGTTGGGTTATTTCATTTTTAAATGCGACTCTTGCACCAGTTTCAATGCTCAATTGATGAAATGAATTCATGTTAAAGAGATACTGTGTTCACTTGGTGAACTTCTCTGTAAAAGACACATGAAGTTCTCAGTATTGCCAATTTCAGAGTTATTAAGATTGGGAGAAATATATTGATGATAATGATAAATGAGGAGTATCGTCAGTTCTTGCAGCGAGTGCATCCTCAAATCATTCTTTAAAAATCTCCATATACACACTTCCAGCGCCACCATCCCCGACAACGCTCACATAGTTCCTCATGATTTAACGCGTGTGCAGGTTTTCTCCCTCAGGCTAATATGCAAAAACCACAAAAAACCTCCTATGTAGTGAAATACTCGATTAAAACAGTTGGTTTAATGGTGTAACGATAAAGAAAGATTTCTCCGAGCATTCTATGTTTTACCGACATACACTTCGTTAGTTTCAATTGATAACCGATGATATTTCACGAACGAGTCGCAAACATGCGGGTGTTGTCATGAACTGTGTGTCCATTCTCGTAAATATAACGACGTTTGCATGTAATTCATGGGAGCAAACCTGATGTTTGCTTATTTGGATGTTCCGTGGAAACAGAATTTTAGGAAGAAACTGAACCTTTTCATTCAGTTTCCCAATTTTAAGTACGAACCTGAGTCGTTTCATATGCCATTTCCTCACAAATAACGCGTCATACTCACGATTTTACGCGGCACTCCCTGAATAACGCGTAACGCCTAGCCACCGTGAACCTGGTCGAGTAAATACGTTACACTATATTACGTCGAAGTATTATCACTCGCCTCTATATTGGAAGGGAAAAAATATCCCCGCCCGATTTCCCTTTCACTGGATTTCAAGATAAGCATATAATAATAGCATTCCGTTTTACCCGCGTGAACGCCCAAAATTCGCTCGTGATATATTAGGTGTCTCATAACTTCACCATACTGGTTAGTTGACAATATATTTTTGCTCTAAAGACACGGGACATGTATCTAGATTAAAATAGGAAATTTTGAGAGTATTACGATATATTGTCAGCTGACGATGAGTGGTTAATTAATATTTGCACTCATTCAGCCAGTTGCGTGAAACGTTATATTGGACTAGTATTAATTGTTACAAAATGATTCACTGATTATCATTCAAAGTCAATATAATTCAACATTAAAGGCATTAAAGATAACAAAGATTATCTGTACTAGGCCAAGGCTACTCCTGAGAATGGATGCTCATGCAATCTTTGCATGGGAAGTGATTTTTCGATAATTTTCATTCGATCAACAACATTTGGTGGTGGCCGTGAAATTTGTATATCAAACATAACATATTTCCACTTCTTGAGGAGAGCATTTTATATTAGAGTAAAAGGTTGTTGGAATCGTATTGTTTTTTCATAAACACCTCAATATCGAGATAGTTTTCTGCATCGGTCGGAACGCCAGTGAACGGACACACGATCTGTGTGTGTAACAATTTTCAACACGAAACGTTAAAAAGTTTACGAATTGCACGGCCATGGGATATCGTTTTTGGTCATTGGTGCGATATATCTGCTCTTACTTCAATATAATTATGAAGTTAAGAATTCCGATGTTCGCGATAAGACCCGTAATTGGCAATGAGACAGCCCATTACCTCTCAAAATGTACGCAAAGGACTGTTTCACGGAACTGCCGGAACTGTCACGGAACTACCCAAATTATGTTCCTGACATTCTTTTCCATATCTGTGGAAACACTGTATACATTCCGCAAGATTTTCAGTTGCTAGAGGGGACAATATTTGCTGTCCATCAATGCATAAAGGATAGAAAGTGCGATTAGCAACACAGAGATTCAGACCTTTTTCCAAAAAGTTACTCGGAACTGCCTGAATGACTGTACATTCGAGGGTAAAATCAAGTTCAACACAAAACCTCATATGATTTTTGGCCATAACTTCGTTTAGGATGGCCGGATCAACTTGAAATTTTGTGTGTTTACATTTGGCATAAAACCGTATTTTTTCACCAAATTTCAGACTTCTATCTTGAAGACAGAAAAAAGTTGGCAATCTACCCCTATGTTAAATTTCGCATAAAACAGGAAATTTGCAACTTTGGACGTAATTTGGCATGTTATACGAGGTCAGCATTGCACAGTACTTTGTAAGAATGATATTTTATTAGAAAACATCTGTACGATTCTTCCAACTCCAAAATTTTCCCCGTTTAACGTTTCTTAGCGGAATGAAAAGCATGAAATCCTCAAAGTTGCTTGATTTCCTGTGGTCCAATTTATGTCCAGCATTTAACATTGGGGTAGATTGCCAACTTTTTAGTTTTCAAGATAGATATGCAGGTTATCTGGTCTAGATAGACAGTTGCATGTAGAACTGGTAATTGATACAAATATGGAGTGAATCCTGCTAAGTGCAGGATACCACGCGACCTAGAAAAATGAACAATCCGATTCTTTTTTGGTTGATATGCAGGCTATCTGGTCTAGATAGCCAGTTGCATGTAGAACTGGTAAGTGATACAAATATGGAGTGAATCCTGCTAAGTGCAGGATACCACGCGACCTAGAAAAATGAACAATCCGATTCTTTTTTGGTTGATATGCAGGCTATCTGGTCTAGATAGACAGTTGCATGTAGAACTGGTAATTGATACAAATATGGAATGAATCCTGCTAAGTGCAGGATACCACGCGACCTAGAAAAATGAACAATTCGATTCTTTTTTGGTTGATATGCAGGCTATCTGGTCTAGATAGCCAGTTGCATGTAGAACTGGTAATTGATACAAATATGGAGTGAATCCTGCTAAGTGCAGGATACCACGCGACCTAGAAAAATGAACAATCTGATTCATTTTAGGTTGATATGCAGGTTACCTGGTCTAGATAGACAGTTGCATGTAGAACTGGTAATTGATCATATATGGAGTGAATCCTGCTTAGTGCAGGATACCACGCGACCTAGAAAAATGAACAATCCAATTCTTTTTTTGGTTGATATGCAGGTTATCTGGTCTAGATAGGCAGTTGTATCTAGAACTAGTAATTGGTACAAATATGGAGTGAATCCTGTGTAACGGTTTTGGGGCGTACCCAAAGGTTTCCCCTAGGTAATTATGTTAGTGTTTTGTGATATTATGGTTAAATAACCGTTTATTAGGGTGTATTTGTGTTTAAAGGTTCATACGGTTCCGTATTGTTAATGTTTTAAAGGTTTTCCGTCTCGGAACCTAGTAATTTATGATGTCGGTAAAGCCGGAGACGGAGCCGGAACCGGAGACGGAACCGGACACGGAGCCGGAACAATGGAGTACAAAAACGTAATGACGTTATTTCCGGAAGGTCATGTGATCAGCCTCATTTTCGGTTTAAAAGGTGACGTGTCAGCCACTGATTGGTTCTAGAGTGTTTTTAGAAATCCGGAAAATATCAGTGTTTTGGCGGACTATGACGTCACAATAGGTTGGTCACGTGACGTGGGTCTCAGGTCTATAAAAGCCCCCGCTTCACAGCGGACGGCGGAGTTGGTGTCCTGACGTCGACCTGTGCAGACCCCTTCTCCCATAGCAGAGTACTCCCTTGTTCCGGATAGAGTCATCCAGATGATAGCAGTTAAGTCTTCCGACTGTGAACTTGGAAAATAAACATGAAAACTTCAACCGAGTTGTTTTTCCGTGTTCGTTAGGGAACTGGAAGTTATAATAAAGTTAGTTTCCCGGAAAAGACAGTTATACGGAGTAAAGGGAGATAAGACTACAGTCGGTTAAGACCAAGTTGTAACGACGTCTTAGGGTGATCTAAGAACCCAGATCACCGAGGAAGGAGTCGGAGACGGAGACGGAGGTGGAAATCAACGGAGCAACTACGGAGGCGGTATCGGACGGAGCAGTTGCAGAGACGGGAACGACGAAGCAGTTGCAGAGGCGGTACCGGACGACGGAGTTGCAGAGGCAGTACCTGACGGAGCGGTTGCGGTAACCGGAAGTGGGAACACTTCCGAGATACTCCATTTCAGGTGCAGTCGCGGGTTGCGGTGAGGCGGAGCCAACCGGAGCAGATTGCAGTGCTGCGGAACCTGGCAGAGCGGTTGCAGTATTCGGAAACGGCAACGTTCCCGGATTCTTTATTCCAGGCGCAGTCGCAGTTTGCAGTAAGACGGAAAACGACGGAGCTGTTGCAGTAAAGCGGTTTCCCGACGGAGCAGTTGCAGTACCCGGAGACGGAAACGCCTCCGGATCCTTACTTTACAGGTGCAGTTGCAGATTAGCAGTCGGGCAACGGTTAAGAGGTCCATTCCAGACCACGCTACCAACCTTAGAGACTTCTAGCCGGAGTTCAACCGTACAACAGTAGCAGTTTCCCGGAGTTTTACCGTTTCAGCTCCGGTTAAACAACAACTCACCCACCTCCCTAGAAAACCGGTTCATCAAGACGTCACAGAAGGGTTCAAACCCGTTACAACTTTTTGGTGGCAGCGGTGGGATCATCTGCAGTATGACTACTAGACGGGGCAAATTGGCGGAACAGCAGCTGAAGGCAGCCGTGTCGGACACGGAGCAGCCTGTAGGAGCAGTAGGAGCTGAGCCGTTGCAGATGCCGATTGCGGAAAAGGAAGCGGTTCGTCCTGCCGAGCGGAAGCTGTTGCAGCCGGAAATGCAGAAAGCAGTTGCAGACGAGCCCCTCCGGGTTCCTCAAGGAGAACAGCCTGCAGAGCAGTTAGCAGAGGCGGAAATTAACTTTCCGGACCAGGCTGGCGATCGGGAACCGGATGCGGACCCGGAAGGCGGAGAGAACTTAGTCGACAACCTGACCAGATTATTGGCGACCCAAATGGAGGTGTTTCAGCAGCACCTGGCAGTAACCGGAAAGCAGCAGCAGGCAGAAGCAGTACAACAGCCAGCACCAAGGGCAGGAGTAGCCAGATTAATGACATACGACGGAACTGATCCGTGGCCGGAATATGAGGCTCACCTCCTTGAATACGCTCGGTACTACCGTTGGACAGCAGAGGAAAAGGCGTTGAACTTATGTGTCAGTTTGAGGGGTAACGCCCGCAGCATACTACTGGATCTGTCCGCGGAGCAGAGACGCAGCTTTGATACGGTTGTGGCGGCATTAAAACAGCAGTTTTGTCCGGGGGAGAAAACATTTGTTTTCCAGGCAGAATTGCAGACACGGAAATTGCAGCCGGAGGAGGAGCTGTCTGAGCTGGCCAGAGACATACGGAGCAAGACGCGGCTAGCTTACCCAAAAGCAGATCCGGCAACAACAGAAGTGCTCATGAAGATGCATTTCTGCAACAGCCTGACTAACCGAGATATGCGGTTGTCGGTATTGAAAAGCCACCCGGAAACGCTGTCGCAGGCCCTGGCTTTCGCTACCGAGTATGAGAGTATCATGAAAACGGACAACAGCAGACCAGCGGAGCGACACCGGACGAGGCAGCTGAACACGGAGCCGGAGTGGAGCCAGCAGGTGAACGAATTGCGGAAGCAAGCCGAGCAGACTCAGCAGCAGATGGCGGATCTGATGACTCAGGTCAAGGAAGCGGTTAGCCGGCAGCAGCAGCAGCGCAGTTCCCGAGCGGATTTAGAATGTTTCAACTGTGGCCGGAAAGGGCATTTTGCCCGAGACTGTAGGCAGCCGAAGCAGCAGCAGCAGCGGCGTCAATCACAACAGCAGCAGTCGCCGCGACATCAGCAGCAGCAGCAGCAGTCGCAGCAGCAGCAGCAGCAACAATTGCAGCAGCCACGACAGCAGCAGCAGCAGCCGGAAAACTAGAGCGGGTCGCGGAAAAGGGGAAATCCGGGACCCGGAAGAGAGGACACCCCCATAACCGGCAGGTGGTTCACGGACCCGGTCCCAGGGGCGAGGTGGGCATGTGTGTGACAGTCAGAGTATGCGGAGAGCCAGTAACGCTGATAATCGACACCGGCAGCACTGTCACAATGCTCAACCTACAAACCTGGGAACGGATCCGGAAACCCGGAATGAAGCTGAAGCGGTCGCCGATTCGTCTTTCAATGGTTGACGGAAGTAACATACGGACACATGGCCGGAAAGAACTCCCACTCAACATCGCAGGAGTAGCTGAGACCGTGACGTTCGAGATTGCAGACTGTGAAGACGAAGGAATACTGGGGATGGATTTCATCCGTTCCCGAGTATCCGGCATAAACTTCGACCGGATGACCATGCAGATGGGCAGCCAGGAGGTGTTCCTCACCATGTTCGAGCAGACCAGGGAGCCGTTTCCGATCAACGCTGTAGCAGATTACCAAATTCCGCCGGAAACGGAACAGCTGATTATAGGACAAGCAGAGAGTGTCCGTGAAGCAGAAGGAGTACTAGAAATGCCGCAGGAGCCTACGGAGAAAAGACCTTGGCTGATCGGGAGAACTTTATCCCGGATAAAGCAAGGAACAGTCCCGGTTCGAGTGATCAACGTGATGGCAGAGCCGGTAATCATCAAGAAAGGAGCGCAGTTGGCGACGATGACCACCTTAGCAGCCGGTTGCAGTGTTGTGCCGTTGGCGGAGCGGAGCCGGAAGGTGCAGATTTCCACGGAGTCGGAGGCCGGGCGGAATTGGAGCGGGTACGAGAAGCTGCGGCAGTTAGCAGAGCAGACCCAGGATGCAGTGCCGAGTCATTTCCGCGAGAGAGTAACCGACCTCCTATTTCGGAATAAGCCGACCTTCAGTAATGATGCCGGAGAACTGGGGCAGACCAACGAGGTACAACATCAGATAAACACGGGCAGTCACCGGCCGATTAAGCAGCCAACCAGACGAATTCCGCCAGACAAGAGGGAGCTGGTGAGCAGTCTGATTCAGGAGATGAAAGACAAGAACGTCATTGAAGAAAGTAGCAGTCCGTGGGCTTCACCGATTGTCCTCGTGAAGAAAAAGGATGGAACCACCCGGTTCTGCGTCGATTACCGGCGGTTAAATGCAGTCACGGAGAAAGATGCTTATCCGTTGCCGAGAATAGACGACACCATAGCAGCCTGTGCAGACGCTAAATGGTTCTCCACTCTCGACCTGACCAGTGGCTACTGGCAGGTCGGGATGGATGAAGACGCCCAGAAAAAGTCGGCCTTCTGTGTTCCTGGCGGCCTTTACCAGTTCAAAGTGATGAGTTTCGGCTTGTGCAATGCTCCGGGTACGTTCGAGCGGTTGATGGAGAAGGTGCTAGGCGGTTTGTCCTGGAAGACCTGCCTCATATATCTGGACGACATCATAGTCTACAGCGAGACCCTGGAGGATCACATCCGTGATCTTCAGGAGGTGTTCAGCAAGCTGAGAGAGGCAGACCTAAAAGTCAAACCGTCAAAATGCAAGTTCTTCCAGCCGGAGGTGTCTTTCCTAGGTCACATAGTTGGCAGAGACGGTATCCGCACCGACCCGGCAAAAACGGAGGCAGTACGGAAGTGGCGGACACCCACCAACCTGACGGAGCTGCGCAGTTTTCTGGGACTTTGCTCCTATTACCGGAAGTTCGTGCCGAAGTTCTCCGAGATTGCAGCGCCGCTGAATCACTTGACGGAAAAAGGGGTGCCGTTCCGGTGGCAGACGGAGCAAGAACAGGCATTTGCAGAGCTGAAGAACCGCCTAGTATCGGCACCGATACTCGGGTACCCTAGGGAGCAAGGCCGATATATCCTGGACACGGACGCCAGTGACACCGGGCTGGGAGCAGTACTGTCACAGAAGCAGGGCAACCAGGAGCGGGTGATAACCTACTTGAGCCGCAGCCTAACCAAAGAAGAACGGAGATACTGTGTCACCCGGAAGGAGCTCCTGGCGGTTGTGTTTGCGGTACAGAAGAATAAGCAGTACTTGCTGGGACGACACTTCCTTCTTCGCACGGATCATGGCAGTCTTACCTGGCTTATGAATTTCAAGGAGCCCCAGGGGCAGGTAGCCCGGTGGATTGAGCTCCTGAGTGAGTTTCATTTCGACATCGAACATCGTCCGGGGCGAATCCATAATAATGCGGATGCCTTGTCCAGATCCCCATGCAGCCAATGCGGAAAAATCGACTGGAAACAAGCCAAGATAGACGCCTGGAACTACGGAGAAAGAATCCGGCAGACACGAAGTGAAGAAACTCCTCAGCCCAAGCCAAGGAAGGGGGGACGCCGGAAGCGGTCAAGGAGATCGGGCGGAGAAGCAGAACTGACGGAGGAAGCAGTCCCAAGGAAGGCGGTTGCGGTGACGGAGAAAGCAGCGTCCCGGAAGCCGGTTGCGGTTGCGGTGACGGAGAAACCAGCGTCCCGGAAGCCGGTTGCGGTTGCGGTGACGGAGAAAGCAGCGCCCCGGAAGCCGGTTGCGGTTGCGGTGACGGAGAAAGCAGCGTCCCGGAAGCCGGTTGCGGTTGCGGTGACGGAAAAAGCAGTGTCCCGGAAGCCGGTTGTGGTTGCGGTGACGGAGAAGGCAGTTCCAGGAAAAGCGGATGCGGTTGCAGAGCAGATTAGGCTGGCGGAGAATGCGGACCAGGATACTGTGCTGGGGCAGAAATATCGACCAGATGATTTGCGGAGAATGCAGCAAGCAGAACCATGGTACTCACTGGTGACGTCGCTGATCGACGGGAGCGGTACAGCTGGCAGTGCAGACTTTTCCAGCATGAGCAGCGAGGAGAAAGTGCTGTACGGGATGCGGAAGACCTTGCTGAAAGTCGACGGAGTAGTCTACCGGAAATGGAAAACGGCAGAAGGAACCAGCCGAATGCAGTTAATAACCCCGAAGGAGCTGAGACAGGAGATTTTCCGTCTGGCCCACCAGAGCCGGACGGGAGGACACCTCGGAAGCAGAAGGATGGCGGCTAGCATTCGGAGGCGGTATTTCTGGCCGGCTATGATGCGGGACATAAAGCAGTGGGTGCTGAGCTGTGACGAATGTGCGTCAAGAAGTATGCAGAACTTGAAACGATCTCCGATGCAGAAATACCGGGTTGGAGCGCCCATGGAAAGGGTGGCAATGGACGTGATGGGTCCGTTACCTAAATCCACCCGGGGGAACCGGTACATCTTAGTAATCGGTGATTACTTCACCAAGTGGGTAGAGGCTTACCCGATGCCGAATCAGGAAGCGGTGACGGTTGCGGACATATTCGTCAACCAGTTTGCAGCGCGGTACGGTATCCCGATGGAAATACACACCGACCAAGGCAGAAATTTCGAGTCCGACTTGCTGAGAAATGTTTGCAGAATCCTGGGGATTCACAAGACACGGACAACCGCTTTCCGACCTCAGTCGGACGGTTTCATCGAGCGATTCAACCGGACGCTGCAGCAGATCTTTAGCCTGTACGTAAGCGAGCGGCAGACCAACTGGGATCAGCTGGTACCGTTGGCGATGGCAGCTTACCGGAGTACCCCGCAGGAGACAACCGGGCAGAGTCCCAACTTGCTGATGCTGGGCAGAGAAGTCAACACTCCGGTTGAGTTACTGATTGGCAGACCGCCGGGAGAATCAACGGCAGAAGTAACAGAGTATGGCAGTCAGCTCCGGGAGCGACTAGAAGCGGTATACAAGGCGGTTCGAGCGAAATCTGGCAGAGAAATGGAACGGCAGAAGAAGCTGTACGACCGGAGGAAGGTCGACAATCAGTTCCAGCCAGGAGACCGAGTGTGGATGGCGGTAAAAACACGGAAGAAGGGCAAAGCTCCCAAGTTGCAGAGGAAGTGGAGCGGTCCAAAGCTAGTGCTGAGCAGATTTACCGACGTGACCTACGAGATTGCAGAGAGTGAAACTAGGCAGAAGGTGGTTCACTTCGATTTGCTGAAACCGTATAATGGTGTCAAGCATCCGAGATGGATGAAGCGGAGAATGGCGGATTCCTGGAGGCAGACGGAGCCGCCGAAGCAGAGTAGTGTTCCGGAGACGGAACCGACGGTCTCTGAGTCGGATACGGACTCAGAGTAAAGCCGCAGAGGACGCAGAAATATGAGAAGACGGAGTGAGCTGTAGAGCAGGAGAAGGAGATAGCTGAGACCCTGGTAAAACGTTGAGTTCCGGCAGAGAGCGACCGCAAGAAGTTGGAACAGTGAGCCAGTGCTGGTTCCGGAAACAGGGCGGAGAAAAGAAGCAGAGCGGAAAGCGGTGCAGAGACCGGATAGAGACATCCTAGAGGTTCTGACTGGTTTGAGCGCATAGTCAACCAGTCCAGGGTAGCGGCCAGGGGTCCAGAAGAACCTGGGTTAGCGGTCTAGTATCTCCAGAGAAGCAGCTACACGTATTCCGTATTCAGAGAATTAAGACGGAAAAGTTTTCCGGCTGTAGACATCCAACCGGAGTTTCCACTTAGCAGAGACAGCAAACCGGCTGCAGATCGACAGAAGCGGTGAAACATCATTCCAGATAGGAAGGGCCCTCCTTCTGGACAAGAATGTATGCAGTTTCCAGTGTCGACAAGCAGTAATACCAATGAGCAGATATGCAGTTGACGAAGCAGTACAGATGGCGGAAACGCCCAACTTGCAGTCTAGATGTTCGTCTGAGAGGCAGATTCAACTGGCTGAGACTCTATTCAACCCTCCTGATGGCAGAGATACTTCAAAATTGCAGATACTTCGCTCGGAGAAGCAGTTGAAAGGGAGCCGGAAAAACCCGGAGAAGCCGGTTGAGCCGGAGACGGACACCTCTCGGTTAACGGTTGAGTTTTTGCATAATTGTGACGTCACTCCTGAGGCAGCCAATCAGCGTGGAGCTTTTCAAATCACGTGAGCAGAAAGGGTATAAAAGGGCCTTGAAATCGGGCTCTGACAGCAGTTGGAGAGCAGACCTCGAGCTGTGCACATCGCAGACAAAGTTTGGCGGAATCGAATCAAGTCCAGCATTTTCCGGCAGCGACAGATTTTGCAGTGAAAAACGACTAAGTGTTTCCCGGAAGACCACCAGTCCGGAGAGGCGGCGCAGAAGCGGTGCAGTAAAAGCGGTGCAGTAGATCGACAATTTCAGTTTCCCGGCCTTCCGGAATGGCCTACTCGGCGTTCCTTGATAGACAAGATCGCGGCCGGAGCAGAGATTGGGCAACCCCGCAGCCACTGGATTATAGCCGGCTGTGTAAGCGGTGTGACCGGATGTTTGAGAGTGCGAGGGACCGGAGACGGCATGTGTGCCCAGCCCAGAGATTTCATTGCTGTTTGTGTGCCTTCTATGGCAACCGGGCGAACGACCTTAGGAGGCATCTCCGGGAGATGCACGGGTGGAAGTACCCTTCCGGGAACCGTCCTCCTCAGGACGAGGCCACCCTCAACCATGTGGGAACCTTTGATTCGGCCTGGCGGGGAACAGCAACGCAGTCCCGGCATAGGCGCTTCCGGCGATTCTGCACCCGGTCACCAAGGGAGAATACAGTTCCGGGAACTTATGCGGACCAGCTTCCGTTTGGCCCTGACTGGGATGCCGGAGCAGCCGCCCCCATCGGACAACCGGAGCAGTTAGATCTCCCGGAATGGGTTCCGGATCCACAGGGCTGTCTCCGGGCCGCCGACGACGCTCCTCCGGAAAGCTGGGATCAGGAGATGGAGCTAATTGCAGAGGCGGTCAGAGCAGTTATGCCGGATCAAGCAGACGATTGGGAGAAACCCGAAGAAGAAGATCAGCCGGTGGAAGACTGGGAGGCAGAGATCCGGGTGTGGGAATATAGACCACCTTCTCCCACTTCGGAGCCGGAGACGGATGAGTCGGAGTATGAGACGGCAGATGAGGACTCCTGGACGGAAGCGAAGGCAGTGTGAAAGTTGACGGAGGCGGTTGGCAGTTTGGCGGAGACGGAAGAAGCGGTGGCAGTTAGCAGCAACAACACGGAAAAAAAAAAAAAAAAAAAAAAAAAAAAAATATTATTTATCCAAGAAGACCACCAGGAGGAGTTGCAGTTTGCTGAGCAGCCAATCATCAAGCAGATAAGCCAGTCACGTGACTTCCAGAGACTATAAAAGGGGCAGTTAGCTGTTACCGGATGCAGAAGGCAGTTTGCTGTAGCTGAGTCAACATCGACACAAAGCAGAGAATCAGAATGCCGAAAGTAAAGACAACACCCCGCAAGCCCCGCCCTCACCGGTGTGGAGACTGCAACCTAGAGTTCAAGAGCAAGCACACGTTGCTCCGGCATGTCACGGAGCAGCACACAAGTGAAGTCACCGTCTTCGCCTGTCCGCAGTGTGACCATTGGAGCAGACGGAAAGAGGGAACACAGAAGCATCTGCAGTCCCGGCACGCAATGGACGCAAACCCGATTCGACTGAGGGTGGGCAGAGAGCAGTTTGAGGAGAAAAGCCTCCGGTCCAAGATGACCCCACGGAAAAGCAAGAAGCCGGTAACACGGCTTGACCAGTTGTCGGATACGGAGTCGGAATCGGGAGGTTCGGTTTCGTCCCGGACCCGGTACCGTTCCGGTACCCAGTCGGTGGCCACACTAGCAGCCGACGTTTCGTCCACGGAGGCGGAGAGCAGTTCGGAAGAGGAAGCAGAGCTGAAAATCATGGCAAGTGAAGACGAGTTGCAGGAACCAGGAGACCCGAAGCCGGTTAAGCCGCCTGTGACCCGGAGTTCTTCCCGGAACACCTCCCGGAAAAACAGCCCTGACCCATCTCGAGGTACCGGAGCAGATCGAGACCGCGGAAAGAAGCGGAGTCGCAGCCGTTCGCCGGATAAATCCGGACGCCATCAACGCCGAGAATATAGGAAGGAGAGCCCGGAGCGAGCCAAGGACCGAGGCGGGGAACGTGGTCGAGAGGAGAAACGACACACCCCACCCAAGTCTTCCGGAGGCAGCGTCAAGGGAAAAGGCAAGGGAGTGTATGACTACAAGTTCCGGCTGTTGGAGGAAGGTTCCAGCGGAGCAACGGCAGAAGTGGGAGTGGCGGACATTGCGGAAATGCAGAGCCGAGACGATGAGGAAGACCTTTTCCGGAGTCCACCTCCGAGAACAACTAGCAGTGGCAGAGCAGTGAGCAGTGTGATTGTCCGGCCCGGAGGCGGAGCAGAAATCAGATCCAGCGGCCGAGCAGATAGCCGAGCCGATAGCAGAGCAGATAGAGCAGATAGCAGAGCAGATAGCCGAGCGGACAGCAGACCCATTGGCAGATCAGGAGGCAGACCGGAGACCAAAACGGAAGGCGGAAACCGGAGCAGAGCTGGCAGTGAGACGGAGAGCCGAGGATCCTCGGAGCGAACTTTGCCGGCAACCATTCAAGCAGTAGCCGGAAGCAGAACCAGTTCAGCGGCTAGAGATGACGGAATGGAGTCTTCCGCGTCTGAACGAAGCCATGCGGACGTGCAGAGAGCCCGGAGGAGTATCCTGGTAGACCAAGCCAGAGCTACACCCGGAATCCTGTCTCCGGTGGAGACCCGGCCTCGACAGTCTTCCAGTGAGCGGTCCGGAAGGAGCCAAGTCCGAGCACCAACCCAGAGTCCACCCTACACATTCTACCCGTTTGGCGGTCCTTCAACTCAACCGTGTCCGTCACATTGTTTCCCGGTGAATATTGGGGGACGGAGCGCTTCCGTATTTGCGCCCGCAGTCCCGGAGCACGCCAGATACTATGCAGTACGTTGGGGACCGGAGCAGTGGGGGCCAGCCGAGATGAGAGACTCCGGCGTCTACGTAGAGATCATGGAGCAGAGAGAGTCACCGTTTGGTCTCGTCCCGACCCGTCAGATCGTCCGGATTCCAGATTGGTCCATCCGAGACGAACGCCTCAGGAATGGGTTCTACGTCCCGCCCCAGTGGAGCCTCCATGATCCGGATCTTCTCCCGGTTGATGCCAGAGGAACAAGCTTCGGACGACCGTTGGTACCACAGACCTTTCCACCGCGTCCGCCGTCGGGGAGCAGTTCGCGCCGTGATACTGGTGGGCAGTAGTCGTCGCAAGTCGTCGCAAGTCGTCGCAAGTCAAGTCGGCGCAAGGAGAAGAAAGAAGAACCGTTTCCCGGATTCTAGTATAATTAAGAGTTAAAAAGTGGGAAACGGAACAAGCAAGATATCCGGGTACAGTGACGGTAAACTAGTTAAGAGATACCAGTACCCGGATCACGGAATCAAGTTGTGTTTGATTTTACGGACAGTTTAACGGTTGACAATTTGTATATATGTGATATTGTTCTGTTCGGGACGAACAGAGTCTAAGGAAGGGGGAGTGTAACGGTTTTGGGGCGTACCCAAAGGTTTCCCCTAGGTAATTATGTTAGTGTTTTGTGATATTATGGTTAAATAACCGTTTATTAGGGTGTATTTGTGTTTAAAGGTTCATACGGTTCCGTATTGTTAATGTTTTAAAGGTTTTCCGTCTCGGAACCTAGTAATTTATGATGTCGGTAAAGCCGGAGACGGAGCCGGAACCGGAGACGGAACCGGACACGGAGCCGGAACAATGGAGTACAAAAACGTAATGACGTTATTTCCGGAAGGTCATGTGATCAGCCTCATTTTCGGTTTAAAAGGTGACGTGTCAGCCACTGATTGGTTCTAGAGTGTTTTTAGAAATCCGGAAAATATCAGTGTTTTGGCGGACTATGACGTCACAATAGGTTGGTCACGTGACGTGGGTCTCAGGTCTATAAAAGCCCCCGCTTCACAGCGGACGGCGGAGTTGGTGTCCTGACGTCGACCTGTGCAGACCCCTTCTCCCATAGCAGAGTACTCCCTTGTTCCGGATAGAGTCATCCAGATGATAGCAGTTAAGTCTTCCGACTGTGAACTTGGAAAATAAACATGAAAACTTCAACCGAGTTGAAAAGACAGTTATACGGAGTAAAGGGAGATAAGACTACAGTCGGTTAAGACCAAGTTGTAACGACGTCTTAGGGTGATCTAAGAACCCAGATCACCGAGGAAGGAGTCGGAGACGGAGACGGAGGTGGAAATCAACGGAGCAACTACGGAGGCGGTATCGGACGGAGCAGTTGCAGAGACGGGAACGACGAAGCAGTTGCAGAGGCGGTACCGGACGACGGAGTTGCAGAGGCAGTACCTGACGGAGCGGTTGCGGTAACCGGAAGTGGGAACACTTCCGAGATACTCCATTTCAGGTGCAGTCGCGGGTTGCGGTGAGGCGGAGCCAACCGGAGCAGATTGCAGTGCTGCGGAACCTGGCAGAGCGGTTGCAGTATTCGGAAACGGCAACGTTCCCGGATTCTTTATTCCAGGCGCAGTCGCAGTTTGCAGTAAGACGGAAAACGACGGAGCTGTTGCAGTAAAGCGGTTTCCCGACGGAGCAGTTGCAGTACCCGGAGACGGAAACGCCTCCGGATCCTTACTTTACAGGTGCAGTTGCAGATTAGCAGTCGGGCAACGCTTAAGAGGTCCATTCCAGACCACGCTACCAACCTTAGAGACTTCTAGCCGGAGTTCAACCGTACAACAGTAGCAGTTTCCCGGAGTTTTACCGTTTCAGCTCCGGTTAAACAACAACTCACCCACCTCCCTAGAAAACCGGTTCATCAAGACGTCACAGAAGGGTTCAAACCCGTTACACCTGCTAAGTGCAGGATACCACACGACCTAGAAAATTAGCCCAAGGGCTAAGGAAGGTTACCGGACAATATATGTTTTAGATCTTAGCCAATTTGTTCAAGGACCTTGGAAATATGGTCAAAGATCAGATTCAAGGTCGACAAATTTTATTATTCATCGTACATTGTATATCATTTCATACATTTTCACAATTGATTCCTAAGCTGTAAAGTACATAATGAGCGAAATATTAGCCATTTTGTGCTCTGACCTTGAGAATGAGGTCAAAGGTCAAAATCAAGGTCATAAAAATATTCAGCATATCATTTCCTATATGCTCACAATTGATTGCTGTTCTGTGACCTTGAAAATTAGGTCAAAGGTCAAATTCAAGGTCACGAGAATATTCAGCATATATCATTTCCTGTATGTTCACAATTGATTGCTAAGCTGTAAAGTAGATAATGAGGGAGATATTAGCCATTTTGTTCTGTGACCTTGAAAATTAGGTCAAAGGTCAATTCAAGGTCACGAGAATAATCAGCACATATCATTTCCTATATGTTCACAATTGATTGCTAAGCTGTAGAGTCGATAATAAGCGAGATATTAGCCGTTCTGTCCGGTGACCTTGAAAATTAGGCCGAATGTCAAATTCAAGGTCACAATAATATTCAGCATATATCATTTCCTATATGTTCACAATTGATTCCTATGCTGTAAAGTCGATAATCAGCGAGATATTAGCCATTTTGTCCTTTGACCTTGAAAATTAAGTCGAAGGGCAAATTCAAGGTCATGACAATAATCAGTATATATCATTTCCTATATGTTCACAATTGATTCCTAATCTCTAATCTCAATAGTAAGCGAGATATTTGGAAAAATGTGCCCCATTATAAAGCATAGGAGAATTGTACATGCGAAAGTCCCATTTGGGCCGAGTTTGGGCCCAAAATGGCCCACTTCGAGCGATTTAAGGGCAACGAAACTTATACACGTCACAGGGGTGGTATATATGAGGAGTGTTATGCATCAATAAGAAAAAAAGTCACTGAACAGTTCTTGAGAAAATGGCCGCCAAAGTAAAAAAATTGGTTGTCTTTTGTCAAAAATGGCCGCCATTTTGAAAAAAAATGTGAAAATCCAAAAACTGAAAAATACCTCGCTCTCGAAATATTTTTAGGCATTTTTGTGCAAAATGTGGCGATTATTTAGTAACCGTAGTTTGTGACAGGTGTTCTGGCTACGCCACTGTAATATTGATCGGTCTGAGTAGAGGCCGGTGGACGTTGCTAGGGATTAGAACGTCAGGCGCTAGTGATTCTCCTCTCTACGTTATAACAATTGTGTATACGCTGTGCACTTGCAGCCTGGGCAATATAGTCAACAGCTTGCCCAGGTTCTTAGCAGTCTGTTCCCTGACGCCTTGGGGGTAACTGCAGAGCGGCGCATAGCTCATGTCCCGTCTGTAATAAGTGGGCTGCGGCTCCGGGACCAAATATATATGGAGGCCCCGGTCATGGATCATGACCGGGGATCTTGTGCGTACAGGCTCTGGTAGACTGTCGGACTGTCCGGAGTTCCATCTCCGTGTCAGGACCGTCAGCAAGGCCGGACGAACAACAAGGCCACGCTGTTGGCTCCGGGCACCCAAGTTATGGTGTACTCGGGCCTCCGGCAACGGCGACATTACTATAACTATTCATTATATGATGTGTGATATGTGATGTTTGTCTACTAACCATGCTATGATGGTACTAACCTGGTTGCTACTTAACGAAGTCACATTCGTTACAAAAATTTAAAGATAAAATTGTTTATGGACGACGGATGGACGGACGACGGACGCAACGTGATGCCAATAGGTTATCGGACCAAAGGTCCGGTAGCCCAAAAATTTTTTCAGAAAAGTGCTTCCCTGTATTCTTAGGCATTTTAGCGCAAATTTCGAAAAGATTCGACCGTAAATTTGAGATAAAAATAAAAATGTAAGACGTATGACGGACGACGACGGATGAAGGACGCAATGCCATGCAATGGGTTATCAGAACAAGGTTCCGTAAAAAGACATAACAATAAAAGACATTCCTCATGTGGAACCTAATGCTGTGTTTGATTTTCACATTTGTGGGCAAATGACAAAAACCGTTTTCACATTTGTGGTTAAATTTTTTTTTTCACATTTGTGGGTGGATTTTTTTTCACATTTGTGGGTAATGATATTTTCACATTTGTGGGTGATTTACAAAATTTGTTTTCACATTTGTGGGTTTTCACATTTGTGGGCGTTTTAACATTTGTGGGTTCAACACATGGTCGTGATATACAACTGTCAACGGATGTTCGACGATCGGAGATAATAATGGGACAGTTTATCGCATGACGACTGAGATACAACAGACACCATTGACTACGCCAATCGCCTCTCGGACTTGATCAGAGAGAGAAGTACAAAATACACGAGTAGAGCTCAGAACGCGGTATCAAGTGGGTGCAAAAATTGTCAGTTTCAATGACACGGTCTCAGTCCTGACAGCTCGCTCCCACTGTTAGGGAACATTGGACCCGGAATGTATCTATCATCCATCAATTCTCATTGGAACACAGAATGAGAAACCCACGCAATAGTACAAATTCTATCCTTCCTGCATTTGAGAAGAATATAGCTGTGACAATGTTTTTATTTCTCCAAATCTCGACTGTTATTTGATGAGCATAATTGGTAGGATCCTCGCAAGGTGCTAGGTGTCATCAGAAACAGAAAACAATGTGTTCACCGGGAAGTGCTGGTTGCAATAAATACTATGGAAACATGCAAAATTGGTTGAACTGTCAACTTATATGTCAGAAGGTATGCCTTCTGTATTTCAAAATAGATCTAGTGTCTGAAGCATCACAGTAGTATTGAACCATCAAATTTATTAGACTGTAAACTTCTTTTCTGTCCGTATTCACATGTAGGTAGTCGTACCACAAACCTACCTGCATTTTTCTGTCTCTCTGCTCAATCTGAATACGTACTGCTATCACCATCCGCGACATCCGTGATCTATTTCGACAACTATTAGCAGTAAAATATAGATCATGTGTACACTATTTCGGTTTGGGTTGTCGGTGCGGGATCGCCAAGAATCTCTAAGCATTTCCCGGCTATGTGAGAAAGTGGTATAACAATAAACGAACCATAGATATTCCAGATGTTCACACGTGTTTGGGATCAATATTTCCAATGTTGAAACTATTGCGTAGAAACATTGAGAACAGTGTGCCGGTCTATCATCGAGGTTTGCATGGTACCGAGGTCAGTGGAATAATTAGTTCATATCAATCGTGCTTGAAGAAAGTTCATCGAATTTTATATTCACACATGCCTTTCTCGAAAGCCTTTTGACAACCAGTTAAATAGGAATCCCATAACGAACAAAAAGGACAAGCACCATCACAGTAAAATACTGTAGCAGTATTACTGTAAAATACTGTAAACCTTTTAACATACTGACAAAAAGTACGATTTACACGTAGCCTCAGTCTTATTGATATTTATTTGAACATTATACCAAGATGTATATACGTTATGATCTCTTACTACCAGTACAACAAAATCAAAATGAACAACGTGCCACCGTGCTCTCGCGTCTATCAGTTCAATAACATGTGGGGTATATTTTGTCGTGCCCAGACACAGCTTGGTCTGGTGGCTTGAATACCCACGTGTTTCGAAACGTTTGTCCTTGGCAATTTTGGCAAAGACCTTGAGATCTCAAATGCTAATGCACCCATAATCCCCGAGGAAACGAAACAACACAAACCAATTTCTCAAATGCGGTTCCTTTTGCGTTAATGAATTAGTCAATCGACTAATACAGGCAAAGGACACACGAACTTGAATTTATATGTTTTGTAAGTTACTTGACGAATACATGGTTGTTATTATATTGATGGTTCAACATTATATTTTGATGAATAACGTGTAACCATTCAAATCACATGGTTGAATCGAACTAACAAGATCGTCAATGGTATAAACATCTCTCGGACACCACGATGTTCATATTTCATGATTTTTTCCCCTGAAATATGGACCCTGGATGTGCTATACACGTAGGTTAAACTAAAACGGTATATACACCTGTTCACACGCGAGTGTCGTGAACATCTCGCATAATGAAATTAAACGTGCACCCTCTGGTCATTTTCGGACAATGAGCCAACTTTGCAAAATAATGGAGAATTTACGTGCTCAGCGAGAGTCACGTTTTCACAGCGAACGATATCACACATGTTTTCATCTATGAAGATAGAGAGAGAAATACCAAGTCATTTTCTAAACTAAATCACAGTTTTGCTCATAATGCAGCGGGTACTACTTCATATTTTCAGTGTGTGTCTATCTTAGTCTTAGAATATTCAAGGTTAAATATTAGCCATTCATCCAAGGCATGTATATTTATAGAAGGTACAAGAGTTTAGATATATGTTTAATCGTGGTGGATAGGGCATACTGTAGATAGGGGCAAATGTGTTTTGCATTCAGTATACCGCTTTGGTGGATATATCACCTGAATATATTTCACTTCACTGTTCAGAAGGCTTTTCGCTGTGAGTGACGTGATATTCACACGTGATACCACTCAACAGCTAGCATCCTGTCTGTAATGTGACATATGCTTGTGTGTCCGAGTTTCTATCATGAAACCAGTCATCTGATGGTTTACTCAACAATGTTTTCAAAATGTAAAGCTGTATCATCCATATACATATTGTTTTCAATATTAAAGCTATAATCACTTTTAGAATTGACAAAATTTATTTATTCTGCGGTAGCTTTGTTTTGTCTATAGAATGAGAAATCGTACAAATTTGGGTCTGAAAATGTGTATTACGTGCCTAAATTGAGTTGCCAAATCAAGATTCAAACTCGGGCCAGTCAATCTCGCATCAATTTTTTCCTCAAAGCGGCCCGCGTTGCGAGTGAGTTCTACACACATGACGTCATTGGTATTTGTCTAGATACTGTGGCAACCGGCAATGTGGGCAGGCCGATCATTCTCTATCCACTCTTCTCAAGCACGATTAACGGCAATTTTCTAAGTATCTGTTGTCGAATTGTGCATATTTCCTATATATTCCCGACTATCTCGAGATGTTCTTTCAAGTTTGCGTGACAAACAAGAATGCTAAATTTGGCTGATTTTAAAATTGATTCCAACTTTAATTGAGCATGTTCTTCTTATCTTATCCGTTTCTGGAGTGATGGATTCGTGATAGATCATATCGTCCTTTATTTGGTAACAAGCAATCAGACTGGCAGGACGATATGAAACCTTTGACCCTGTTTGGTCATCGACGACATTCGCAGGATGTTTGGCAGTCATTGATCATTGACGTCATTTATTGGCCTTGGCCCACTATCTTCATGGTGTAGCATGACAAACGCGACATGTGAGAAAATCAAATACACCTGTGTCGCTATTATCACAGTCAAATGCTTATTATCGCCCATGTCGCTTTTGTCACGTCTGATGTGATTGGTGGATGATATTTTTTTACGATCTGCTTGCAATATCCACATGATATATTATTTGACTTCAATTCAATTATTGTTGCATTAGAAAATTTAAACAGACAGATACTTCATGGCGATTTGTGTGTTTTGCCAATGGAGTGCTTGAACACGTATTGCACCACCGTGACTTTCCACGCGTGATCACCATTTGCACGACTTGGATGGAACGCGGCATATAATGCACCCAAAACCTCGTTTGGGGTATTGGTCAAATATCGCACAATAAAAGCCCCTGTTGTGCCCACCATCCCACTCGATTTCAGCGCTCACTCCTGGTTAAATATTGAGTGGAAGTCCGTGAATTGGACGATAATATGGTCATGCATGTCGTGAATTTCACGAACAAAACTATTTCAATAGCTCCGCAGTTGATGTCGGGTATTTCACGGGCATGTCGTTTTTTTCACGAGTGTGTTTATTTCTATCACACATCACTTACAGACACAATCGGATGAAAAATACATTTATACTGTCGTTCATATAAAAGAAGTATTTTTTAATATGCGTGTAATGCGCAAAACTTTTCCGGTCTGGGCTTGCTCGTAGGATGTGAACCACGGGTAACTCTAGGTTGCTGGGATAGATGGATATCTGGCCGGAGAAGACAAATAACAAACACTGTGGCCAAAAACCCGTTTTTTTTCTTGCGTGATAGGGTCTCGTTCTCCCTCAGCTGCCTGTCTTGTTTCCTCAAAAACCACGACATGTTGTTCAGTCCGAGAATGTAGTTAGCCAGCACATTTGGTTGACTGAGAAACATGACTAATTGCTCCGAAAACCTAAGCAATTTGCGATATTTCTTGATTCAACTGGTCTCGTTTTTGAACATTCGTCATATTGGTAAGCGTCCACCATTAAACCCAGGACTTTGTTTGACACCCTCTAAAATACCATCAATTAAATACTAACCACATCTTTTGTGGTCTCTGGTGCATTTTATAGCAGCTGTACCTGTGTGTTTATTTGATAAATTTTGAATAAATTGTACAATATTAAATGCACAGCAACATCATCTCCACTGTTCGCTTTCACCCTTTTTATTGATTTCATTTTTTGGTCTAAAAAATCTTGGTCTCACAGAATTGGAATCTGACTAATAATATCGTCTCAAGATACATTCTGCTTACACAATTCATAAATTTTGAACTGGTCAAACTAACACTGTTGATGGTGCTTCTCATTTCTAACGGGAAGGTAAGGCTACACTGCCGATTCGGTGAAGCCAACACAACAACATGACAATATGGCGTTTCGCCATTGAAGCTGAAACACGATTCGTCATGATTGGCTATCTGTCCTGGAGCTTTCTCTTTCATGTCCCTTTCTGCGATAAGGATTTATGATTGTTGGTTCCAATAGCAGAGAAGACTTTAAACTAGTCGTACATCTGCCAGATAAAAGCAGTCGTTACCCAAATATAGCAAGCCCTGATTAAGACTACACATATGGGAACATGACGGATTCTTCGGTCCTTTGTCATCACATAAATACTTTAGAAATTATTAATGCAAGTATCATGACATATCTTTCAATTTGGACAATACCTCGGTTTATAAACATTCATTTCCGCCAGTGCCACAACAAAGAACTCCCCCAAAACACAAGTATGACTGTCCGACTACACAGTTAATTATAGTGTGGTCCACAATTTATACATAGCTCACATATTGATATCCTCAATATACTCGTATGATTATCTGTTCATTGTATTTTATAAACGAGTCATTCGTTGATATTGATGGCCTTATCTCAGACCATCATTATTGATGGATGACGCGTTTAGTGGAGCGTTTCAAAATCACCATTCGTGGTAAACTATTAATTACTGGAAATATTTTCGAGAAATATTTTGGCGAACAACACAGAGATACGTGTTAATGACGTGTACATAGTTATATCATCTCACAGAAATAGTTTGATATAATCACAATATTTTTACGACGAATAATGAATACCAAGGAACTGTGGGTATATGTTCTGTAATATTGCAAAGTACATTATATTTTGAAGTCGTAGAACAATCCTACTGACGTTAGCAAAGATAGCGATCAGTGTTCTATATCACCTGGATTTTATCACCTTTGTTTGATCACAGATATCGCTGGTCAAGTATCTGGATCCATCATGATGGTGCGCACGACGTTATTAAGTATCTTAAAAATTTGATCGGGTTATATTCCAAAATGTTGTATCTTAGTTTTGCTATCGACATCATCAAAATCTACTTGCATTGCTTGTAATAGATTGATACTAACATTCCAATTCAATCAATCGAATTATCCAAAATGTTTAAATTATGTCTGACATGAAAAATAATTTCAATAACACAGAAGGAGAAAAGTTAGGCCAAAAAATAAATTCTAAGTTTCTGGTTATCGCGCGCGTCACTCCAAACCCCGCGCTTCATTTCGTTTTTTAAAAAAAAATCGCTTGCATCACTTAAAATACCGCGCGTCACTTCGTTTTTTATATTTTTTTTTACCGCCGCCCTCCACGTTTGGTTATTGAATGATGAAAGAGCACATACAGTGTCATATTATACAGGTTTTACATTCAGTAGCAGTTATTAAGTTATGCAAATTTGTGAGTTGTGTTTGTGTTGAAGAATGTAGGCCTACTAAAAGTTCATCAATACATAAATGTAGCCGTACGTGTTCGTGTTGTATTGTGTGCCAGCTCAAATATCACAAACGCCGATATTAAGGTTGTTCGCTCCTTTTGGACCAAAGCAGAGGGGCTAAAATTTGAAATGTGTTTAATGTATTTCAGACTTTCAAACAATCATCAATATGATATCGTGCATTCCAAAACAGCAAATTCGGGTTAAATATTTTGTTTAGTGTGGAATTATGGGTAATTTTACCTCCAAAATACCAGGAAAATGGGCCATTTTGGGCCATTCTCACTATATTCAATATTTAATGAAAACCTGGAAATAGATATCTCTGAGATTGTGTATGTTTATCAACGAACTTCTGTGCATGTTTTTGATAGAAAAAATATGGGGGTCACCATGCTAATTTTCCCTCTACAGGCATCCATATGAGTCCAGAACAAAAAATTTTACCTACATTCGTTGAAATTTTGATAAAATTCACTGACATTCACAAATATGACAACCTATAACAGAAAAAATAGCATGGTGACCCCCATATTTTTTTCTATCAAAAACATGCATATCGGTTCGTTGATAAACAAGCAAAATTTTAGAGAAATCTATTTTCAGGTTTTCATTAAATATTGATTTTAGTGAAAATGGCCAAAAATGACCCATTTTGCTGGTATTTTGGGGGTAGAATTACCCATAATTCCACACTGAAGAGAATATTTTATCCGAATTTCCTGTTTTCGAATGCACAATATCATATTGATGATTGTTCAAAAGTATGAAAATCATCAATCGAATTTCAAATTTTAGCCCCTCTGCTTGAGTCCAAAGGGAGCGAACATCCCTAATAACAATGTGGATTTGGTTAGTGTGGCGATCTGAAAGCAATGAGTGACAAATTGTGGCTACGAATGGGTAACGAACTTTTTTTTACGTGCGCGGCCGGCAATACTTTAACCTGTTATCACACCCATGAGGTGAATGGAATGCAGATGCAAATACCGGTAGGTATGAATATGGACGAAAGGAATTAATAAAACACGGAAGCAACTTGGACAACCATAATGTGCAAAACAGGTTATGTACCGGTATCGATTTCCTTATATGGTAAAAATGGAGCAAAAAAAAAAGTACTATATTATTTAAAAACTCCCGGTTTCTCCTCCAAATGCACATATATTACTTCAAAATGTATCTGTTTTGGTTCGTATAGTTGTATTAGGGGCATTCTTCTATGTATATGCGAATTTTCATGTTGATTGGAGCTGTTACTGTGCGCATGAATACATATAAACAAACTGGCCCTTTTTGGAGTTTGCTTTAAGAGGAATTCGCCAGGTGTCAGCAGCTAATGGTCAAATGCTTGTAGTGTGTGATCTATTCCAACAACATATGTGCTGATTTTTTTATATTTTGTAAGTTGTATATATTGCTTCAACATACGGATATATGATCTAAATTGATCCATTTTGAAAGTGATTTCTCTCACAAAACGTTACAATGGAGTTAAATGACATCCCTATATGTGTTCGGTAACCAACATGCGTAATGCCACAAAGCATCCGGGCCACATAAGACTTAGTTAATAAAATGTTTATCAAAGAATACAAATGTTTTGTTTAGAATATAACAAACAGTAGGATGTTCTATGCACATAATATATTTAACTTATAGGTGTTTTACTGAGGCAACTGTAGCTTTCATGGCTTCGGCGAGCACGACTCGCGCCGATTTAGAAAAAAAAATCAAAAAAAAATCGCATCACCGCAACCCTTTTGGAAGGCCATTGTAACCAGAAACATAGAATTTGTTTGGCCTTAACATGGAGCAACGCCGATCTATGACACAGTCACGCGAATTATTGGTATTGTTAGATGAGAAATTAAATACATTGTATATCTCAGATATTACATAATGTGTATTTGATAGAATAACAATAAACAATATATTAACGTGCAGATCAACACCGTTATCAGGAGTAGAACTGCAACAGCTCTATTCATTCGATGGCTATCGAAACTATTGTTTTCAGCCACATCATTTTGGTGCCGACCCTCCGAGTCAAAATCTGGATCCTGCCGCCTCCACTAAGGAAGATACGCGACAGTATCATGGCAGATGCTGACGGATGGACACAAAACGCAATACTAGTGTTTTTCTGCATGCGTGAGAAACCTCCCTGCTTATTTACTTGAGTTACATTTTGAAATCGGAGTTTCATAGTGCTGCCACGAAAGTATTTATTACTCTAGAATTTCTCGAGTGAAAAACGAGAGGCCTCTCGGTCATGAGCACTCCGTTCAAATAGTAGTAGCAATACAAATGTTTTTTTAAAAAAAAACGTGGTCATTTTGACCTTTCAAGGTCATCGATGGTCAAATCCAAGGTCACTACACAAATAATCATATATTACTAAGGGTAATCTATTTGCTGCGTACGATATTGAAAGCTAGTAGAATACCCGTATGTGTACAAAGCAAATAGCAGAAGAAAATGGCCAAAAAATTGTCGGTTCTGCCAATTATGATGAATTGTTGGTAAAAACAATGAAAACCACATGTGCCCGATATGCGCATTCCACATAAATACGTATTAGACATTCACAGGTTATCGCCAAGTATCAATATTCCCAGAAAAAGCATGTACCCTTCTGGCCTACCCCGTCTGAATTCAGCCATTCTCGCTACAGTCCTTGTGAGAACGGCCCTTTTATTGTTCCTTGACGGGACAAAAGACATCAGTGAGCCAGGTTTATGAAAAAAAAGATATCCATTCCGTCATTTGCAACTCACAAATTGTCATTATTCATACAAATCGGTCGGAGTAAACGCATCCTGTAGATATTTGTTCATATTTCTTCCGACTCAACTATGTCCAAATTTCGATTCTGTGAAAATTAGCCCCATGTGATTCTGTATTTCCTCAAGCTCAAGAATATTCAACATATGTTATTTCCTATATGTCCACAATCGTTTGCTTGACTGTAAATTCAACAATAAAAGATATATTAGCTATTTAGTTCAGTGACCTTGAAACTGAAGTCCAAGTCAAATTTAATGTCATCAGAATATTTGGCATATGTCATTCCTATATGCTCACAATTCATTCATGAGCAGTAAATTCGATAATAAGCGAGATATTAGCTATATTTTGTTCTGACTTTGAAAATAAGGTCAAAGTTCAGGATCAAGGTCATGAAAATATGCAGCATATATCATTTCCTATATGTGCACAATTGACTCCTAAACTGTAAAGTCGATAATCAGCCAGATATTAGCCATTTTGTGCTCTGATCTTGAAAAAGAGGGCAGAGGTCAAAATTCAAGTTTATCAAAATATTCAGCATACATCATTCCCTATACGTACACAATTGACTTTCAAACTGTAAACTCGATAATAAGCGAGATATTAGCCATTATGTGCTCTCATGTTGAAAATAAGGTCAGGTTCAAGTTCTTGGGAATATAAACCATATATCATTTCCTATTAGTGCAAAATTTATTCCTAAGCTGTAAAGTCGATAAAAGAGAAATCTTAGTCACTTGTGCTCTGACCTTGAAAATGAGGTCAAAGGTCAAATTCAAGGCCATCGAAATTTCCGGCATACATCATTTTCTATATGTACACAATTACTTAGTAATTTCCAAGCTGTAAATTCGATAATAAGCGAGATATTGGCCATTTTGTGCTCTGGCCTTGAGAATAAGGCCAAAGATCAAATTCGAGTTCATCATTTAAAAGCATGAGAGAATTTAACATGGGAAAGTCCCATTCGGGCCAAAATGGCCCACTTCGAGCGATTCAAGGGCCACGAAACTTATACACAACACAGGGGTTTGTTTTGCGGGGTCTTATGCATCAATAAGAAAAAACAGTTACCAACTGATTTTGAGAAAATGGCGGACAAATCCAAGTTTGGTCGTTTTCCCGCCATTTTGAAAAAAAAAAACACGACAATAAAAAAAAAATTAACCCATCTCTGGAAATATTTATTTTTTTAGTATTTTGTGCCAATTTTTAGAAAGATTTGACTGTGAACACACCATGACATCACGTGACTTACCAGCCCTATGTGTATGGACACCCACGCACTGACCAGTCACACATTGTGGAGTATTGTGCCAGTTTACCACAACGTAGATGTGATTTCTATTCAAGATAGTGAATGAGTAAACCAGTAATGAGTATACACGTATACAATTTAGTAGCTGTTCACATTCATCAAAATATAAACATATAAAACATGTCTTACGTCTGGCTATTTTTGACATATTTCAATCAGAAGAAGTTTTCCACTTTTGATACAATCCCCGTCTTCACTCTACCCGTAGAGGCACTTTGGCTATATGCGTGGGTGCATAAGATGTATTTAATATACGCACCTAAAGTAAAACACCGCTACTATGCATCATACGTTGATTTGATTTAACTTTATTGTGCTGTGTTGTCACAGCTAATGATGTCATACATGACATTGCTGGATCACGGGGATAAACACTGTGCCGGAATGTCGAACACCGACGGATCCGCAATCCCATTCCGCATATTACCGTAGTTTTGAATGTAGGAAGCAAACTCGCCGGTTGCTGAAACAAAACAAAAAAAGTTATATATATATGACTCGATCGTGTGCGCACAGCACATAACTCGGATAGCTTTGATCTTGTTTATGAAAGATTAGCCCAAGGGCTAAGAGAGGTTACCGGAGAAATGTTCAGTTTTAAACCATAACATTTTTTATTCAAATTGTCATATTGACCTTTCATGGTCATTGAAGGTGAAATTTGAGATTACCATTGACACTGCAATATGATTTCCCATTTGATACTGCCAATGTTTAAGGTCTATCTTGAAGTGTTTTACGAGTTTATTCCATACAGCTCCCATACGTGAGTTCGGAAATGTTTTCAAGTTAGGTACATGTAAGTGGAATTGGGTCAGGGTGAAGTGGTATAAACATAGCCAATCCATGCAGTCCCGCTACCATTGTCGAGTCACTGTCACCAACATATTACTCGATTTCGCTTGTACAATACTAAATACTTTGTTTACTTCGAGTTCACCACGTCACACTTGAACATGGCGCGTACGAACGTTTTGTTTATACCATTTGACCTGACCTAGAAACATTTCCGAACTGGCCGATCATGAAGGAAAAATGAGGTCAAAGGTCAAATTCAAGGTCATAACAATATTCACCATATATTAATTCATTCATGTCCACAATTGATTCCCAATCCGTTAAGTTGATAACAAACAAAATATTAGCCATTTTGTGCTCCGGCCTTGAAAATAAAGTCAAAGGTCAAGTTCAAGGTCATGAGAATACTCAGCATATATAAGTTTCTACATGTACACAACCTATTTCCAAACTGTAGAGTCGATAATAAACAAGATATTAGTCATTTTGTGCTCTGACCTTGAAAATAAGGTCAAATTAGGTCAAAGGTCAAATAAGGTCAAAGGTCAAATTCAAGGTCACAACAATGTGCAACTTATATTATTTACTATAGGTTCACAATTGATCCCTGAGCTGTAAAGTCGATAATAAGCAAGATATTAGCCATGTTGTGCTCTGACCTTGAAAATGAGGTCAAAGATAATTCAAGATCACGAGAATACTCAGCATATATCACTTCCTATATGCCCACAATTGATTCCTAAGCTGTAAAGTTGATATTAAGTGAGATGTTAGCCATTTTGTACTTTGACATTGAAAATGAGGTCAAAGGTCAAATTCAAGGTCATCAAAATATTCGGACTATAACATTTCCTATATGCGCACAATTGATTCAAAAGCTGTAAAGTCGATAATAAGCGAGATATTAGCCATTTTGTGCTCTGACCTTGAAAATGAGGTCAAAGGTCACATTCAAGGTCATGACAATAATCAACATATATCATTTCCTATATGTCCACAATTGATTCCTAAGCTGTAAAGTCGATAATAAGCGAGATATTAGCCATTTTGTGCTCTGACCTTGAAAATGAGGTCAAAGGTCAAATTCAAGATCATGACAATAATCAGCATATATCATTTCCTATGTGTCCACAATTGATTCCTAGTCTCTAATCTCAATATTAAGTGAGATATTAGGCATAATGTGTCCCATTATAAAGCATAGGAGAATTTAACATGAGAAAGTCCTATTTGGGACCCGTCATGAAAATGAAAATAGCCGCTACACGCAGACCGGCGATTCAGGGGCAACGAAACTTATACACATCACAGAGGTATGTGGGAGCAATCTTTTGAAATGAAAATCTCAAAACTGTCTGAACAGTTTTCGAGAAAATGGCCGCCAAAGTCAGAAATTGGCCGTTCTTCGGCGAGAAACAAAAAAAATAGCCCCCTCTTGAAATATTTTTAGGTATTTTTGTGCAAAATTTCAGAAAGATCCGATCGTACACTTTAAAGATAAAAATGTGGACTGACGCCGACGGACGACGGAGGCAATGCCATGCCAATAGGTTATCGGACCATAGGTCCGGTAACCTAAAAAGAGAAGTGTTTACACCGGCATTTCCAAGCTCATGTATAAATTATTTTGTTTTAACATAAAAAAAAATTAGCCCAAGGGCTAAGGCAGGTTACCGGACAATATATGCTTTATATTTTAGATTTTAGCCATTTTATCCCGTTTACCTTCGAAATAAAATAAGGTCACTGGTCAAATTCAAACTCACTAGAATATTCAGCATATATCATTTCTTATATGTCCACAATTGATTCCTAAGCTGTTAGGTTGATAATAAGCTGGATATTAGCCATTTTATGCTACGACCTTGAAAATAAAGTCAAAGGTCAAAAGTCACAAGAATTTTCAGGGTATATCATTTCTTATATTTCCACAATTGATTTCTAAGCTGCAAAAGTCAATAATAAGCGAGATATTAGTCATTTTGTGGTATGACCTTGAAAATGAGTTCAAAGGTCACATTCAAGGTCATCAGAATATTCGACATATATCATTTCCTATATGTGCACAATTGATTCCTAAGCTGTAAAGTCGAAAATAAGCGAGATATTAGCCATTTTGTGCTCTGACCTTGAAAATGAGGTCAGAGGTCAAATTCAAAATGGCCCACTTCAAGCGATTGAAGGGCAACGAAACTTATACACATCACAGGGGTATATATGAGGAGTGTTATACATCAATGAGAAAAAAAGTTACTGAACAGATTTTGAGAAAACGGCCATAAAAGCCCAAAATTGGCCATTTTTTGTCAAAAATGGCCGCCATTTTGAAATAATTGCGAAAATCAAAAAACTAAAAAATACCTCCTTCTTGGAATATTTTCAGGCATTTTTGTGCAAAATTTCAGAAAGATTCGATCGTAAACTTTAAAGATAAAAATGTAGACGGACGACGACGGACGACGAACGCAACGCCACGCCAATAGGTTATTGGACCAAAGGTCCGGTAACCCAAAAACTGTACGACACAAACTTTGTTATACAACACATCGACTTTAAAATGCAACTACTTTCAAAGTGGAAAAATTTCAAAGCAAATGAAAAAGAGTCCAAAAATGACTAACACAGTACAGGACAAAATCAATACGTACATGGTCTCCTCGCGAAGGTGTTGGCGTAAAGAATGCCGCAGTCGTAGTCCCAGGTGTCGTATCTCCGGAGCACCAGGCCATCTCCCGTCCCCTGGTCCATGTTGGAGAAGGCCCAGCGTGTCGTGCGAGTGTTCAACCCAAGCAAGAAGTCAGCAAGTTTGACGCTGCCCGCACCTGTGTCAGAAACATCATTCCAAAATAAAAGAACAAAAACATGATGATTAAAATATCGGCATACATTATTTTCAACCGGCATTCCCATTGTGTCCATTAACCAGTGACATGGATAGTAACATGGCATGTAAGTCACGTGATGTCATTTCCGGTGGCAAACAAACATACACCTTTTGTTTAATATTATTAGAATTCCATTTAAAACTCAAATATTTCAGGTAACACAAAAGGTATATGTTTGCTAACCACCAGAATCACACCATAACGGCACGTGACTTACAGGCCCTACTGGTTGACACAATAGTGCGATTGGTAAATCTATTGGTCTGATTTCTCATATCTCGGTGTATACGACGTGTGGGCCCAAGTATCATGCGCCTTAGTACTACTCGCCCACTAAATGAATGCCATTATATATATAATTTATTTCGCATCGTCTTGATACAATTGTTGAGTAGGGAATAGAAATCACAATACAATTGTTAATTATAATTGATTCAATTGTTTGGAGTGAAGAACATAGAAACTACATTACGTAATGCATAGAAAATCTATGATTGCCCTGACTTCAGAGTCAAGTACTGAAGTCAGCAAATCCTCTCTCAATAAACATAGTTCTCGAATTGTTTTATCACAATGTTGACAATCTGCGTCACACATATATATCGCTGGGTTATACATTGCTTTAACTTTGACAAAGCATGGTCAAACGCACAATCATCATTCACGTTTAATTTATACAACAAAAACCTTCTATTGGCCGCCACCGATGTGGTTGAGAAAGAACATAGATCACAACATAATTTTACAATTGAATTATGGCTGTTACAAGCCTTGCGATAGAAATTAAGGAACCTGTTCATGAGATCAACGTCAATACTTTTGCCGATAAGATGATGCAATATAGACCCATAGCTCCACGCAGTATATAGGCGCTCAATAGTATCGCTATCAACCTCAGAATTGCAACTGCTAAACGTCGAATTGACGAAGTTTGTTCGATAACAGATATCACGCACAGCTGTATTAGTTGCGGTGTGAAGACAATTCAGGCCAATAGGGTGACCTAAGTGTACAGCCTCATTTGATACACAGAGAGCTTGACCATGTAACCTGATACACACAGAACCAGTAGCAGGGGTATCTGCATTGAAAATCAGCAACTGAGTTTTAGCCGTGTTAAATTTCACATCATATCGTTTACTATAAATGTTCACAAATCCTGACCATTTTGTTTATAGTATTTTGACTAGGTGCCAATAGACTGACGTCATCCGCATAGCAAAAAGCCCCACAGAATACGTTTCCAATATAACAACCAACGCCAGCGCGCTGGAGCTCACACAACAATTCATCAATATACACACAGAATAATATAGGCGATAAAACTGCCCCTTGTTTTACACCGTTAGATATTTGGAATTCACTACTAACAAAGCCGTTCCATCGTACCCTGAGAAACTGATTAGTATACAATCGAGCCAAAAACCTTGCAGTAAGACAACATATGCCTTTACTCAGAAGTATTTCGAATAGTTTTATGTAATGTACACGGTCGAATGCCTGTGAGGCATAAAAAAAACAAAACAAATACACTGAAGAATCATACCGAGTGTAATAATCAATAATTTCCTCTAGAACAAATGTACACCGTGCAGTTGAAGATTTTTGTTTGAATCCAAAATGTAGATTACTAGACGTTAGAACATCGACATTTTGTTCTAATATAATGTTATCCAATAACTTCCCCAGAAGACTGCTCAGAGCGATAGACCTATAATTGCTACTGTTTTTCAGACTTTTCTTCCTGTTTTTTGGTACAGGAACAATTGTAGACAAACACATGCCCTTTGGAGAATACCCATGACGTAACATGAACGTAAACAGAAGGGATTATAAGTGAACTTGGAAACTATTGGTACTGTTTATAAGCGAATCTGACATCAAATTATGTACACCTTCGGACTTCCTATGTTTCAATTTCATAATAGAATGTTGGACACTCTTAACATCAACAGTATGAGGGTTTAAACACCTGTTGGAATTACAGCTAGATAAAATACCAATGTCAATATGATCTAACAATTGTTTCATCTTGGTAGAATCGTATGATACACAGTTATACAATTCTTTATATTTTTCTGCAAATACATTACAAATATCCATTTCGTCATGTTTGCCATCAATCATATTGGATACAATAGACTCGTGATTATTCAGTCGTTTGACCTCGCTCCATAAATCACGTTTATTTTGAGATACAGATGCTTCAGCCATACGTTTGGACCTGATTTGATTTTGTTGTGCTTTCACTTGCCGCACAACTTTTCTGTATTCTGCGCGAGTGGAGCGTTTAATGTTCACAATGCCTTGATTAGGTCGACCACACTGCAGGCAAATATTATACCAAAACATGGCGTCTAATTTTTTCGATTTAACAATATCATTCCAACCTGCTAAACCACGTTTCTTTGTCTTGGGTACACATCGATGTGTAGCCCGCGTACAGATGTTAACCAACTGTTCACAATACTCATCAATGTAATCGTGATGTGAAGAACAATTCAAGGATATACACTGTAAAAGCTCTACTGGTGAGATGCTTTCACCAAGAAGTGAATCCATGGATAATTTATACATATCTATATCGTCATTGGAAGCCTTGTCCCATGACGGTTTCTGAGTTAATTTTCAATTATTGACAGTGCGAAACCGATCGACAGGTAAGCGTAGACGTAGTACTACCGGACAGTGATCAGACAGATTATCACCATCATGCACAGAAAAATATTCACGGATATGTTCTTTGGCATTTTCTGACACAAGAAAATGGTCTACTTCTGAGAATACATCATTAGAGCTGTGCTCGTATGTGTGCAAAATATTTGCAAAATCACTGTGTATACACGGGAATAAAGTTTGATCATCAATGAATCTAACCAACTCGATCGTATGCAACGAATCCCTTCTACTAAAATCGGTATTGAAATCACCTGCAATCATCATTTTATCCACATCAGCATGTTTCTCACATATACTGACAATGTCGTGCAAAGTACTGCAATAAATATCCAGATTATTTTGGTCATAAGTAGTGTCACACGGCATGTAGACATTAAATAACAGAATAGTCATACAGAACATCTACTGTTGACATTAATGGGAATAAAAGTACAGTTGAGTGAATTATTCACAAGAATAGCACATCCATCAAAATTTCTACCAGTATATATCACTGAAGAATCCATTCCAGAACAGCCATGAACTTGTACCTTTTGCAAATAAATAACTAGACAATTTGGGAATATCATGATCAAAATACCAATGTTCTTGTATAAGTACTATGTCAAACAAAGATACCAGATGTTTCAAATATTCAACACGATCATTACCATGACCTTTACAATTGAACGATACAATAGATAAACACTTAATCCGCCTGTCACCTTTTCAATCCTTATTGAATATAGAGAAAGGCGCAGGATATATGATACTTGGGCCCGACGTGTGTATATCTTTATTATATTTTATGGTTTTCAGAGCTTCAAATGTACAAAATCTCAATCATTACTACATACCGATGGGAATTTGCACGCGTTTCGTATATGTTTCCACAAATAGCATACGTCCTTATAGGTGAAGACAATTATCATTAATATCAGCAGTTGTACACTTTACTTTCACAAGGCAGTGCCATTGGAGCGAGTGTTGCTTCCGATGCACACGTCCCATTCTGGTAGACCGAATACACCGTCTGAAATGTACAATATACATGGAATCAGTACCTGAGTATAAAGTACGCAAACGAACAAAATTACAAATACATGGTTAAGGTTGCTTATCACCTAGAATCCAAGGCTTACCAGTCAATAATTGGTATATCGTATTTGGACTATAGCTCAGCAATTCCGTGATTGATTTATTGAAAATGTCTGTGTATGTTATATACATGGTCACAAGGCTGTTCCATTTGCCAAATGGAAGAAAAGGTCGATAATTATACTGATCCAGATCGTTAAACACCATCTTTCAAATGTAACTTACATAAGAAATAAGCAGAGTGTAGTTTCTTAACTATGATTAGATTACTCATCATAGAACAATAACCTACTGCCTGATTGGAGGTTGACCTCAAATATTTGTGATAATTTGATGATCAAATTTGTATGTTCTATGTCATCTGCAGTGAAAATACACAGGGCAAAAGAAATTGATCGTCAGCGGTATAATTGACCTTACGACTGAACACACTTTTCTGTGAAGCGTACACCTCGGACAAATATTGCCTAACAATAGTAATCCCCTCGGACAGACAACTCAAAGCATACACCGTCGTGAGGTCAATTAACGTCCATATTCGGTAACAATGTAAACGCAATGACAATCACTACAGATAAATCAGTGGCTTTTGTTGTTTTCTAGGTGTAGTAGGCTATACAACCAAAACTGCTATAACATCCCACCCCTGAGTACAACGTTTCCCACCGCTGGGCAATGACGATATTCTCATACAAATAATCCGCTAAACGTGTACTTAGCGCTTCACTGACTGCAGCGCAAAAAACTTTTCATAAATTACAATAGACATACATATTCGCAAATCAATTTGTCGTGAATATGGGCGGAAATCTTAAAATCGAACGGTAGGTTATTGGTCCCGGATATGTTCACTACATGTAGTTTAGAAATTACATCATGTAAAGCTGTGTGTGCGCTACGTAAGTTACATTTGTACAAGTGACATTCGACTGCATTAAAATACTTAAATATTAATGCTATAGTCAATTTCATATCAGGCTCACCATTCTGACTATAATAAGATACATTTCAATTTTCGTGGAAATGTGTCGAAAAACAGCGGAGATATTAGCAAAAATGCAACATGGTATCAATCGTCCAAATCACAAGATTGTTAACCGATAAGCAATCTTATAAAAGCAATGGTCTTAATAATGTGTTCACCATGCACATGCATTCATATCAGCAAATTGAGGGAGTCATTCACAAAATAACACCTTTATCTTAGTCAGTGATTGTGGGGTGCTTTATCATCATGTAGCATCCGAATGAAAAGAGTTACCTCTGCACCATAGTCGAAATAAGCGTAGGAGAGTCCGTTGTGGTCCCCATCCGCCGTGTAATTCATTGTAATCTGACTGCGGTTGAAGTCATAATGGTACCTGAAATATCACGAGTGTACAAACTCATATCAAGGTCCAAATATGAAAAATATCGAACACCCCATTCTTTTGACTTATATATCTCGGTATACGTCGCTTGAGTTCGGCAACATAGGCGCAGTATCATATGAACACGTGTATACGGCATGTGTCGTGAGAAAAAGTTTCCAAATCTTTAGTGCATGATCCTATTGTCCTTTGCAATCGACTATTTATTTTCATAATCTACTACCAGTAGTATCTTATTTGCTTTCAGTAGATAATTAGCGTATTTTATTCACAATAATGTACTTAAATACTCTAATCCTGGGTTGGAAAAACGAACCACATCTCATCGATGTATGAATACAAAATACATCGCTGGAGAACAATAGGACCAGTAACTAATAATCGGTATCCTACGAGTAAACGAGTCGGGGAAAATTAGTATGTCCGAAAGAAGACGTATATATATTATCCTACATTCCTTCTGAAGATGAAAATGATTTAAAGCATATGTGTATTTACAGATTTGTTTGTGACCTGTCCTAAAGATTCATCATAGCTCCAATGTTAGACTGGTAAGTGAAAGTATTTTCATTTCATGCATTTTATATATGACGATCTGAATATTCTGTTCAAAGTTGTTTCCAAAATACATATGCTAAGTATAGGCTATATTTTACATTTAAAAACGAAAAAAATGAGCATTCATGTGTGTATATGTTAGTTGTATTGGTGGTAATAGAATGATACTTACACTCCATCCATATTTGCAGGGAAATCGCGATATTGGCCTACGTGCATATGATCTCTGGAGGCTTTTCTAGGGTGCCGTTACAAATGTGGATATACCTGTGACGCATTGCAGGATTAATATCAAAACTACCGGAATTCCCAGGTTGAGGTGGATACCATTTTCACCTGAGTTCCCGGAGGGCTTTACACAGGATTTGCATGAAGACTGGATGATTTCATGAACAATATAAATATTCACCACAAAACGAAGCTCACGGACAAGCATGTTTCAAATGAATTGTCATCAATTGTAATGAATATGTATGGTGGAATTATGCACTTTTATATGTGAATCTAATAAAATCTGTCCTATTGTATTTGTTTTGTTGTTTTGTTCACTCGGTTGTGACGAAATCATTCGAGTGGGTCGTCAAAGTTCAATGCGCCAGGTATATAATATGTTTGTTATATACCTGATAGCAGGTATATAAGTTAGATATCGACCGCTGGAGAACAATAGGACCAGTAAATAATTCTAAATACTTTGTTTACTTGAGTCCGCGTCACTCAAGTTTGAACATGGTGCGTGCGAACGTTTTGTTGGCCCAAGTATCATATCCTGCGCCTTCCTCTATATTCAATAAGGACTAAAAAGGTGCGAGACGGATTGAATGGTATGTTTTAAGTGGACAAGTAGTATTAAGGAGCAGTGTACGGTACTTGGGCCGTTTTGTTTATACCACATATCATATGCGCTTTCCTCTATTATCAATAAGGATTGAAAAGGGGACACGCGGATTAAATGGTATTCATTTAGTGCGCGAGTAGTATTAAGGCGCAGCGTATGATACTTGGTCCCCTATTGGTAATGGAGAAGTAGAGCAATAGAGGACGTCACGGGTGGACTTCACCATGTAGTAGTAATAGTTACCCTCGCCCCGATAGGGGCAGAGGGTATTGTAATTGGGTCTGTCCGTTTGTATGTCTGTCTGTTTGTTTGTCTGTCTGTCCGCGCGCATATCTCAAAGGAGAATGGTCCGATCAACATGAAACTTACAGAGATGAAGCGGTATCTCAGTGGCTCGGTCCTCCTCGAATCTGGTAAAAATCGGACAAAAACTGTTGCCATGGCAACGGAAAATGTAAAAATCAATAATTTACCATAACTTCGGTTCTAATCAAGATAATTTTTTCTAACAAATTTTGTGTTTTTCTATGGCCAATTCCTGATCATCTGATATATAGCCCGTGGTCGTACGACTAAAACTCTCCATTATCGCCAGATGTCGAAAAATTGGGGGTCACGATTTCGGTTATTTTTGGCCAGCGACGTTTCAGTGCAAATGTCTGCGCTCATAACTCAAAGGCAAACGGTCTGATCGATTCGAAATTTATAGGGCTGGAGTGCTATGGTAGTGGCTCAGTCCCTTTCAAATTTTGCCAAAATCGGGTGAAAAGGGTTGCCATGCCAACGGAAAAAAGAAAATCACATAATTGGCTCTAACTCCGGTTCTACTTGATATTATTTTTTCCATTTTTTTTTTATTTTTCTTTGGCCAATTCCCGATCGTTTGGTGTACGATTGATGGTCGTACGACGAAAAGTCTCCATTATCGCCCGATGTCGAAAAATTGGTGGTCACGAATTCGGTTATTTTTGACCAGCGACGTTTATGTGCAAATGTCTGCGCTCATAACTCAAAGGCAAACGGTCCGATCGATTTGAAACCTATAGGACTGGAGTGCTATGGTAGTGGCTCAGTCCCTTTCAAATTTTGCCAAAATCGGGTGAAAACGGTTGCTATGGCAACGGAAAAAAATCACATAATTGGCTATAACTCCGGTTCTAATCAATATTAAATTTTCAACTTATTTTTGTATTTTTCTTTGGCCAATTCCCAATCGTATGCCGTACTACCGATGGTCTTAAGACCAAAACTCTCAATTATCACCTAATTTTAGTTACTAAATCTGAAGGGCGAGGGTCTGCAATCTCTGATTGTCTCGTTATGTATGTGTTTGTGGCGGAGGGGGGAGGGAATTGTTTCCTGGAGACCGTGCACTAAGTGGGGTAATCGGTTCAGTGTCATGCCTCTTTGATATAATGTAAAATATATAAACTCTCTGCTTGAATATCAACAGTTCAGAATGAATATATCGCTAAACGCACGCACGAGTAGGCCGTAATGTATCGGAAGGGTTCTGATCCGTCGTCCGAGCCCTCAATGCCGTGTTCAGTGAGCAATCCCTCGTGCTGATCGGGGAGACAGCAGGGGTCTGCCGCCGGTTGTGCTGCCACCAGGGCCAAGGACACAGCTAGTACTAGCAGTATCACCATCTTGACGAACTGTGAACAGAATTTAATGTAGGAGTATACTCATGAATATCGATGAATCGAATGATTGAGGGATATACAGATATTACACAAGTTGCTTTTGTTCTGTAGTGATAAACCAATTGCAGCGAAAACGATGAATCGATTCAAACGTCTTAGTTTAAAATGCTTATAAATTATATACACAAATTCATAGAAATATAGTAACCATATGTGATATAGGCTTGGGTGATATTTTTGTCGCACATTTACCTTTAGGATGTTTCGTTGCCCAGGAGTTGAGTCAAAATATGGTCAAAAGTTTAATTGTAACGTTTCGTTTAGCTACCAAGAACGATAAATATCGGATATGGGAGTATGGGAAAGCTGGGATGTTCTGAGATAGCGAGAAGGCGGGGGAGGGTACAATTTGCGGAGTATCAAGTGGCGTAATTACACGGAGATATAAATCAGTGATATTAGCATCTGTGTCTACGTTACATTTCTGGTGAAGCACCCTGTGTGTTCACACACTGGCTATGTGTCAACCTGGTGCACGAGGAGGTAACCGAGAGCAAAAAAAACTGCACTGGCTTGGCACCCAGAAATCGTTCATGACCCACAGTACGTAAATGAAAGGAAAGAGTGATCCAATTCAGAAACCATATATACAGTTTTTCTGAGCAAGAACATTCCAAGTATTTTGAATGTCAAAAACAAAATATCAACCATATTGTGACTGCCCGTCACAATCAAAATACAAAACTTCTCTGCCAGCATTTTGTCTGCAGTGATAAATTTATATTTTTCAAATCAGACATGACCTTGACAATACAGTGCCACTCAAGGACATTATAGGTCAGGTTCAGGGTCACCTAAAGATCTGCCATATGTGTTTGCCTATGTCCTATATGCTCATAATACACAACCTGACCGCTAAATAAGCCATGGTCTATGTACATATCAATTTGCAAATTTTAGTTTAGATGTGACCTTCGGACCCGCAACTGTTACAGAAGGTCACAAATGGAGCCGTCACATATGACTTCTGATATGCTGTAATACAAACCAAGCTCTATCTGCAGCCCTTTCGTATGTTGATGTCAATTTACATATTTCAGTTTGGATGTGGCCTTGAGATTGGCCTTGAGAAATGACAAGATGTGGCCGTGTCATTACCATTTCGGAAAAAAATTGTCTCAAAAATAGAAATGGCTGCGAGGACCCAGAGAAATGTAACAAAATTAGTATTAAGGATGAAAAAGTAGGGAGGATGTGTTGTAGTGAAAAAAATATATATATGCGTTTATTTTGTACGTTATATGAGAAGTACATTGCGGAACATTATAATACTAGTATGCAAAGGTGCCAAAAAGTTGATTAAACAGATAGAAGTGCGTAAAGTCGTGAAACAGTTAACCTATACACAATTCATTCAACCAAAAGATATTTCATCAGACGTGAGTACATTTGACTGGTCCAATACGAATTTGTTCACGTGTCTGGAATTGAGCAAATCCCGTACAATAATTGCCGTGTCACTTATACATTCTTCGTTATTAAGTTTTATGTTATTACGTACATCGCTTCTGTGAACACCAAGCCGTCTGCTCATGCATGTTATACTATTACTCACATCTGATCCACTGCCATACAATGCAATTCTTTCACACAGATTTGTATATCAGCAAGCCTGAATATTCAAGGTAATACATACACTCTTGCATGGATATTCAAGATGATACATCCAGCAAGCATGGATATTCAATGTGATACATACACTCAGCAAGCATGGATATTCAAGGTGATACATACACTCAAAACACCTCTCCCAAACATGTGGATATATAGAGATATGCACTCCAGGAAAGGAAATATGAGTGATACCCAACCACGCTGATTTTTACCTCAGGTCCCAAAGTGATCAATGTATTTTTAACAACAAAACGTTGAGTCTCCTCGAAATGGTAAGCAATAGCCTTTCCTTGATTGCTGAATCTATCAAGCAATATCATTTTCTTGATTCTTGAGTCTCGCAATTTTTCAAGACTAGTATATAAAGATGGAAAAACACCCCCAAAAAATTGTTTTGGTTAAAATTGCAATATTTCCCGGCCTTGCACATATAATCATGATAAAATATCCGTTCTTTTTTCAGAAACCGATACAATTCAGGTATTACAAATGTAATGTGTTGTTAGATTGCCAACGGGGCGTGGGCAGAAGGAAACCCTAATCGCCAGGTGGTAGCACTGTTTTAGTGGTAATATGACGACATAACGTTATTTATTATGGCAGTACCATGGTATTACTCCAAACATACGGAATTTTCTCGCCAAATGTCACCTGCATGCTGCACAACAGACGATATTCCTTAGTGATTTGGCGCCATAATTATCACTATTACAAGGCTGCCACCTATCAAATGAGCTTTGTACACACCTCATTGTGTATGTTTGGAATATTCGTAACTAGGTAGAGAATTGTCGTTCAGCCCTGGATGAGGCGTACCAAGTAACATGATAATAGTTCATTCCATCACATGTAAAGATTACTACTAGATGATCTGTAGAAGGCTTGATATCAGTACATGTGTACCTGCGTCCACTTGCACTTTAACATTGTTTAATGGGTGTCATGTATGATACATCACGGACAAAATTAATACATTTTTTCACTCTTTATTTGCCGATGAACTTTGACATTCCTCGTGATAGATGATGCTATTCACTCACTCATCTTTACAGAGGAACGACTCCGAACCCGCGCTTGGCTATTTGCACCTGTAATTGAATATATGTGTTCATAAATCAATCTTCAGTAAAGTATGTTACACACGTTATACTCATACGGTGCTACACTAACAAATAATAAGTATAATACAATATTATAATCAAATAATCACTAATGTACATAGTGAGCCAGAAAAAGGATACTGAAAAACCATGCTTGTAGTGTATTGATAAAAAGTTATATTAATAATTCATAGTAAAATATCTAAAGAATTCAACACAGTGAACAGTCCCGAATCCAACTAAGCGCAGAACATGTTCAATATGAGTACCATTCCGGGCAAGACAGAGTTCCAGCTTTTGACAGATATTGTTGATCATGGAACAGATAATGTGGACGGTTAAGTACGTTATCACATACTGTGTTTCATCTGTTCATGGTTTAGCTTCATCAGAACTGTTGCTCTTGATAGTACAATAGAGATGACTGCCCAGTGGTATTAAATTTAGTGAGGGCATGGAAATACCTTATTTCGAACTGTCCAAGAGAGTTGAAAAACTATGTATTGAGGCATGACGGAATGCTCATCACAAAGTGAGCTTCATTATTTACGGCTATTTACGGAGAAATGTATAGAGGAGTCACCTGTTTGTCATGGCAATTTTTGTGATGTGAAACTAATAATTCTGTTGCCAATGGAAAAGGAACTCATCAGTCACATTAATACCAATACTAGCATATGAGAAACAGCCACATTCAAAAAGGGTGCCCTGAATAAAGGCAAAATACCAGTAAGTAGTTTCGGTATACTTTTTGTACCCTGTAGTTAGCATCATTTGACGGAACACGCTATACATCATATCATGCAGGACGTATGCCCACCGTGTCCATTGGGTTCACTGCGTGATCGTCAGACACAACTTCGTTGACCGGACCACAGCAGCAGTTAGGTGGAATATCGAACACAGAGTAATCAGCAATACCCTCCGTCATGTTCATGAACACCTCCCCGTAACTGCCGTACTCCTGACCATTGCCTATATGGAGGAAATGATAATTTCCTGAACATGTACAGTGTAATCGGAGTAGGTTGGAATCCATGTAGATTCTAAAACCTGAACAAATAGGAGTAAGATCAGATGGATGTAAATTGCAATGATATTCAATACATTGAATTAATGCATTAATTTTATGCTAGTGATAAAGTCTAACTAGCAGATGACCTGTAAAAATACATGTATAGGCTCCAAAGAAACATTAACTTACGAAAACCCATGCGCAGTGTCATGTATGGACAAAAAATCACACGTCGAAATTCAATATCCACCACATTCACATACTATGTTTAAGGCTTCCACGTTTGCACGTGAAAGATTTAGGAGCTGCCACCTTACAATGTGGAAACTTTAAGCCTAATTACCAGATTCAAATGTGGAAAGATTTTACGCTTTCTCATGTGGAAAGATTTTACGCTTCTAGGTTCACATGTAAAATGATTAAAAGCTACCACATTCACAAGCGAAAGCATTCGAGTCTACCAGACTTAAATTTCGCAACAAAGCTTATCATCTTATTCTATTCGAACATACTAGCACCAAATATACGTTCGAACATAAAAAGGTCAAATGCTTTCACATTATGAACGTGTTAGCCAGTCTTGAACTTTCTACGTGCATAAGTGGTAGCTCTGAATGATCCCACGTGTGAACGCAATAACATTCAATGTTTCCAAGTACGAATGTGGAAGCCTGAAATTTTTTGGCGTTCTAACGTGCTAGCACTTTTTTCAGCTAAGGCACCAATTTCTCCCTGCTCTGGGCTTCAGTAATAACTCGTCCGCAGACACGGATGCGGATTCAGGAACTTACGGCTGCTGTAGGCTGTACTGGCGAACACCAGAGAGCAGTCGAAGTCCCATGTGAAGGAGGTGGCCTCAGTGGGTGCGGACGGGTCTGGCGTGTACGTGACGAATGCGTCAAACTGGTTCGGGGGGAAACCCTTCTTGATGACGTAGAGACGGTCCTCGAAAGCTTGTTCGGATAAATGAGCAGCAACTTTGAGATTCATTTAGATTCATACTAATCATACTAATATGAACAATAAATGTAAGCCATCAGAGTTATACATTTACTAATGAATGTAAATTGGCAAATATCTGTCCGCACAACTGCCCACAATATACTGTATTGAAATTGACACTTACAGCTCTCACACCGTCTATTCATCCGTGTATTGGATGTTTCAATAGAACATTCCCCATTGGCGTAAGTCGTGTAGGCGCGTGTGGGACCCTGGGTTGAGATATAATGAACAATCGAAAGACGTCCACGCCAGGTATAATCAACACAAATCCGCATCTTGGTATGTTTTACTGAGACAAGTAGCACTCATTAATCAGAAATCAACAACAGTAGCAGAACAACAATACCTGGCTGAAGTCCAGAACGACTGATGTTCGGTTGTAGAGTGGATCATAAGAAAACCACCAGTAAATTTTCTCAAGAGTGCTCGAATACGAGAACCTGAGAATAGTTAATGCATGTGGGCCTATCATTGACATTATAACTAACACTGTTGGTGAATGATGACACACACTGACAAAACAATGGCATATGAATGAACAGTCATGTAATGTCTACTCTGTGGTCAACTATAGTTTGATCAGAACCACTGGTTCTCTATCATATATATTACAAAGTGTTTCGCAGGATATATATATATCACAGAGAATTGTACATTGGAGGGTAATTTACCAACGTGTCCACAAAGCCATAAATATGACCTCTGACCTCTTGTTGACTGTTTTAATTGACGATATTTATAGATGTCAACACAGGAAATGTCCTACGGGCAAACTTTCCTAGCGGTGGTAGACACATTTCAGAATGTCCATTCGACATGAAATGTTCTTAATTACGCAAACCTGTTTTATTACCCCGTTAACATGTTCAGTTGGTGACTGGGCCTCGACCTTTTTTGTAAGATATCATTGCAATATCACTGAGTAACAAACACATTTTAATGACAACCCACGTTGTTTCTCCTTCGAGTTGGAAATATGGACGATTGATCACATGACCGATGAGATGACATGACTGCGTGAGCCCCGGGCGACCGCGCGCATTCAAGAAAACCTTCCAAAAGAAGGTTCGAAATTAGGACCACCGGCCGCCAAGATATATGCCGTCCAGTGATCGTCGATCATATGATCAATCGTCCATACAGTATTTCGAACTCGAGAAACAACGACCTTACTGAGCTTTCGACAGGTAAACAGACCTTTTCATAATGTTTTAAAAGCTTTTCACACAAAATCATACCTGTACAGAGCGTCGTACATGCGAGGGGATTGACCGACTTCTCCGTCACACCCTGCATCGCCTATTAGTCCCTCATACTCATCTGGCATACAGCACAAGTTCGGCGGAAAATCTTGTGCGTACACTGCCAAAATCAGGACCAGTGCGACTATGAAATACTGCTTCATCTTCAGGATTCCTGCAAGTTATTTGACGACTTTGTGACTTATATATATTTTCTCATCGAAGAGTTGTGGTGGGTGTTGTTCTGATACACATAGAATGATGAACAACTTCGATCAAACTTGTTATCACAATCTACATATAACATAAAATGTATCAAAAATACATCTTCGACATTGAAGTCAGAGGAGTAAAATTCGAATAGAACAATAATAAGGAATAAAAACTGAATAGTTACAAGTAATCTTCGTCTTCACAAATGTCCAGACAAACAGTTTCCACCAACTTTCACAAGAATACTTGAACTCGTCCACTCCTTTGGAAACCATGTTGACCCTCCCTCCTTCCAACTTGCCACCCTCCCCATCCTCCGACGGATAAACCGGCACCATAAACAATAAGATAAGGGACCCATACTGTGGTGTTGTCTGGTGTTTCTCACGTACTTAGATAATGGTCTAGACATTTGATTAGACCAGTCGTTTGAAATGTAATATTTTGTTAGCTTGCCAATTTTATTTCTATTTTGAGATATCCGTAAATATAGAATATATATATGTATATATATAATAAATAAAGGATTGCCGCTTGAACCCCCGATGAGGCGTGCCACGTAATATGATAACAGCCTATTCCGTTACATGTACATGAGTCTACCACTACATGATCTGGAGAAAGCGTGAGATCAGCACATATGTACTTGCGTCCAGTTACACTTTAATAAATGCCACACATAACATGATACGTCACAGACAATTTTTTTCACTCTTCATTTGCCGATGAACTTTCATGGTGATAGTCGATGCTGATTGCTCACATATCTTCATAGAGGAATGACTCCGAAACCGCGCTCGGCTATTTGCATCTGTAATTGATTAACAAGTAAGGAATACATAACCACTGTGCACAGTTTCAATCTTCGAAGCAGTTTGCTACACATAAAACAATTCCTGTCATACTAACAAATATACAAAATTAGCACACAGAGCATTCAATTTCATGCTATCTTAACAAATATACTAAGACGATGTGCATATTGATGTGCATATAAATCGTTATTATTTACGAAACCCCGACTAATGTAGTTAGCATTATCTGACGGAACACGCCACGCAATACATTTTTTACAATTTCCAAAACATGAACATTGTAATCGGACTAGGATGGAATCCATGTATACCACAATGATCCAAGATTCATCGAAATATATCAACACTAGTACTAAATGCAAGGTGCAAGGTGACAAGAATGTTCACCATACATCATTTCGAATATGTCCACATATTTTTCCCAAGCTGTGAAGTTGATAATAAGAAAGATACTAGCTATTATGTGCTTTGATCTTGAAAATAAGGTCAAAGATAAAGTTCAAGGCACGAGAATGTTCATCATATATCATTTCCTTTATCTGCACAATTGATTCCTAAGCTGTGCGCAATTGATTCCTAAGCTAATAAGTGAGATATTAGCCATTTTGTGATCTGACATCGAAAATTAGGTCATATTCAAGGTCATCAAAGTATATCAAAGTATTCGGCATACGTCGTTTTCTATATGTCAGCTGTAAAGTCGATAATAAGCGAGATATTAGCCATTTTGTGCTCTGACCTTGCAAATGTCAAATTTAAGGTCATGGGAATATTCAGCATATATCATTTCCTATATGGGCACATTTGATTCATAAGCTGTGAAGTTGATAATAAGCAAGATATCAGCCATTTTGTGCTCCGTCCTTGAGAATGAGGTCAAAGGTCAAATTGAGGTCATCAAAATATTCGGTATACATCATTCCCTACATGTAGACAATTTATTCCGCTGTAAAGTCGTAAAAGCTGTAAATTAGTCATTTTGAACGAAGTCAAAGTTCAAGGTCATAAGAATATTCAACATATACCATTTCCTATATCTCCACATTCGATTACTATGCTGTAAAGGTAATAAGCATGATACTACCCATTTTGTTCTCTGACCTTCAATTTCAAAATGAGGTCGAAGGTCAAATTCAAGATCACGAGAATATTCAGCATATATCTGTACGTTATGTCGTGATGGGCTGCATGAGTAGTGACACCATGGTTATGGTGCTGCAGTGCGGGCGGAGTTTTAAGACATTCGGTGACACTCCAGTAATCACCCTGCAGCTAGCCGCCGAACGTTAACTGACCCAATTCTATTGTTTTGGGGTCAGGTCGTGTTTATGTTGACGTTCTGTTGCACCAGATATACCGATATACGGGAACAAAATATATATTTCTTCATTACATTGTTGGACTTGTGCATCGACTACATGTGGATTCCATGTCCCGAATACCCTGAAATTGTATGTATTGTTCTGAGACTTAATCTGATAGCCCAATTTTGAGAAAAGTGTCATGTAATGTTGACACTTTGCTCATTTTCACGAACATCGTTCACTAATCAGTGTATTTGTGTATCTAATTTCAGGTATAAAACAAAATTGTGACATGTCTTATGTAACATTGAACACACAGATTGGACAGTATGTGACAATAGGGCATGATTAGGTGTAATACACGAATTATCATTGCTTCATTGGTAAAGTGACGTCCCGTACTGTGGTTAACGTTCAGTGGATCGAATAATATTCAATCTTGAATATATGTGAATGCTGTTCAATCTCATTCGTCCTATACATATGTACCGAAACATGAACCTAAAAGCTCGATAATCTCAACCTCATCAATGTTTTTTCCAGATGGCAAAAAGAAGAATCCATCATTACCTTTCAAGCATCAATAGAACGTTAACTTGAGCCTCAGAACGTTATCATGTCACCGTAAAATTGACAACACAAAATATCGGACATATACGACGATGTATGGTATATAAACTTCAAACTGAACAACTTTTGCACCTATATGCTAAATTTCTCCGAAAATGCCAAATTTCCATTTCCAAATAGAGGTAAGTTTACGTCCATCCCTGACTTCAGCGTTACATCGTAGTAGTGCAAGACACTTTTCTTCCAAACTCTTATTCCCAGTGTAGCAATCTCAATGCACAACTTTCAATAACACCCTCGAACATGGAATCGGATAGATCATAAAAGTGAACTTACCTGGAAATTGTTAATTTTCACTTGTTTACACCATATGTAGGACTTTTGAAGTCACCAGAACGTTAACATAAACATGACCTGACCCCAACACAATACAATTGGGTCAGTTAACGTTCGGCGGCTAGCTGCAGGGTGTAATGGGGTATATCTCTTCATCGTGTGGCGCCGAACTTTACATATCATTTCCTATATGTCCACAATTGATTCCTGATCTCTAATCTCAATATTAGGTAAGATATTAGCAATCATGTGTCCCATGTTTTCATGTTAGGAGAACCTAACATGGAAAAGTTCCATTTGGGCCAAGTGTGGCCCAAAATGGCCCACTTCGAGCGATTCAAGGGCAACACTTATACACATCACATCAATCACATCAACACTCATATACATCACATCAAGGGCAAACTTATACACATCACAGGGGTTCATCAATTAGAAAAAAAAGCTAATGAACAGATTTTGACGAAAGTCAAAGTCCAAAATCGTCTCTTTTCATCAAAAATGGCCGCCATTGAAAAAAATACCGAAAGTAAAAAAACTAAGAAAAACCTCCCTCTTGAAATATGTTTAGGTATTTTTGTGCAAAACTCTAAAGATAAAAATGTGGAAGACGGACGACGCAACGCCACGGCAATAGTTTATAGTACCAACGTAACGGTAATCTAAAAATGGTAATTTCAAATACACTAATTTGTTCTACGGGTCCCTGACACTACATGCTGCAATGTGTATTAAATCATTATAATATTTTACAACGTTTTATCATACATATATTGGCGTACTGATTGTCGGGATGCAGTCAGGAAAGGCATCTGTCGATATGAAATCATATTCGAAATTGCAAATTTATAAATCGATAAACACGATCTTGAATTCATTACCTAAACATCAGTCCAGTACATTCTCGTTTATAACCGTAGAATAGCACCGTTGTTCTCGTTATCCTGTATCGAAATATGTTTCGTTAAGACCGAATTAGAATGGATCAATTCAGTCGATTGACCCGGGACCCATACATACTTCGATATTAGGCAGCCACACGGCTCCGTATAATCACAATTACAACAAACAATGGCTATCATGTCTTTTAAATGTAGCCTGAGCTTATTGTTTCTTGGCACTTTCTCACACACACATACTACGTTCTGAAATCCATGTGATCTCTGACGAAATAAATCCGCGAAAACCCTACATGTTAATAGTAAAGACAGCTGTAACATGTTTAACGCAAGGCATCGTCAACCCAATATGATCATGATGATACACCAGTTATAACCTGGAGAAATGATATTAAACTTGGTGCTATCGTCATTACAATTCCACAAGCCGTAAGCCAGTCTTTCAATGTATCTGCAGGCGGACAAATATCGATACCACAGACCTCATTTAATCTTTCTCCATTGGGACTAATCAGACCATTGCCAATTTCGGCGGCACTTTTTTAGGAGTTGCTTTTCGTACAAAGGTGGATAGATGGCATTGAGGGATAGGAAAAGCTTTTAAGCTGGTTTTTCACACTTTCTACATGGGTTTCTGATGGTGGCTCCCGCTGGGAGCTGATGGAGAATATATATACATCCCGGTTTCAGATGTTCCTTGAACAGTGGGAGCGAGCTGTCACGGATTGAGATTATATTATTGATACTGACAACTTCAGAACTTTCGCCTAATATACCGCGTTCTGAGCTTTGATCGTATACTTGACACCTCTTCGCTAATTAAATTCCATATGGCGGTGGAGTCTACTGTAATGCTGTCTTCTCTTGTGGCATAAAATATTGTCTAATTATTTCTCATTGTGCACCGATGCACACTGGCAGTTGAAGGTGTATCAAATGTATGACACGTACGACAATGTATCGACATGTTATTACTAATGGAACCAGATTTTTATGATTCCAATAAAACCCCGTAAATGCAATGTTTTTGGGACAAAACCAAAGTTCTATCAAATGTTTACAGCCAAAGCCATACTGTCGTCATGCGGGGAAGATTTCCACATTACAGTCAGCATTCGTGGTATATTGAATTAAAAGATAACATGCTCCAGCTGAGTAATGATATGTTTTCAGAGACGTATCTGTATTCATTAAAAAAAAGACAAAATGTCATTCTCCTAATAACATTGTATGCGAGATGCAATATTTGCAATCCGAAAATTTAAACAGAACCGAAATAGCTTATCTCTTGTGAGACAATCTATTAAACACTGACTTTGTGAAGCCATCAACGCAGTATGGCAACAGGGTGGCAATGTTGCTGAAATACAATTAGCGATAAATGGCAATCTGCATCATTAAGGACACATTTTCAAAATTAAATCTAAACAAACAGAAAACACCAGACGAGATTATGGTCGCAACTTGTTTTATATGAGATCGTTTAGGCTATTGAAATAGTTGATTGATTCATAGCCCGTTTATACGAGTTAGACTATATCTCTGCTTCACGAGAGCAAAGTTTGACGACAGAGCATACTAACAATAATTATTTACATTCGGAACGAGAAATAGGATGTAGCGAACAACAACAAATGCGGTAAAATGGGCGACTAGACCCAACTTGCATTTTTCTGGGAAAATATGCCCAAGGGCTAAGATAGGTTACCGGACAATATATATTATTATATATAATAGCTTTTATATATAATAGCTATTTTTTATTGTGGCCTTGAAAATAAGGTCAAGGTCAAATTCAAAGTCATGAGAGTATTCAGCATATTTGATTTCTTATACGTTCAGAATTGCTTACTAAGCTGTAAATTAGGTACTAAGAGAGATATTAGTCATTATGTCCTGAAACATTTAAAATGAAATCAAAAGTCAAATTAAAAGTCATCAGAATATTCAGCATATATCATTTGCTGTATGTCCACAACAGAATCCTAAGTTCTAAATTTGATAATAAACAAGATATTAGCCAAGTTGTCCTGTGATACTTTGAAAATGAGGTCAAAGGTCAAATTCAAGGTTGTGACAATATTCAGCATATATCATTTCCAATATTTCAACAATTGATTCCTAATCTGTAAAGCTGATAATAAGCGAAATATTAGCCATTCTGTACTCTGACCTTGAAAATGAGGTCAAAGTTCAAATTTAAGGTCATCAGAATATCCGAATTATATCATTTCCTTTATGTGCACAATTGATTCCTAAGCTGTATAGTCGATAATAAGCGAGATATTAGACATTTTGTGCTCTAACCTTGAAAATGAGGTCAACGGTCAAATTCAAGGTCATGACAATAATCGGCATATATCATTTCCTATGTGTCCATAATTGATTCCTAGTCTCTAATCTCAATAATAAGTGAGATATTAGGCATAATGTGTCCCATTATAAAGCATAGGAGAATTTAACATGGGTAAGTCCTATTTGGGACCCTTCGAGAACATGAAAATGGCCGCCACACGCAGACCGGTGACTTAGGGGCAACGAAACTTATACATATCACAGAGGTATGTGAGAGGAATCTTTTGAAATGAAAATCTCAAAACTGTCTGAACAGTTTTTGAGAAAACGGCCGCCAAAGTCAGAAATTGGCCGTTTTTCGGCGAAAATGGCAGCCATTTAAAAAAAATTAGCCCAAGAGCTAAGATTACCGGACAATTTTGGCTTCAAGCATTGTAGGTGATATATGATTTTGAGATTTACCAGTCAAGGTCATGCATCATTAGGTATGCTGCATTTGACTTCATATGTTCATAATACAAACATATAAGCTTTATCAACAAGTATTTCGTGTGTAGAGGCCAATTTCAGATTTTGAGATTTGCCCTTCAAGGTCTTTAAGGTCAAGTTCAAGGTCACCAAAAAATGTGCCATTTATACATGACTTTTTATAGGCTTATACACAATCCTAACCTGTATGTGCAAAAGTTTATGCTTCAGAGGCCACTTTCAAGACTTCAAGCCAGACATTTAGCACTCAAGGTCATCCAAGGTCAAAACCAAGGTCATCATTAGTTGTTCCATATATGACTTCCTATATGTTCATAATGCAAAGTGAAGTTCTATCTACATGTATTTCATCTGTAGAGGCAATTTTTTTTACCCCAAAATGGCTGTTTTGACCTTTCAAGGTCATCAAAGGTTCAAACTTTTTCAAGGTCCAAAATTTTTTTTCAAAGGGTGAACAAAAACTTTTGCCTAGAAATGACCCAAAATGGATAGTAATGCGATTTGGGTTTTTTTTTTTCGCCAATCCGTCAAAAATTCAAAATGGCCGCCACACGGAGACCGGCGATTCAAGGGCAACAAAACTTATACACATCATAAAGGTACATAAGCGGAATCTTTTGAAACAAAAATCCCAAAACTGATCAGACAGTTTTGTGAGAAAATGGCCGCCAAAGTCCAAAATTGTCCATTTTTGTCAAAAATGGCCGCCATTTTGAGAAAAATGCGAAAATAAAAAAATTAAAAAATAACCCCGTCTTGAATTATTTTTAGGCAGCTTTGTGCAAAATTTCAGGAAAATCCGCCTGTAAACTTTAAAGATAAAAATGTGGACGGACGACGGACGACGGACACCGGACGACGGATGGCGGACGACAGACGGACGACGGATGCAACGCGACGGCAATAGGTTATCGGATCATAGGTCCGGTAATGTAAAAAATGTGAAAATCGAAAAACAAACCCTCTTGAAATATTTTCAAGTATTTTTTGCAAAATTTCAGAATCCGATCGTAAACTTTAAAGATAAAAATGTGGACGGACGACGCCGACGACGCCGACGACGACGACGGACGCAACGCCATGCCAATAGGTTATCGGACCATAGGTACGGTAACCTAAAAACTGAAAGGTTGATTGAGCACTCATTCTCTGATGAAGTAGGCAGAACTCCAGTGTTCCTATTGTCTATGTGGAAGTTTCTTACTGATAATGAACGTTTTGACCTCACTGTTCAACTCTTGAATCGATTGATTTGTTATGTTTCATTACATCAGAAAAATCTGCATACAAAGACACAGTACTTTTCGATGAAGTAGACCATTGTAAATACGATGTTAAGTGGCATACTGATGTACGATGTTAACGAGCTGCTGAACTGAGGAATTTACCCAAGTGCCCAGAAAGTCTAATTACTGCGACAAGGATTATTTTTACGAAGACTAATAGCTACCTTCAAGATAGTCTATTTGTGCCATTATGATCTGGTTGAGTTAACCAAAACATGTCAAGTATGTCACAAGACTTGTTTGATAATTTATGACGTGATCCACACGTGGGATAAAAAGTGTTTCTGGAACATCTGACTTCCTTGTGGTCATATTTGGGGATTCATGACACGGGATATTTCATGACACGGGACTTAAGAAGAATTCCATACAACCAATAATGCAAAATGGATTGTGGGATAGAGGTCTAACAACGGTATAAGCCCATGGAATGAGTCAGTCTGGTTTAGTCATTCACAGCATTATTAAAACATGTGGATAGGCAATAATCATTGATGTTCTCAATGGCGCTATAAAACTTAATATAGACAGCAGTCCTCACGTTGTTGTTTTTTCTACGCCTCGGACAATATCTATTCCTGATTATGTGTTCCACTGCAACATGCGTGCGGGATATGGGCAGATTATTGCATCTCAGTCAATTCTATCATGAATTGATGGAATACGTGCCGTTACCAGTGAAAATCAAAATGTTGGTAAGATAATGAGGATGTTTCGTGACAGCATCGATCGAATGCACAAATTATAGCAAGCAGTCGTCTCATAGCATTACGAGCTGTGTTGTTCTTTGTCAAGGAACACTACTATGCACTCCTATAAATAATAATTATAAGACATTCATTAAATTCAATCACAGCACGCATATATTTCAGATATTTTCACCAACGTGAAAACCCATGTCATACAGGTAAGTATCACTCACCCAACAAACAGTGACTAATGAAACAGTACATTAAGAAATATTTTAGAGTACGTTATCGTGTTTTGTTTTATCAGCCATTGCTATATAATTATAACATACTGTTGCGGGAATCATCATTGAAATTCTTTCAGAGAATGTAAATGAAAGGGACGTGACTATCGGTGAATGACAGTGACCATTGGGAGGACTGAGAAATGGTTACCACTCTGCACGTCTTATCGCTATGCACGTTTTTTGGAACTGAATAGGTAGGGCTCAAAAAAGCCAAAAAATAAAGGAGTTGGAATATCGTGATTGGTTCTCATTTAAATTCAATCATTTTTGATTTGTAGATCATAAAGATTCTCGAAATACAAACCTTTTTGACAATAATTTATTCCGCATCAATAAATTTTGAATTTTTCGTTTTGAACACCAAAAGGTCTGTCTTGCATATATCATTTATATTGTATGTGTTTTGTATGTCCTAATATAATCACTTCATGAAATAATTCATATTTTAGTTGGACAATATGCATAAAACATAACATGATTAGTCTTGGATTATTTCAAGTTGGTGTCCCCAGGAAAGTGTATATCTCATGACACATTTGATAATAGTGTGTTCATGAATATGACAATCGTTGTGATCATTGATATTTCAATATGGTTGAATTGGTGAAATTTACGTATACTAATGTACGCCATACAACATATACCTTGGGTACCATGATGTTTTGATGACAAAGTGCACTAGTAATGTAATGGTCAGTATTGTCTGTTGTTGACCTTATTTTATTTCAGGTTTTGAAATTCGATGTAAACATTAAAATATTTTCAGATGAACTGACAGCTGAAATGTTACAATTAGCGATAGTTCACTCTTATCGTTCATATGGAATGGAGTGATTCTCTGATGCTTGTGTAACATCGTTTCTGTGTAATGCAATGAAAAATCAGCCCTAATGACTGCATTCTTTGGGAAAACTAAAAAAACAATTTCTCATATCACTACATTTCCCCTGTGGGTGTACTGGCTGACGTAAATATCGATGTTCGATAGTTCAAGCACAAATATTCCAATCCTCCAAGACCGAGGATATATATAATTTTTATCAAAATTATATTCCAGTCACAAACAATACATAAATGATCTAGTGTTATGAGTCCTTAGTACTGATGGGATATGACAATATGACATATTTCCTGAGACAGTTTTGACTACATGATGCTCAAGATATTCTCAAACAATCATTCGTATAATTTTACAATAAATATAACCTGGTCGAAAGAGAGCCGTATTAGAAAATTGATCATATTGAGATGTATGCAAACTACACTGGGCGTCTGAATACTTCACCCTGAGGACATTTTGCCAATCACACTATTGTGTCTTCGGCCAACACTTCGGTTGAATGAATTAAATTTGAACTTGGAACTGCGATTACAACATTGTTTCGTGTTTTATTAATTTCCTCGTCAACTAGATGTGTGAACTCATTGCCCCTCGAATTCAGTGCATTCGAAATCGACAACACATTCAAATACATGAATTCTGCATTGATACATTCAAGTGGTATAGTGCATGAACCACGCACTCGTGTATTAGAATACTGTTCTAGGTAATTCACAAGATCTCGTCGTTATGCATCGAGTAGCCAATATACTAGCCTATATAGTGCTATGTCACAATTTAATTGGTATGGACTAATTATACGCTTGACTTGTATACTACGCAGTCTTTTTACCGACATACTGCTCCACATAATTATAAGCACTAAAAATCAATCTTTCTGTCATTTGAAATTACATTCTATATCCTGATGTTCTGCAGAAAGAAACCTCACAATAATCGGAAATGAGTATCTGATTACATTGTAAATTATAGTGCCGCGCACCCGCCACAACATATATGCTCATGATACTGCTGCATATAATTATAAGCTGATCTAATCTGAGGCCGTTAACATAAACAAATTTCACGTTCGGTATTTGTTTATACTTACTAAGCATTATTCCGTTATGGAAGTAAATATGTGCACTGTGCTCGTATCGTATTTTTTTGGTATATACTTTTTATAATGATCCCCAAACATGCAGTAGCATATGGGTTTCAACAAAATCATATCGTATTTTGACTTCTACACTGAAACCATTTTCGAGGAACACTTTCTGCGGATGAAACATGTGCTGTTGAAATGCAGGCCATGGATGTTGACCTGTAGATGCATGATGTGTATTTTCACATAAGTTTTTGATTGATATCTGTTGAATGGCTTCCGGGATAGAATCTAAATACCAGGGATCTTTATTATCTTAGGGCACGTGATATGTAACATTGCAGAGAATATATTTTTAAACTGTACAACAATCTGATTCGCGCTATCATCTGCACGAGTTATCAATTTGTGTGTACGAGTTACTAATTTGTAGTCGCCATCCATACATCCATATACATGAGTTACTATTTGCTATGTATGAGTTAATAATCCGTGCATACGGGTCAATAATTTGCATGTATGAATTAAGAATTCGTATTTAGGCGTTATTTAACAATGGGTCAGCTGCACAAACATTGAAGAAATTCATGTTCATGTTATGTTTCTTCCCTTGTAAATGTATTTGAAGTTTCCATTGTTACACTATGACACGACAATCAATCAGCTGATATACCAAAGCAGTCATTTTGCCCTCGAACATACTTTGGAGATTTTTACTGGCATGCCGTTTGTAATCCAGTGGCATTGACATTGTTCCTTCTGCTGTACAACAATATACCACATATCAATCATGGTTCAACAGATTGAAGATGAAGTTTATTCACGGAATTCAGAATATATAAGCCTGCAAGTAAGAATGATGACTATATTCTTGTGTTAGCCACACGTAGTGTATTATCAGGATTATCATTTTAAAACTCAGGCAGACTGTGAACGTGCTGGGGGGGGGGGTGTTGCTTATTTCAGTTTATATATCCAGACACTTGCCATCAAGAGACCACGTCATGATTCCAGTGAGTATTGGGGAAATGACAGAATACATACATAACGATGGTACGTACACTTCGCGTAGATTATTCTACATCATGCCGCCACACTCCGTTCTCTACAACAGTATGTATGTTATACTAGTCTAACACAGCTCGAACAATGAATGACACAAAAGTCACTAATGAACCTCCTGAAATATGTACATGGCCAATTTAGATGTGCTGATGTACGAACGCAGAACACAATTCTCTTTTGCGATAATGCCTAAGTCACATTTGCACCGATGCCTTCCCCGATGAGGATACGATGCCCAAAAAGGCTGAAATTTGGCCATTTCGGCCGGTCACCCACCGACCGGCTGAGGATCATCCGTGACCATCTGGCAACAATCGGACATCGTAGACACGTCGGTAGAGGCATCGGAAGAAAATAACGCAGAGTTATTTTTTGCGGCGACCGGTGGAAAAAATGACATCGGTGGTGAATCGTTGCACGTCTCCCGGTGAGCGGCCAGAGCCCCTTCAGATGCTCATCAGGTGCCGAGGGAATCGACCAAATTTTTAGGCCGACCAATGGGAGCAGCTCACCAGGTTATAACCGCAGGGTATCCTGCCGGGCGCCGGTGAATGTCCGGAAGGTGCCCTTCAGATTATCGGGCCGATTTGTACACATCAGGTGGTCACTGAGCAGGTACCATTAGGGTATCATGTGGTCTCCGGTAGGGCATCGTTGGTTGGTCAGTCTTTCTTGAAATTCTTGAAATTTGGACGAACACGGTGAAGACATGCGATCGTGGGTGAATATAGCGGCCACGGGCGGACAATGCCTGGTGGTTTCATGACCACTCGAAAGATATGGGGAAAATGCCTGACAAACTATAACCGGCGGCCGGAACATTGGTAGATACCACCGATGTCCCCACATCGGCCGGCGACCTGTGCAAATGTGACCTAGGCATTAGCCTGTTGTTCTTATCCGCCAATTAGTGCCACAACCAAAGGAACGGCTTGTTCCGATAATGGAAAACGCTAGCAAAGTGAATATATGATAAAACTATGTGTTAACTACAGCTACATGTAGTGCTTGCAGATCCTTCATTATAACTTAAATCACTCTGAACAGGTCAGTGACATTTTGATAATGCAATTCAGTAGCGAACTAATGAAAAAGAGCCTCGTTATCATCTGTTGTCGCAGTGGCGGGAATTTTTATAGGTAGTCCGTCAGCTGGCGCCATCTGGCGAATGACTCGCAAGTCAGCTTTTCGTTACCATGGTGTTGGTGTAGATTTTAACTTCCGGTGGCTATTGAGCGATGGATTTTCTAGCAGTTTATCAGATTTGTTGAGATCAAAGAGTTTTTACGGAGTAACAGAGTAAATGAAATCGTGGATTGATGTACACATGTTTACTTTACCTGAACGGAATATGTACAATGTAACCGGAACTGTGACAACTGAGCTGTCAAGGTGAATAAACGCTTTTGTTCTCCCGTGCAAACTCCCGTGTCTCGTGTTGACATTCGTGTTAACGTAGATAACTGCACATCCTCACACTTAGAAGATAAATAACTGGAAGCCGCAGTAACATCATCCGACGTGTCACACGTTCTATAAATGGGTTAACAAGCAAGAAATAGAAAGAGGGATACTCATCGACAAACTTATTATAGCTAGTCCCCAGTTCAAATCACTCGTGAAAGATGGAAAAAGAAAACCTTCATGAATTTACTGTTAGTTTATGACATAGTTTTGATTGTGATATATTTATAACACGCGTTTCTTTCTGGTAAATTATCTGTCCGATGTTCTCTGTCAATAAAAAATATCCTTTATTCAAATGTCGCTACATCCTCGGGAAAAGTTTGTAATATCACCATTATCTCGCCAAAATTCGATTATTCCTGGCAATGGACCATATTACATCACTTCAATGAGATGTTATAAATGATTAAGATGCAAGATTCTGGCGATATTCTCGACCCATACGCATTGCAATACATTATCACGAGTAGATTTTGTCGGAGATGCGCAAAAATTATGGTAGTTTTGATATCTGAGTTGCTTTTTCATTTACGCCAATTTGCATTGTGACCGCTCCTTTCTGCTTCTATTCGGAAAAACTTTAACGTCAATATTGCACAGATCCTTTGAGATGAATTGTAATGTAGGTGATAGCTCCCGCTTTGTATGGATTTTCGTTGTTGTCATTTCCAGCTGGACTCAAAGTGAATAGTTTGTTTGAACGACATAATGACTGAGCACCCACACATAAGGATTACATCACTGGATATGAACAAGCACTTTTTTTTTATCTCCAATCCACTATGCATACCATTGAGTAGTCGAAAAATCCAGCTGATAGTAATCTTGCGGCAACTGTAAGCTTAGAAAAGACTGTTGTCTTCATTAAAATATAGCAACATGACACCAACACGAATGAATTGATATCATCTTCAACATACAACATACGAAATACTTCTGAGCTCATGAGTTGCATGACCTGGTAACTCCCTTTTAAGTTTTAGTAATCGATTACATACAGGCGATTGAAGAGTTCTGAGATGTGCGGATCGAAAGGGTGTTGCATAGGCTCGCGTAGGAAATGTAGGAGTTAAAGCTTCATTTATGAACCACGATACCACCTTGTTGGCTGTGAAAATTCAATGAAACACGACACAATGCCGACATGTAATGACAAGCTTTTGTTTTTTCTTTGGGCGCTGGAATCAATGAAAATATTGTGTTAACTCTGCCGAACTATAATCTCATTCACAATTATATGTACTCATTTGCAAGAGACACAGGTAACAGAAAATACAATCTTATGGCAAAAAATGTTTGTGCGACTACAGCATAGAATTCCACAACTCCAGATAAAACAGGTGGTGATTTCAAAGTGTTATTACTGATATTTTCCAATCATCTGAACGACTTTGTACGTTATTCACGTGACATTCACCTAACACACAACAACACAGTCTGCACTGACGTGAACGTGTGTTGCACCATCATTGTTCCCACCCCACATTGTCATGTGTTTTTGTGTAGTCTTTCACCTACTCATCGTCTTTATATAATAAAATGTATGCCTAGAACTATTATTACCTTTAGTACAGAAACATGTTCACGCCCCAAGATAATTTGGCTTCATCATCAACACTAATGAACAACAATCGCTGAGTGAAGCAGTGTATTTTCATGAAGCAGTGAAATGAAGCAGTGTATTTTCATGTTGAGGCTGTTTTGATATCTAAGTGACAAGAAGTTTATGCACAATTGCACGGACTTATATATTCATCGATGAGAATTTTTAGTTGACAACACTATTCCATTATTTTTTATGATTTCGGATGACAGTATTTGTGATTTTAATTCAGAATATCCTTCAAACATGAGAGCAAAATCGTTATCACTCGCGGTAATAAAAGGCTTTCTGGGGGTGGTCACTTGACAAGCTCGATTCTCACTGCATAAAAATCTCACACATTCCATAAACCCCTCGAAAGTTTTGCGGTATTCATAGTGTTTTATGGTACTCTCCAAGCTGTGCTCTCCACATTGATGAGTTCACTGTTGATAATTAAATGGCAAAATGTACATGTATATTGGTACTCCTTCCAAAATATTACCTATGACATCTAGTTTCAGTCAGAATTGTCAAATACAAAACAAAAGAATAGTACAGGAATTATCCATCTATTCAGACTGATCCAAAGACTTGTTATTGCATTAAAATGGCCAAGCAAATGCAAAGTGATATGGCTAATCGCGCCCGTTTCACCAGGTCGGAATAATAATATATACTGTATTCTTACATATTAACTGCAATTTGACTAATTACCAGGATACGACATATTCACCGAGTTTTCACCTAGTTTGTTAATCATTCCACCGAGTTTTTAGCACGGGCAGATGCGTTTTTACATAGCGGAAACTTTTTACCCATCCTAGAATTAAGAGTTGTGGCTTGATTCTCAGTGTGGCTTGATCAGCCAAACAACACTAGACTACTTCCTTACTTTGTTTCTGTCGCACAATACCAGCCCCGGAATTATTGTTCAGTTTTGATCCGTATGCAATAAAATTAGCATCAATTGACCTGACACATCGACATGGCAGTTAGCATATGCTGATCCACAAAGGTGGATGGTCCACAGGCGGCTGGTTTGTAGGTGGCTGTTCCACACACAACTGGTCAAGGAGGTCGCCTTTTAGACATAGTGGCTGGTGAAATCTTCATCTGAGAATATAATTAATGCTGGATAAATTCTGGTTAAATGGACAGATGCCACATTTCTTGAACCATTACACTGCATTCGGTACAAATGATGATTTCTCGTAGGCTTGGCTAAAGAGTACAGCCATATCACCTATCTGGATTCTCCTGCCTGGAAACCACCCACAGCTTTTCCAAAATAGGTACTTAGGGAACGGTAGACACTGCTTGCAAGAGGCTGCAGTTTTTGGGTGGTATGGGGTGGGATGCTCAACATAGTATTCTGATGCAATAAATAATGTATTTGATTTCTCTGTCTCCTTATAAGAACGCACGGATTCTGGCCTAAAGAGGACTGATATCACTTGCTCACATCGTAATTTCATCATGAGCTTATGGATAAGACAATGTGATTGGCGTTGAGTTGTCTGTAGTATGAGATTTGGACCATCAAGGATTCGCTGGTAAAGATAACATGGCTTTCCCAGTAACGTGGCAAAGCCGTATTACAAAACGAGATATGGATATTCTACATTTCACAAGAGGAATGACATGTTATACCCATTGAATCATATTTTGCATTAGATCTTAGGTATATTTGCAATAGTATATAACAGGATATGGGTCTGAAAACATCCTGCTATGATTTACCATTACACACATATCTAAAAATAAACGCAAAACTGAACGATTAAAAGAACAATAGCAAAATGACATTCAGTAATGTGATGTCATATTCAGCTTCAACCTTGCGTTTCAATACCTATCACAACCTATGTTGCCGCCCCTGGACACAGCTCAGTCTGTTTTCCAGAACCCCACCTGTTTCTGAACGCTCGTCATTAGCTCTTTTGCGAAGACCTTGAGAATATGTCAAATACCAAACCTCTCGGGAAAGGAAATCACTCAAAACAATTACCCAAACGTAGATCCTTGTTCTTCAGGGAGTTATTAGGGACTATAATCATTTTTGGCCGAGGACACAACTGATATGAAACCTCTTCTGTAAATTACAATATTAATTAAGTGACCTCGTAACACATATGAGCATAACGAACCTCTAATGCTATAAAAATAGAAGATAGTCGCAAATGGGCAGCGTTTAGTAAACATCAAGATGAGCCTTATTCAGATGAAACTACTATCTCAATAAAATGTCGAATATCCCATTATTTTACAAACTGTTACAAGTTTGATTCCTCTTGGTATTAGGCAAGTTTATATTTCATCTGTGATTATTTACTTATGACACACACATTTCTGGAACACACTTACGGAAGGATAATGTCACAGAAATGATTGAGAAACCCACATCGGAATTGATGTTTTTGTACTTATCATAATCTTTTCGAAAACACCAATCACGTGCTTCCTTTATTGCATCTGTTCCAATACTGCTCGGAGCGGTTCAATTGGGCCATTGTCAGGGGGTATACTTTCGTTATGTCTAGTCATCTGAGAATATAATAATGCTGGATAAATTCTGGTTAAATGGACAGATGCCACATTTCTTGAACCATTACGCTGCATTCGGTACAAATGATGATTTCTTGTAGGCTTGGCCAAAGAGTATCACATCCATATCACATATCTGGATTCACAGCCATATCACATATCTGGATTCTCCTGCCCGGAAATCACCCACAGCTCTTTCAAAATAGGTACTTAGAGAACGGTAGACACTGCTTGCAAGAGGCTGCAGTTTTGGGTGGTATGGGGTGGGATGCTCAACATAATATTCTGATGCAAACTCGAGCATCAGAATATTAGGAACCACTTCTACAGATCTATATTGGACTATTGGTTTTCTGATATATACAAAAAAATTCATCCAACGCAAGAAAATATCCGAGTTCATCCGACCAGAGTCTGAATACAGTCCCAACGATCCAGGTGATGATTCTTTCATCAAAACCGGCAGCATCAGGGTCAATTTACTGATCATATTGAAAAACAAGAGTAGTTTAAAAAATATAGGGTGGAAATCTGCACGTCACAGTGCACCTACAATGCATTTACTATTATAGTGGTTGAATACACGAATACTGCAGCCGTGTGATTGAATGTTTCCGACCGAGTGCACTGGATACATGCCAATGGGATCACGGCTCCAAATCCCCAATGAGTGAATGAGCATGACACGAAACAATTTCGCAAATGCAGTTTCAGATTTGTAAATAAATTATTTAATGAAAGTGTTGAAAAAAAAAAACAGCTGAAGGTGAATTAAGGTGTCCAAAGTAGAAAGACCCTAATGGGATCGACTTGTTGATGGGCTTTCTTGCGACCAGGTTCAATTCACTGCATTGATTTTATAAGTATATCTTGCGCATCATGGTAATAGCATGTGATAGCATTAAATTATCATTGTTTTGACTATCGAGCGTCGATATCAACGTCAGGTTGGCTTGTACACAAACTCATACGGAAGAATGTACCCAATGTAGGAATTCCAATATGATTAATTTTCCAATTTCCACAAAAATACGGTCATCAGGGTTATTATCACTACATAACACAAAATACATTAGCAAACAACAGTCCATTGTATTATTCACAGATGATGCCACATCTGAAAATAAGTATGGATTGTCAAAATATAATATACATGTATTCATGTTTCTTGGCTTGCATGATCTAGGGAAACATTGTGGCTATATTGCACATAAATCAAACTCCTTCTGTGAGACCTTATATCTACACATCATTTGATGTTAACAAAGGCCACTGAAAGTGTTTCATTCTTTACAATTCAGTATATACATGTTTGTCATGATGACATGTTCATGTGTAATTATTGTTACAACAACTAGAATTTGATGATGACAATGACAAACATTTAACCAAAACCACACTGGCGTCATCACTAACAAACAGTGTGTAAAATATAAGTGTTCTACTGCACACTTGATGGAAATAATTTACAACTGCCCAAGAACGGTAAGTTATCAGAATGATTTAGAATTCCAAAACGAGTCATATGCAAAATGCGTAGGGCACGTACATAAGTACTCAATCAAAATCCATAATCCACTGAGTTTATGGTAGCTATCTTCCATATGTCAATGTTAAAGTAACAGCAATCCTAAACCTCGAAGTAATATATATCACCTGCCCGGAGTAATTTGACTATGCACAAACAGCAGATGTTAATCTGCGTGGGTTGTTGTATATGGTTCCGGTTCCTGTACATCCGAAATAAAATGCATGTGCTCATGATTCGAAAAGAAATATCATCTAAATGTCATGATCCATTATTGATTACTAAAACATTATGTGATGTCGACAGACCTAGGAATCAGACATGTGCATATCTGTGAGGTCTCACTCAGGGAGATGCCATATTTGGGAAACGACCGCTACTGTCTGGCAGATGTACGACCAATTCAAATGTCTTGTCCGGTATTCAGAACCAACGCTCGTAAATCCTTATCACAGAAAGAGCCATGAAAGAGTAAAGGCCAGAACAGTAATGTGACAGATTGCTAATAATAGCGAATTGTGTTTCAGCAACAATGCCATGAAAGCCTGTTGCCATACTGTACTGATGGCTTGGAAAACTCAGTGGTTTATAGTTGACATCTCACAGAGGATTATTTCTATTTTAATGCATCTCGCACACAACATCATCACTCAGTTTGCGGATGTTATTGTTGTCATATTTTTTGTAGCGTATTATCTTTCTTCTCTGCTTTTGTAAAACATTTTGGCTATTCCCGTGATTTAGGTCTAAAGATAGATCTTAGTGACAGACAATGGTCACGGCTCATTCTCAGAGATGTGATGAGGAAAAATAAGGGTTCGATAGTACTCAAAAAAAAAACGCATTGGGACTGTCCTCGAAAGTGTTAATATATATTAGATATTGAATGAGTTTATGTTGCCACCAAGGTGTTTCAGCAACAAAGCGAAATACAAAATCAAACTTCGTGAAACAAATAATTTACACTTATCTCTGAAAAGCTAATGAACTTAACTAAAGATATATGTCCAAAAAGTATCCATATCATGTTCTTTCTTGATATTATCAGCAAACCCCTCGACTGTGTGAGTTGCCAAAAACGTTTTGAAGTTTGACATATACTGGTGATAAAAAAAATACTGGATAAAACTGACAATAGCTTGTTAACTGGCAACTGCAATATCCATTCACAACATGTCCACAAATGTGTATCAGCAGTTATATATATTCATCTTCAACGGTTATTGTGCATTTGGGTACATTCAGATATAATAATGCAATATGCGGCAAGAGAAGACTGAAATACAACAAATACGGCAAGAGAAGACTTTACCACCACCAGTCCCTTTTGATGTAATTACTGATGTGACTCAAAGTATTGTAATCAAATCGCAGAGCGCCGTGTAAAGTGGGTGCTGAAATTGTCGGTATCAAAACAGTTCTGACAATTCGCTCCCACTTTAAGATTGAGTATCGAGCACGATCCATGTAGTTTCAATGGTTTCATACCACGTGCAATTTTGGTTCATATCTCGGCCGTTTCATAACAAACTTACATGAAATTTGGAATATATATTCTGTATATATCTATAAAGCTGACTTGAATAAGAGATTGAAGATTTCATTGATAAATGAGAATATAAATGGAGTTGAATGTTGCTTGAACAAATGTAACTTACGTTGCGTACACGAAGCATTACATGGTGTAGTTTCTTAACTGCAGCGAGTGCACATATCCGTGATCAATAACCTACCCTTGAATTTTAAGTATCCCATCGATAATCATGTCAAACTGATGCGCAAATGTGTATATCTATTGCGATCCCGCGAAAATGTCTCGTGCCGCTGGTCAGTGAAGCGCTAAGTACAGATCAGCGGATTATTCGTATGGCAAATACCGTCAATGCTCAGCTGTCGAGAACGTTGTACTCAGGAGTGAGATGTTGTTGTGATTTTGGTTCTATACTGCACTTAGAAAATATTAGAGTCGCTGAATTCTTGGTGTAGTTTACGGTTGAGTTTACAATGCCAACGGATATAGACGTTATTAATGCGATTGACAATCAATTTCTTTTGCTCAGTGTATTTTCAATGCGGATGATATATAACATGCTATTTTGGCCATCAAACTCCCATCAAGTGTTTAGGTAAATCCCAAAACAGGCAGTAGGTTATTGTTCTATGGTAGGTATTCTACCCATAGTCAAGAAACTGTACCCTAAAACGCTGTCAGATCTTCTATGTAAGTTACATTTGATTGGCGGTGTATAACGTTCAGGATCTGTATGAATATCGACTGGGTCTTCAATATGGCAATTGGACAAGCATTGTAGTCGTGGATAGAACCTACACAACAATTTTCAGCGCAATCAATTACCAAACTGCAGAGTTATAGGCCAAACAATACATACCAGAATTCTGCTGATAAGGCATGGATCCTGACTGATAAGCATCCTTAAGGAGCATCGACAGTGGTCCCGTCAACGAGAAACCCATGCAGAAAGTATAAAAAACCAGTGATTAGTTTTTGACTTAAAAGCTGCTTGGATCCCTCAATGCCATCTATCAAACTGTCAAGATAAAATTCCATCCCATAAAGAAGCACTGTTCGGCCTAACGGAGACAAAATTAACTGCCATCTGTGTATTCGATTTCTCTGTCTCCTTATAAGAACGCGCGGATTCTGGCCTAAAGAGGACTGATATCACTTGCTCACATCGTAATTTTATCGTCAGCTTATGGATAAGACAATGTGCCTGGCGTTTAGTTGTCTGTAGTATAAGATTTGGACATAACTTTTCCAGTTACGTGACAAAGCCGTATCACAAAACGAGATACCGATATTCTACATTTCGCAAAAGGAATGACATGTTAGACCCATTGAATCATATTTTGTATTGGATCTTAGGTAAATTTGAAATGGTGTATAACAGGATATGGATCTGAAAACATCCTGCTATGATATACCATTATTACACACATGTCTAAAAACAAACGCAGAATTGAAGGATTAAAAGAACAATAGCAAAATGACATTCAGAAATGTGATGTCATATTCAGTTTTAACCTTTCGTTTCAATACCTATCACAACCTCTGTTGCCGCCCCTGGACACAGCTCAGTCTGTTTTCCTGAACCCCACCTGTTCCTGAACGCCTGTCATTAGCTCTTCTGCGAAGACCTTGAGAATATGTCAAATACCAAACCTCTCGGGAAAGGAAATCACTCAAAACAATTACCCGAACGTAGATCCTTGTTCTTTGGGGAATTATTAGGGACTAGAATCATTTTTGGCCGAGGACACAACTAATATAAAACCTCTTCCGTAAATTACACGTGATATTAATTAAGTGACCTCGTAACACATATGAGCATACGAATCTCTAATGCTATAAAAATAGAAGATAATCGCAAATGGACAGCTTTTCGTAAACATCAAGATGAGCCTTATTCAGATGAAACTACTATCTCAATAAAATGTCGAATATCCCACTCTTTTCTCCAGGGTTCAATATTAGGTCCTTTGCTGTATCTACTTTACGTAAATGATAAAAACATGGCATGTCCGAGTAAAATTTCGTCTTCTGCTGATGATACTACCATGTACGTATCTGATTCAAATATTAATCTTCTGTATTCCAAGGCTAACAAAAGTTTCAAAGAATTATTCAATTGGTTTTGTGCCAATCGATTGTCATTAAATGCCAAGAAAACTAAATATATGATGAATAACCATGATGAATAACTTCTTGTGAAGAACCTGCCACTAAGTTTCTTGGTATATTGATTAACGATACTCATGGAAGTATCATACTGACCATGTGAACAATAAAATGTCTAAATCTATATTTGCCATTAATCAAGTAAAAAGATTCTTCCCACGTGAAAGTCTGGTATCATTGTACCACACAGTAATTCAGTCCCATTCAAATTATGGTCTACTAGTTTGGGGTAATGCCGGCTCATCTTCTCTTAAACGCACTAATATTCTCCAAAAACGTGCAATGCGACGAATACATACGCACCCTATAATTATAGCCATACAAACAAATTTTTCAAATCATCCAGTATCTTGAAGCTGCAACATTTATATGAAAGCCAAAATCTTCTATTCATGAATGACTATTGTCTTAAATGTCTACCTGTCTTTCAATGATATTTTTAAGCTTAACAACGAGATAGTCACCAATCGCCTAACGCGCCAGTCCAATCTCATACATCTTAACCGAAGTAATTCAAATTTTTCTAGAAAATTTCCTATTTTCATTTTTTTCTAAAAATTGGAACAAATGGTATGATTTAGTAAGCCGTGCTCGTTCGCGTTATGCACTGAAACGATCGTATGAAATTAAGCTTGTGTCATCTTATATCGACACTACAAAAATGCGATAATCCTATGTGTCCCGATTGTTTCTCATCTTAGACAAACAAATTCCACTATATATAAGTGCTTTAATAAGTTCGAACTTGAATATCTCGTGAATGCGAGTTTGTTCTTTCAAGTGAAATAATCAAGATTATACCACATATTCCGTTTTTATGGGTGTGCTTTTCGCATTTTTCCACGGATTCGTTTCGATTCATTTGACTAATATTTGTTCAACTTCCTGAATGTTCTTTTTTTGTTCGAAGGGGCAAAACAGGAAGACAGCACACGCTATTGTTTGGTCCTCTATTTCCAATTGTGCCATCCGTCTTCTATGAACTTTTGTAATAATATTTTTGTTCATGGAATTGAAATAAACTTCTTGTCTTGTCTTGTCTATCTACATATATCTTCATCCAACGTATGAAGAGATCCGAGTTCATCCGACCAGAATCTGAATACATTCCCAGCGATCCAGGTGATGAGCCTTTCATCAAAGTCGGCAGCATCAGGGTCACTTTACAGATCTTATTGAAAAGAAACACGTATACCAGAATGCTTACAATCTTAGATTGCATGTACTTTCCACAGAAGGGGGGGGGGGGGGGGGCAAACGACTGATCAAAGGGCCGCACATACGTATCTGCATGTATCTTCACTGGGTTCCACTATTCCCTGACCCTACACAGTATTATGTTCCTGAACATGTACTAACAAAATAACACTGAATTCGTTCCGGGCAAACTCCACAATATATCCACATATCTCTATTCCTGACCGAGTGCACTGGATCTGAAATGCCAATGGGATCACGGCTCCAAATCTCCAATGAGTGAATGAGCATAACACGAAACAAATTTGCAAATGCAGTTTCACATTTATAAATATATTAATCAATGAAGGTATTGGCCGAGGACACAATGGTGTGATTGGAAAAACCAGCTGAACGTGAATTAATCAAGGTGTCCAAAGAAGACAGAATACGTCCTAATGGGTTCTAGTAGTTGATGGGCTTTCTCGCGACCAGGCTTTATTCACAGCATTGTTTCTATAAGTATATCATGCGCATCATGTTAATAGCATTTAATGGTATTAGATTATCATCGAGCATCGATATTTTCCAATTTCCACAAAATATATGGTCACCACATTATCACTACATTATACAAAATACATTATGCGAACAATATCTCAAAAGTCCATTCTATTATTCACAGATAATGTTACATCTGAAAATAAGTATGGATTGTCGAAATATAATATACATGTAGTCTTGGCTTGCATAGTCGAGGGATAATCTAGTGGCTATATTGCTTATATATCAAACCAATTCTCTATTATATCTACACATCATTTGATGTCAACAAAGGCCCTGGAAGTGTTTACCATTCAGTACATGTTTGCCGTGATGACATGTTCATGTGTAATTATATTTTGTTACAACAATTTATCAACCAATAAAACTAGATTTTGGTGATGACAATAACAAATTCTTTACCATTCAGTACATGTATATACATGTTTGCCGTGATGACATGTTCATGTGTCATTATATTTTGTTACAACAATTTATCAACCAATAAAACTAGATTTTGGTGATGACAATAACAAAGTGCAACATTTTTTGGAATAAAAATAAAGTTCTTCCGCACATTTATAGCCAGAACCACACTGGCGTCATCACTAGCAAACAGTGTGTAAAATATAAGTGTTCTACTGCACATTTGATGGAAATAATTTACAACTGCCCAAGAACGTTACCTTATCAGAATGATTTAGAATTCCAAAACGAGTCATATGCAAAATGCGTATGGCACGTACATAAGTACTCAATCAAAATCCATGATCCACTGAGTTTATGATAGCTATCTTCCATATGTCAAAGTTAAAGTAATAACAATCCTAAACGTCGAAGTAATATATCTCACCTGTCGGGAGTAATTTGACTATGCACAAACTGCAGATATCAATCTGCGTGGGTTGTTGTATATGGTTCCGGTTCCCGTACATTCGAAATAAAATGCATGTGCGCATGATTCAAAAAGAAATATCATCTAAATGTCACGATCCATTACCATTATTGATTACTAAAACATTATGTGACGTCAACAGACCTAGTAATCAGTCATGTGCATATCTGTGAGGTCTTACTCAGAGAGATGCCATGTTTGGGTAACGACCGCAACTGTCTGACATATGTACGACCAATTTAAATGCCTTGTTCGGTATTCAGAACCAACACTCGTAAATTCTGTGATTTCTATTATCCCAGAAAAGAGCCATGAAAGAGTAAAGGCCATGACAGTAATGGGACAGATTGCTAATAATAGCGAATTGTGTTTCAGCAACAATGCCATGAAAGCCTGTTGCCATACTGTACTGGTGGCTTGGAAAACTCGGTGGTTTATAGTTGACATCTCACAGAGGATTATTTCTATTTTGATGCATCTCGCACACAATATCATCACTCAGTTTGCGGATGTTATTGTTGTGATATATTTTTGTAGCGTATATTCTCTTCTCTGATTTTGTAAAATATTTTGGCTATTCCCTTGATTTAGGTCTAAAGATATATCTTAGTGACAGACAATGGTCACGGCTCATTCTCAGAGATGTGATGAAGAAAAATAAGGGTTCGATAGTAGTCAGAAAAAAAAAACACATTGGGACTGTCCTAGAAAGTGTTAATATATATTAGATATTGAATGAGGTTATGTTGCCACCAAGGTGTTTCAGCAACAAATGAAATACAAAATCAAACTTCGTGAAACAAATAATTTAGACTTTTCTCTGAAAGGCTAATGAACTTAACTAAAGATATATGTCCAAAAAGTATCCATATCATGTTCTTTTCTTGATATTTTCAGCAAACCCCTCGACTGTGTGAGTTGCCAAAAACGTTTTGAAGTTTAAAATATACTGGTGATACAAAAAATACTGGATAAAACTGACAATAACTGGCAACTGCAATATCCACTCTGCAATGTCCACAAATACGTGTCAGCAGTTACACTCATCTTCAACGGTTATTGTGCATTTGGGTACATTCAGGGATAATAATGCAATATGCGGCAAGAGAAGACTGAAATACAACAAATACGGCAAGAGAAGACTCTACCACCACCAGTCCCTTTTGATGTAATTACTGATGTGGCTCAAAGTATGTGTAATCAAATCGCCGTGTAAAGTGGGTACTGAAATTGTCGGTATCAACAGTCAACAGTCAACAGTATCAACAGTCAACATTCCTGACAATTCGCTCCCACTTTAAGGAGCATCGACTCCATCAAATCACAGTAGTCCCGTCAATGAGAAACCCACGCAGAAAGTATAGAAAATCAGTGATTAGTTTTTGACTTAAAAGCTCCTTGGATCCCTCAATGCCATCTATCAAACTGTCAAGATAAAATCCCACCTCCTAAAGAAGCAATATTCGGCCTAACGGAGACAAAATTAACTGCCGTCTGTGTATTCGATTTCTCTGTCTCCTTATAAGAACGCACGGATTCTGGCCTAAAAAGGACTGATATCTCTTGTTCACATCGTAATTTCATCATGAGCTTATGGATAAGACAATGTGCATGGCGTTGAGTTGTACGTAGTATTAGATTTGGACAGTCAAGGATTCGCTCGTGAAGATAACATGACGTTTCCAGTTATGTTATAAAGCCGTATTACAAAACGAGACACCGATATTCTACATTTCACAAGAGGAAAGACATGTTAGACCCATTGAATCATTTTTCGTATTGAATCTTAGGTATATTTGCAATAGTATATAACAGGATATGGGTCTGAAAACATCCTGCCAAGATATACTATTACACACATATCTAAAAATAAACACAAATCGGAACGATTAAAAGAACAATAACAAAATGACATTCAGTAATGTGATATTCTGAAGAGACCTTCAGAATATGTCAAATACCAACTGGTCCCAAACCCTCGAGAAAAAAAAATCACTCGAAACAATTACCCGAACGTAGATCGTTGTTCTTTAGGGAGTCATTAGGGAGTAGGATCATTTTTGGCCGAGGACACACAATCAACATAAAATCTCTTCTGTAATTTACACCTGATTTTAATTTCCAATACTAGTGACCACCACGTGTTAGCCAAGACCAATTGAGAATATCACGAATAATCGATACAATGCCTTTTGATACTGACGTATCACATTTGAAATCACTAGAATGAATTACGTTATGAGTTCAGCGTTAGAATTATACCTTCTTTGACAGAATTGTCTTGATATCCCACACTTTCATGTCTGATTACGAAACCTTCATGTATAATACCCAGAAAAGATAAATGTCCATAGGAAAATATTGTGGTTATACTGCATAATTGAATTTACATTTACCTAAAAGTCTTGAGTGCCGAAAGTGTTTTTGTTTCCTCACGAATACATGAGAGGTACCAGTACAGTGTGTAATTCTGAATAGTATACATTTTTTATGGTTTGTATAAACATTGATAAACGTGCGCAAATATCACACAATATACCTTTAACTTTTCAGCTCTCAAAAATTTCGGAAATAAATTTCAATTTTCAGCTTATCGCTTCTCGCTGTGTTTACTTGTTACTCACAAGTGATGTACTAATATCCTGTCTGAAATATGGCATATACTTGTGTACTCAAGTTTCCATTTTCTGTTTAAGTGACCTCGTAACACAAATGAGCACAACGAATCTCTGATGCTATAACGATAGAACATCGCGATTGGGCAGCTTTTTGTAAAAATCAAGATGAGCTTCATTCAGATGAAACTACTACCTCATGTCGAATACCCCACATTTTTACAAACTATTTGATTCCTCTTGGTATTAGGCAAGTTTATATTTCATCTGTGATTATTTGCTCAGGATACACACATTTCTGGAACACACTCACGGAAGGTTATTGTCACGGAAATGATTGAGAAACCCACATCTGAATTGATTTTTTTTTGTACTTATCATAATTCTTTCGAAAACACTGATCACGTGCTTCCTTCATTGCATCCGTTCCAATCCGTTCAATTAGGCCATTGTCGGGAGGGAATACTTTCGTTATGTCTAGACACGTAGTGATTGGGTCTGATAAGCTGATTATCCCCTCATGTTACACAGTTAATTCTCATATTACGCCATGTAGGTCTATATACGTGTATATGCACGCTAGCTTTCGAGGGATTGCACAATAGACTTGACATCGCCAACAAAGAGTAATTTCATGTGCGGCCCTATAATAAGTTATTAATATCACCCCAACATGTGTTCATCCCATCAATTGGGAAGAATCGAGACTTTCCGGTCGGAGTATAATCTAATTATGCAATGGCCATAATGATTATAGACTGTTTTCGTAGTTACTGATAATGCTTGTTCAGAAATGCTTCGACCAATTCCATGTGTCTTCAAATGTTACATAATCCATCCTCTTGCAGTCAATGATGTGGGAAAATCAATTTCGAAACAACACTGGGGAACTAAATGATCAATTTCAACACTGACAGCTCAGTCAAATTCGCGGGATGAATTGTTTCACATCCCAAACAAAAACGCTAATCTTGTATATGACTCTAAATGTTGTGTTTTGTTTCTATTCCTCATCATCGGTCACAATCATCCCCACAATTATTCCAAATACAAAGAACATTTTCGTTTATCATGCTGAATCACACACAATGTGCTGTGAGTTGAAATTGTGTAATGCTTTGCACTCTACTCCCACAATTTTGCAAACAAGTTATAGATATTTTATCAATATTGCATTCCAATGTGATAACAAAGGCGACAAAATGCATATTCGCGTAATCTCACAATGATTAACCGCTGTAGGCTAAGAAATTCCTTTGTGTATACTTAGCGGCCATATTTTGTCATGAATCAGAGCTGAACTCGCGAAGTTTTTAAGAAACCCATTGAAGATTTGTATGAACAACACAATGTTCAGGTGATACGCACCCTCAAGCGGTGTTATTGTTATCGTGATAATATATCTACTCCGTATTATTACTAAGAATATACACCATAATTATAATATAGTCATATTCAATGGTAGTCATTCTCCCCTCACGGATATACAAACGTTATATACAAGTATACATCTATGGCTTGTATTGCAACAACTGATATGTCATTCACCAACTCTTTCTCAACGATATTTTCAGGATTTGATGGGGTACCGGCAACTATTGCAAATTGGTTGGAGTCGTTTAGTAAAGATTTTATTTGAATATCACGCCCAAATATTCTAAATTTGTACTTAACAAGTGTTTCTCCTGGTAAGTTATTTCAATACCGATTGTAGTTGCCTGTCTGTTTTCTTTCAGTTGCATTATCAGATATCCGTGAAATCAGCAGATCTTATGATTTTATTCATCAGTCAATGAATGGCTTAACGATAATAATAATAATAATAGTTTATTTTTATATAGCGCCAAACAAATGTAAACATTCTCGTAGCGCTTTACATAAAAACCGGTATTTTGACAAAATATAGTACAAAATTACACAAATGTAAAGTAAATAAAAGGAATTGATACATATATATATAAAAGAGAACATTTGATGAGATTGTAAAACATACTGGACAAACTAATTAGAAAGCTTGGGTAAAAAGAAATGTCTTTAGACTAGATTTGAATGAAGTTATACTGTTGCTCAATTTGATATGACTTGGTAAGGCATTCCATAGCTTGGGGGCGCACACCGAGAAACAGCGGTCACCATATGTTTTTGTGTTGCAGCGTGGAACTAGAAACTTTGTGGTCGAGTCACAGCGGAGAGAGTAGCCAGATGTAGGAGACACAGACAGAAGACTTGATATGTAGCCGGGTGCCTGGTTGTTGATTGCCTTGAATACGGTGAGCAGGATTTTGTATTGAATCCTATGACGGATCGGGAGCCAGTGGAGCTGGGACAAGACTGGTGTTATATGCTCGAATTTTTTAGTTCTAGACACAAGCCGAGCAGCACTGTTTTGGAGGCGTTGGATTCGGTCCAGTTGGACGTCAGGTAGACCGTACAATAAACAGTTACAATAATCCAGTTTTGTTATTATGTAAGCATGTACGAGTTTCTCGCAAGATGCGTCGTCTAAGAATTTTCTAATACGGCCGATGTATCGTAGTCCACAAAGTGCCGAACGAGATACATTTCGAACATGAACGTCCAGCGTCATATTGCTATCGAATACAACGCCCAAGTTCCGGACTGTGTCACTGTACGTGATGGCTGTTTGGCCACAATGTATGTCCGGGATGAGAGTTCTGCTTCTGAACCGAGAAACGAGATGAATGATTTCCGTCTTTCCATCATTTAGTTTGAGTTTATTCTGCCGCATCCAGGTTTTTATATCTACGAGGCAGTTTTCGAGGCAGTCAATGGTGGCTGACAGGTCTTCTGTAACATTGATGTACAGCTGGGTGTCGTCCGCGTAGCATAGATAGTCCAGCCCATGTTGGCGTATTATGTCACCAAGGGGGCCCATATACATGCTGAACAGTATGGGCCCTAGTACTGATCCTTGCGGCACACCCCACTCAAGAGTTTGAGGGGATGATATATCTGAGCCGACGCACACAGATTGGCTTCGATCATGAAGATATGATTGTATCCAGCACCATGCACAGCCAGTGACGCCATACCGACTCTCCAACCGTTCCAACAGGATAGTATGATCCACGGTATCAAAGGCCGCGCTTAAGTCAAGCATGACCAGCACGACCTGGCGACCTCTATCCAAGGACTCAAGGATATCATTATTCACACGAAGGAGCGCTGTTTCCGTGGAATGATATGGCCGATATGCAGATTGCATGATGTCAATGAGGTTGTTGGCGTCCAGGTACTGCTGGAGTTGGTGTGCGACTACCCGTTCGAGGGTTTTTGATATGAACGATAAATTTGAGATCGGGCGATAGTTTGATGGCTCATTAGGATCAGCATCAGACTTCTTCAACAACGGTGTGATGAAGGCTTGTTTGAATGGCGTTGGTACACACGAGGATCGAAGACTCTGGTTTATAATCCGAGTTGCGACAGGTAATAGGAGATCCAGACATGACTTGAAAAGCCAGGATGGGATTGGGTCACAAAGTGATGACGATTTGATTGCCTTGGCTTTGACGATGGCCAATATGTAGTCGGCTGTGACTTGCTGGAAATCACACAAGGATGATTCACACAATTGTTGTGGGATCACACTCAGTTCTGGTATGGGGATGTCTAAATCACTGCGGATACGCCTAATCTTGTCAGCGAAGAACATGCTGAGTTGATCTGCGGTCAAGTGTTTTGGCACACTGGCTTTCTGTGATTTTCCAAAGTCCGAGTTTATCAATGTAAACAAACTGCGAGTGTCACTAGCAGTTATTTTGTCTCGATAATATTGGCTTTTTGCAGATTCCAGTGCTGTAGCATAGTCAGAACACTTCTCCCTGAAAAGTTGGCGATGGACCTCGAGTCCAGATTTTTTCCAGGCACGTTCTGCCTGTCGTTTTACGAGTTTAGCATGATGCAATGTTTCAGAAAACCACGGTGACTTTGGGCGACAGGATATGGTTCTGGTTTTCAGAGGTGCGATTTGATCCAATACATCATTCAATGTTGGAGCATATAGATCCGCAAGTTCACTATCAGGGGCATTGAACAGAGCTGAGGAGGATACTGAGTCCTTGAAATTGTTCAGACACATCTGTCGAATTGGTCGGGATTGGATCTGTTTCTTCACTAATGATGCGCGGGGTATTCTCAGACGGCACACCAATGCAGCGTGATCAGACGGCTGGTCGTATCTAACTTCTATGCAGTCTATCAGTCTGTCATCGTTTCTGGTGATGAGTAGATCGAGTGTGTGGCCTTTATTGTGTGTAGGAACACTAACATGCTGCTCCAGAATTTCGGATTCGAGAAGATGTAGGAATTTCTGAGCATCAGTTGAATGATGATTGTCAACTTGGATGTTGAAATCACCAGCAATAAGTAAGCGACCCGGAACGAGTGTAAGTGACTCTAGAAGAGTGCTGAACTCGAGCATGAAGTCGGAGAATGTGTGCTTGTTTGCCTGGGAGGTTGGTGGACGATATATCAAGATGTGACGAATGGCTTCTGATCCAGAAGTTATGGTCACGTCCATGTGCTCGAAAGACTTGAAAGTTTGTGACTTGTTGACCTTGGTGTGTAGAGAGTCACGTGCAATAACAGCTACTCCACCGCCGGTGCGGCGTCGGCGGGGATGAGATAGGATTTTATAGCCTTGGAGAGCGGCTTTCAGATTCCCGATAACACAGTCATCAGAGCTTGTACCGTTGAGCCAGGTTTCACACAATGCCACAATGTCACAAGAACTGTCAGTAATTAAATCCACAATATTAGCTGTTTTCTGACACACTGATCTTGCATTCCACAGACAAAAGTTCAAGGATTTACCAGCAGGTTGCAATTGACTCGTGGTTGACAAGGAGATCAGGTTCGTCGCTGAGATGCACTTCTGGCTTGGGACATCACGGGATGACTCATCACGGTTGGAGTGACAGACAGGTATTGTTTTAATCTCAAAAGTGTCAACAGTCACAAGATTTCGGATGTTGGCATGACACAAAGACCTATTGTGGTCTGGCCTAATCCCATAACGAGGTGTAATAACGACTGGAATTGGCCTCCTGAGCTTCACACCTCCACGGCAATGGCGACTTGTATTTATCCCAGATGAGTTTATTGTTCTACACATGACTGTGGTACGGCTGAACGACTTCCAAAACAGTGGCACAGTTGTTGTGGCCATGGCGATATTGATTTTTTTCAATTACACTAGATGATATGAAAAATATGAATATCCAGAACGATGTAATCCAGATGGAAAGCTTTCAGCAAACGTTCACAATGTGGTGTGTAGCATCTTATCCGTCTATAGTCCAAGTCTGAAAGCAACAGCAAATCTCCAAACGGTATGAAACATGGAGTTAAATATCCGAGAAATTGTTTGTGTGCGACAGCTAGAACAGCGCTATACAATTATACGATCTACTAGTGGATGTACAAAATTGACACAAAATTGGTATCCATTATATGAAATGTAGCTATTTCAATCGTTCTGTATTCTAATTTTATCTGTTTCTAATTTCATAAGCAAAAGTCAGTTGTGTGTTTGCGACCCATTTGAATCAAGATTTGTATTAGTCGGATTTCATTGAATTATAAATTAGACATTTTCATAGACTAAGAATCCGACCGTGGAAGAATGATTGTGTACTGAAGATATGAATGGCTTCTATTTGTTGTGGAAGTTATTTTTAGAATCAACCTGAATAATAATAATTAGAATTTTATCGGTCTACCAATTATACCAATCGGGTATTCATTTAAATGGCAAAGTGAACCTAGACACGGTCGTGATATACAACTGTCAATGGATGTTCGACGATCGGAGATAATAATGGGACAGTTTATCGCATGACGACTGAGATACAACAGACACCATTGACTACGCCAATCGCCTCTCGGACTTGATCAGAGAGAGAAGTACAAAATACACGAGTAGAGCTCAGAACGCGGCATCAAGTGGGTGCAAAAATTGTCAGTTTCAATGACACGGTCTCAGTCCTGACAGCCCGCTCCCACTGTTAGGGAACATTGGACCCGTAATGTATCTATCATCCATCAATTCTCATTGGAACACAGAATGAGAAACCCACGCAATAGTACAAATTATATCCTTCCTGCATTTGAGAAGAATATAGCTGTGACAATGTTTTTATTTCTCCAAATCTCAACTGTTATTTCATGAGCATAATTGGTAGGATCCTTGCAAGGTGCGAGGTGTCATCAGAAACAGAAAACAATGTGTTCACCGGGAAGTGCTGGTTGCAATAAATATCACGGAACATGCAAAATTGGTTGAACTGTCAACTTATACGTCAGAAAGGTATGCCTTCTGTATTTAAAAGTAGATATATAGTGTCTGAAGCATTACAGTAGTATTGAGACATCAAATTTTTTTAGACTGTAAACTTCTTTTCTGTCCGTATTCACATGTAGGTAGTCCGACCACAAATCTATCTGCATTTTTCTGTCTCTCTGCTCAATCTGAATACGTATTGCTATCACCATCCGCGACATCCGTGATCTACTTCGACAACCATCAGCAGTAAACTATAGATCATTTGTACACTGTGTCGGTTTTGGTTGTCGGTGCGGGATCGCCAAAATATCTAAGCATTTCCCGGCTATGTGAGGAAGTGCTATAACAATAAACGAACCATAGATATTCCAGATGTTCACACGTGTTTGGGATCATTTTTTCCAATGTTGGAACTATTGCGTAGAAACATTGAGAACAGTGTGCCGGTCTATCATCGAGGTTTGCATGGTACCGAGGTCAGTGGAATAATTAGTTCATATCAATCGTGCTTGAAGAAAGTTCATCGAATTTTATATTCACACATGCCTTTCTCGAAAGCCTTTTGACAACCAGTTAAATAGGAATCCCATAACGAACAAAAAGGACAAGCACCATCACAGTAAAATACTGTAGCAGTATTACAGTAAAATATTGTAAACCTTTTAACATACTGACAAAAAGTACGATTTACACGTAGCCTCAGTCTTATTGATATTTATTTGAACATTATACCAAGATGTATATACGTTATGATCTCTTACTACCAGTACAACAAAATCAAAATGAACAACGTGCCACCGTGCTCTCGCGTCTATCAGTTCAATAACATGTGGGGTATATTTTGTCGTGCCCAGACACAGCTTGGTCTGGTGGCTTGAATACCCACGTGTTTCGAAACGTTTGTCCTTGGCAATTTTGGCAAAGACCTTGAGATCTCAAATGCTAATGCACCCATAATCCCCGAGGAAACGAAACAACACAAACCAATTTCTTAAATGCGGTTCCTTTTGCGTTAATTAATTAGTCAATCGACTAATACAGGCAAAGGACACACGAACTTGAATTTATATGTTTTGTAAGTTACTTGACGAATACATGGTTGTTATTATATTGATGGTTCAACATTATATTTTGATGAATAACGTGTAACCATTCAAATCACATGGTTGAATTGAACTAACAAGATCGTCAATGGTATAAACATCTCTCGGACACCACGATGTTGATATTTCATGATTTTTTCCCCTGAAATATGGACCCTGGATGTGCTATACACGTAGGTTAAACTAAAACGGTATATACACCTGTTCGCACGCGAGTGTCGTGAACATCTCGCATACTGAAATTAAACGTGCACCCTCTGGTCATTTTCGGACAATGAGCCAACTTTGCAAAATAATGGAGAATTTACCTGCTCAGCGAGAGTCACGTATTCACAGCGAACGACATCACACATGTTTTCATCTATGAATATAGAGAGAGAAATACCAAGTCATTTTCTAAACTAAATCACAGTTTTGCTCATAATGCAGCGGGTACTACTTCATATTTTCAGTGTGTGTCTATCTTAGTCTTAGAATATTCAAGGTTGAATATTAGCCATTCATCCAAGGCATGTATATTTATAGAAGGTACAAGATTTTAGATATATGTTTAATCGTGGTGGATAGGGCATACTGTAGATAGGGGCAAATGTGTTTTGCATTCAGTATACCGCTTTGGTGGATATATCACCTGAATATATTTCACTTCACTGTTCAGAAGGCTTTTCGCTGTGAGTGACGTGATATTCACACGTGATACCACTCAACATTATAGGATGTTAGCATCCTGTCTGTATGTAATGTGACATATGCTTGTGTGTCCGAGTTTCTATCATCAAACCAGTCATCTGATGGTTTACTCAACAATGTTTTCAAAATGTAAAGCTGTATCATCCATATACATATTGTTTTCAATATTAAAGCTATAATCACTTTTAGAATTGACAAAATTTATTTATTCTGCGGTAGCTTTGTATTGTCTATAGAATGAGAAATCGTACAAATTTGGGTCTGAAAATGTGTATTACGTGCCTAAATTGAGTTGCCAAATCAAGATTCAAACTGGGGCCAGTCAATCTCGCATCAATTTTTTCCTCAAAGCGGCCCGCGTTGCGAGTGAGTTCTACACACATGACGTCATTGGTATTTGTCTAGATACTGTGGCAACCGGCAATGTGGGCAGGCCGATCATTCTCTATCCACTCTTCTCAAGCACGATTAAACGGCAATTTTCTAAGTATCTGTTGTCGAATTGTGCATATTTCCTATATATTCCCGACTATCTCGAGATGTTCTTTCAAGTTTGCGTGACAAACAAGAATGCTAAATTTGGCTGATTTTAAAATTGATTCCAACTTTAATTGAGCATATTCTTCTTATCTTATCCGTTTCTGGAGTGATGGATTCGTGATAGATCATATCGTCCTTTATTTGGTAACAAGCAATCAGACTGGCAGGACGATATGAAACCTTTGACCCTGTTTGGTCATCGACGACATTCGCAGGATGTTTGGCACTCATTGATCATTGACGTCATTTATTGGCCTTGGCCCACTATCTTCATGGTGTAGCATGACAAACGCGACATGTGAGAAAATCAAATATACCTGTGTCGCTATTATCACAGTCAAATGCTTATTATGGCCCATGCCGCATTTTTCACGTCTGATGTGATTGGTGGATGATATTTTTTTACGATCTGCTTGCAATATCCACATCATATATTATTTGACTTCAATTCAATTATTGTTGCATTAGAAAATTTAAACAGACAGATACTTCATGGCGATTTGTGTGTTTTGCCAATGGAGTGCTTGAACACGTATTGCACCACTGTGACTTTCCACTCGTGATCACCATTTGCACGACTTGGATGGAACGCGGCATATAATGCATCCAAAACCTCGTTTGGGGTATTGGTCAAATATCGCACCATAAAAGCCCCTGTTGTGCCCACCATCCCACTCGATTTCAGCGCTGACTCCTGGTTAAATATTGAGTGGAAGTCCGTGAATTGGACGATAATATGGTCATGCATGTCGTGAATTTCACGAACAAAACTATTTCAATAGCTCCGCAGTTGATGTCGGGTATTTCACGGGCATGTCGTTTTTTTCACGAGTATGTTTATTTCTATCACACATCACTTACAGACACAATCGGATGAAAAATACATTTATACTGTCGTTCATATAAAAGAAGTATTTTTTAATATGCGTGTAATGCGCAAAACTTTTCCGGTCTGGGCTTGCTCGTAGGATGTGAACCACGGGTAACTCTAGGTTGCTGGGATAGATGGATATCTGGCCGGAAAAGACAAATACCAATCACTGTGGCCAAAGACCCGTTTTTTTCTTGCGTGATAGGGTCTCGTTCTCGCTCAGCTGCCTGTCTTGTTTCCTCAAAAACCACGACACGTTGTTCAGTCCGAGAATGTAGTTAGCCAGCACATTTGGTTGACTGAGAAACATGACTAATTGCTCCGAAAACCTAAGCAATTTGCGATATTTCTTGGTTCAACTGGTCTCGTTTTTGAGCTTTCTTCATATTGGTGAGGGTCCGCCATTAAAGCAAGGACTTTGTTTAACACCCTCTAAAATGCCATCAATTGAATACTAACCACATCTTCTGTGGTCCCTGGTGCATTATATAGCGGCTGTACCTGTGTGTTCATTTGATAAATTTTGAATAAATTGTACCATATTAAATGCACAGCAACATCATCTCCACTTTTCGCTTTCCCCCTTTTTATTGATTTCATTTTTTGGTCTAAAAAATCTTGGTCTCACAGAATTAGAATCTGACTAATAATATCGTCTCAAGATACACTCTGCTTACAAAATTCATAAATTTTGAACTGGTCAAACTAACACTGTTAATGGTGCTTCTCATTTCCAACGGGGAGGTAAGTCTACACTGCCGATTCTGTGAAGCCAACACAACAACATGACAATAGGGTGTCTCGCCATTGAAGCTGAAACACGATTCGTCATGATTGGCTATCTGTCCTGGAGCTTTCTCTTTCATGTTCCTTTCTGTGATAAGGATTTATGATTGTTGGTTCCAATAGCAGAGAAGACTTTGAATTGGTCGTACATCTGCCAGATAAAAGCAGTCGTTACCCAAATATAGCAAGCCCTGATTAAGACTACACATATGGGAACATGACGGATTCTTCGGTCCTTTGTCATCACATAAATACTTTAGAAATTATTAATGCAAGTATCATGACATATCTTTCAATTTGGACAATACCTCGGTTTATAAACATTCATTTCCGGCAGTGCCACAACAAAGAACTCCCCCAAAACACAAGTATGACTGTCCGACTACACAGTTAATTATAGTGTGGTCCACAATTTATACATAGCTCACATATTGATATCCTCAATATACTCGTATGATTATCTGTTCATTGTATTTCATAAACGAGTCATTCGTTGATATTGATGGCCTTATCTCAGACCATCATTATTGATGGATGACGCGTTTAGTGGAGCGTTTCAAAATCACCATTCGTGGTAAACTAATAATTACTGGAAATATTTTCGAGAAATATTTTGGCGAATGAAATATTTGCTGTTGTGATACAAGCCAGAGATACGTGTTAATGGCGTGTTACATAGTTATATCATCTCACAGAAAAAGTTTGATATATTAACAATACTTTTACGATGAATAATGAAAACCAAGGAACTTTGGACATATGTTCAGCATAAAGTACACTATATTTTGAAGTCGTGGAACTATTCTACTGACGCCAGCAATGATATTGCTCAGTGGTATACATCTACACCTCGATTTTGTCACCTTTGCTTAGCACAGATATCGCCGGTCAAGCATCTGGATCCATGGAGCAACGCCGATCTATGACATAGTCACGCGAATTAGAGACGGCTTCAAATATCCGTTTATTTCCACCCTTTTTGTTTTTTTTGTCTGACGAACATTATATAGCTAGATGAGAAATTAAATACATTGTATTTCTTAGGTATTCAATAAAGTGTATTTGATAGAATAACAATAAACAATATATTAATGTGCTGATCTGCACCATTAACAGGAGTAGAACTGCAACAGCTCTATTCATTCGATAGCTATTGAAACTATTGTTTTCAGCTACATCATTTTGGTCGGAGGCAGTTTCTGATAAGAGTATATGGCAGATGCTGACGGAAGGACACAAAACGCAATACTAGTGTTTTTTTGCATGCGTAATAAACATTCCTGCTTATTTACTTGAGTTATATTTCTGAAATCGGAGTTTCATAGTGCTGCCACGAAAGTATTACTTTTTTTATTATTAAAAACAAGAGACCTCTCGGCCATGAGCACTCCGTTCAAATAGTAGTACTAATACAAATGTTTTTTAAAAACGTGGTAATTGTGACCTTTCAAGGTCATCGAAGGTCAAATCCGAGGTCAGTACACAAATCATCATATATCCCTAAGGGTAAGCTATTTGCTGCGTACGATATTGATAGCTAATAGAATACCCGTATGTGTACAAAGCAAATAGCAGAAGAAAAGGGCCAAAAATTGTCGGTTCTGTCAATTATGATGAAATGTTGGTATAACAATGAAAAACACATATGCCCAATATGCGCATTCCACATAAATACGTATTAGACACTCACAGGTTATAGCCAAATATCAATATTCCCAGAAAAAGCATGTACCCTTCTGGCCTACCCCGTCTGAATTCAGCCATTCTCGCTAAAGTCCTTGTGAGAACGGCCCTTTTATTGTTCCTTGACGGGACAAACGACAACAGTGAGCCAGGTTTATGGCATAAAGATATCCATTCCGTCATTTGCAACTCCAACATTGTCATTATTCATACAAATCGGTCGGAGTAAACGCATGCTGTAGATATTTGTTCATATTTCTTCCGACTTAAAGTACTAGGAACATGAAAAAAAGATTAAGATTAAAGCACCATGTGAGCTGATCAGAACGGTTTTTACAGCATGTGAATATCTCTATCCCTTCAAAAGTTACAGTACTTCAAAGTTCGAATTGCCCAGAGTACAATTTGAAAAATCACATAGCTCATTAATATGCAAATTCATATGCATGATGTCACAGGGGGAACATGTTTTAATTAGATGGTTTTATTGGCTTATTGAAGTCTTAAGAAATTGTAATTATTCAACAAAGCTTATTCCACATGCTCTACATAATTGATAGTCAATGAATTTCACATCCGGATAGTTGCCGAAGTCACCAGCATTGATGTAAGGCCCCTAGCAACCAGGGTTGCTATGGCCCAAATCCACAGTCATATCGATAAGCAAACAAAACCAAAGGTGAAAATGGATGGACTCCACATGCATCATTAATATACAATAATCAAATTTTGTCAAAACCCCTATTCCTGGCAGTTAGGACCCATAGCAACCAATGGTTGCTAGGGACTCCAGCAGGTGAATAGTAACCATGGCAACAGTAACACTTTCAAAAACACTGATTATTGACCATGCGTATCAATGTTTGAAGATTAGGTTTGCAATCATTCTGACCAGATCAATTATATTAAGACTCAAACTTGCCTAATTAAAAATATTCCCCCTTCTACGTCACGAATATCTCATTTGCATACTAATTAGCTTCTCAAAAAATCCTGAAGTGTTCAATCCAGCATATGTCATAACCTGCCAAAATGTGACATTCAAATGGCCATAACTTTTTAACCAATAGAGATATTTGCATGCAGTAAACAGCATTTCACTCAGCAAAACTAGGTCTATCATTCGAGTTCACATCATATTTTCATGTTCCTAGTACTTTAATCAATCTCACCTTATGATTAATCATACTAAGGTCACTGATCACTGATATATCACTAAATTTAGATGGAATATAATTCAAAAAGGAATTTATAGTCATGTTTACCACCAATCTGTAAATTAGAACTTCTAAATATATCCATTGTGGGTGCTTGTACAGTTCACATGTGCATTAGGTGCATGTGGGAGGGTCAGTTTCAAAGTTGTACTGAGAGTTCAGGATAGCTCCGAGAGAGTTACAACTTACATACAAAGTATCATATACAGGTAGTTTGATAATATGCAGTTGCATTAGAAGATTTTTAAAAGTTGTCCTATTCAATGCAGAAATTTATTTTCCCCATTTTGTGCACTTTTAACATAAATCTGATTTAGTTTTCAAGGTACAGTAGTTATTTGATGTATGAGATGAATAATGAATCATTTTACTGTGATCAGGGTGCTAACTTGGGAATATGATTAAACATATATGAAAAGAGCTATAATTAGCGATGAAATATTTCATTAGGCAATATAGTGTGGGGTTTGCCATCTAAAATATATCAGAATTACCTCATAGATTCATTTTATTATAGTTTCATTCAAAATATCACCAAAACAAATCCGAATTTCCCCTTTATTTGATGAAAGCTGCAGTGGCAAGGTGCTGATTTTTTCACGCCTCGTTTGAGTATTGGGTGGTGTATTGCAATTAACGACCCTTGATCCTGTCAGTATCCAATCGTCATTGATATAATTTTGTTTCATATTGCTCCATAGATATCAAATTAGCCAAAAATTACGTTTTTGTTGAAATTCAAATAAGTTTTGTGAGTGTTTTCATACATGATCAGACTGTAATTGAATTTGCGTTTTTCAATTATTAAAGTACTAGGAACATGAAAAAAAGATGTGTGCTCAGATTAAAGCACCATGTGAGCTGATCAGAACGGTTTTTACAGCATGTGAATATCTCTATCCCTTCAAAAGTTACAGTAATTCAAAGTTCGAATTGCCCAGAGTACAATTTGAAAAATCACATAGCTCATTAATATGCAAATTCATATGCATGATGTCACAGGGGGAACATGTTTTAATTAGATGGTTTTATTGGCTTATTGAAGTCTTAAGAAATTGTAATTATTCAACAAAGCTTATTCCACATGCTCTACATAATTGATAGTCAATGAATTTCACATCCGGATAGTTGCCGAGGTCACCAGCATTGATGTAAGGCCCCTAGCAACCAGGGTTGCTATGGCCCAAATCCACAGTCATATCGATAAGCAAACAAAACCAAAGGTGAAAATGGATGGACTCCACATGCATCATTAATATACAATAATCAAATTTTGTCAAAACCCCTATTCCTGGCAGTTAGGACCCATAGCAACCAATGGTTGCTAGGGACTCCAGCAGGTGAATAGTAACCATGGCAACAGTAACACTTTCAACAACACTGATTATTGACCATGCGTATCAATGTTTGAAGATTAGGTTTGCAATCATTCTGACCAGATCAATTATATTAAGACTCAAACTTGCCTAATTAAAAATATTCCCCCTTCTACGTCACGAATATCTCATTTGCATACTAATTAGCTTCTCAGAAAATCCTGAAGTGTTCAATCCAGCATATGTCATAACCTGCCAAAATGTGACATTCAAATGGCCATAACTTTTTAACCAATAGAGATATTTGCATGCATTAAACAGCATTTCACTCAGCAAAACTAGGTCTATCATTCAAATTCACATCATATTTTCATGTCCCTAGTACTTTAACTATGTCCAAATTTCGATTCTGTGGAAATTAGCCCCATTTGATTCTGTATTTCCTCAAGCTCAAGATTATTCAACATATGTTATTTCCTATATGTCCACAATCGTTTGCTTGGCTGTAAATTCGATAATAAAAGATATATTAGCTATTTTGTTCAGTGACCTTGAATCTGAAGTCCAAGTCAAATTTAATGTCATCAGAATATTTGGCATATGTCATTCCGATATGCTCACAATTCATTCATGAGCAGTAAAGTCGATGATAAGCGAGATATTAGCTTTTTTGTTCTGACTTTGGAAATAAGATCAAAGTTCAGGATCAAGGTCATGAGAATATGCAGCATACATCATTTCCTATATGTGCACAATTGACTCATAAACTGTAAAGTCGATAATCAGCCAGATATTAGCCATTTTGTGCTCTGATCTTGAAAAAGAGGGCAGAGGTCGAAATTCAAGATTATCAAAATATTCAGGTTCAAGTTCGTTTTAAATATTAACCATATATCATTTCCTATTAATGCACAATCCATTCCTAAGCTGTTAAGTCGATAAAAGAGAAATCTTAGTCACTTTGTGCTCTGACCTTGAAAATGAGGTCAAAGGTCAAATTCAAGGCCATCGAAATTTTCGGCATACATCATTTTCTATATGTACACAATTACTTAGTAATTCCCGAGCTGTAAATTCGATAATAAGCGAGATATTGGCCATTTTGTGCTCTGGCCTTGAGAATAAGGCCAAAGGTCAAATTCAAGTTCATCATTATAAAGCATGAAAGAATTTAACATGGGAGAGTCCCATTCGAGCCAAAATGGCCCACTTCGAGCGATTCAAGGGCCAGGAAACTTATACACAAGACAGGGGTTTGTTTTGCGGGGTCTTATGCATCAATAAGAAAAATAAGTTACCAACAGATTTTGAGAAAATGGCGGCCAAATCCAAGTTTGGCCCTTTTGCCGCCATTTTGAAAAAACACGATAATAAAAAAAAAACCCACCTCTGGAAATATCTTTTTTAGTATTTTGTGCCAATTTTTTTAGAAAGATTTGACTGTGAACACACCATGACATCACGTGACTTACCAGCCCTATGTGAATGGACACCCACGCGCTGACCAGTCACACATTGTGGAGTATTGTGCCAGTTTACCACAACGTAGATGTGAGTTCTATTCAAGATAGTGAATGAGTAAACCAGTAATGAGTATACACGTATACAAGTTAGTAGCTGTTCACATTCATTAAAATATAAACATACAAAACATGTCTTACGTCTGTCTATTTTTGACATGTTTCAATCAGAAGCAGTTTTCCACTTTTGATACAATCCCCGTCTTTACTCTACCCGTATAGGCACTTTGGCTATATGCTGGGTGCATAAGATGTATTTAACATAAGCACCTAAAGTAAAACACCGCTACTATGCATCATACGTTGATTTGATTTAACTTTATTGCGCTGTGTTGTCACAGCTAATGATGTCATACATGACATTGCCAGATCACGGGGAGAAACATTGTGCCGGAATGTCGAACACCGCCGGATCCGCAATCCCATTCCGCATATTACCGTAGTTTTGAATGTATGAAGCAAACTCGCCGGTTGCTGAAACAAAACAAAAAAGTTATATATATATGACTCGATCGTGTGCGCACAGCACATAACTCGGATAGCTTCGATCTTGTTTATGAAAAATGAGCCCAAGGGCTAAGAGAGATTACCGGAGAAATGTTCAGTTTTAAATCATAACATTTCTTATTCAAATTGTCATATTGACCTTTCATGGTCATTGAAGGTGAAATTTGAGATTACCATTGACACTGCAACATGATTTCCCATTTGATACTGCCAATGTTTAAGGTATATCTTGAAGAGTTTATTCCATACAGCTCCCATACAAGAGTTCGGAAATGTTTTCAAGTTAAGTACATGTAAATGGAATTGGGTCAGGGTCAAGTGGTATAAACATAGCCATTCCATGCTGTCCCGCTACCATTGTCGAGTAACTGTCACCAACACATTACTCTATTTCGTATTTACAATACTAAATACTTTGTTTACTTCAAGTTCACCGCGTCACACTTGAACATGGCGCGTACGAACGTTTTGTTTATACCACTTGACCTGACTTAGAAACATTTCCGAACTGGCCGAGGTCAAATTCAAGGTCATAACAATATTCACCATATATTAATTCATTCATGTCCACAATTGATTCCCAATCCGTTAAGTTGATAACAAATAAAATATTAGCCATTCTGTGCTCCGACCTTGAAAATAAAGTCAAAGGTCAAGTTCAAGGTCATGAGAATACTCAGCATATATAATTTTCTACATGTACACAACCTATTCGCAAACTGTAGAGTCGATAATAAACAAGATATTAGTCATTTTGTGCTCTGACCTTGAAAATAAGGTCAAATTAGGTCAAAGGTCAAATTCAAGGTCACAACAATGTGCAGCATATATTATTTCCTATAGGTTCAGAATTGATCCCTGAGCTGTAAAGTCGATAATTAGCAAGATATTAGCCATTTTGTGCTCTGACCTTGAAAATGAGGTCAGAGGTCAAATTCAAGGTCAAGAGAATACTCAGCCTATATCATTTCCTATATGTTAACAGTTGATTCCTAAGCTGTAAAGCCGATAACAAGCGAGATATTATCCAAGTTGTGGTATGACCTTGAAAATAAGCTCTCAGGGTCACGAGAATATTCAGCATATATCATTTCCTATATGTCCACAATTGATTCCTAAGCTGTAAGTTCGAAAATAAGCGAGATATTGGCCATTTTGTGCTCCGACCTTGAAACCGAGGTCAAAGGTCAAATTCAAGGTCACGAGAATATTCAGCATATATCATTTCCTATATGTCCACAATTGATTCCTAGTCTCTAATCTCAATATTAAGTGAGATATTAGGCATAATGTGTCAAATTCAAGGTCACGAGAATATTCAGCCTATATCATTTCCTATACATGTATGTTAACAATTGATTCCTAAGCTGTAAAGCCGATAACAAGCGAGATATTAGCCAATTTGTGGTATGACCTTGAAAATAAGGTCAAAGGTCAAATTCAATGTCATCAGAATATTCAGTGTATATCATTTCCTATCTGTTCATAATTGATTCCTAAGCTGTAAGTTCGAAAATAAGCGAGATATTGGCCATTTTGTGCTCTGACCTTGAAACCGAGGTCAATGGTCAAATTCAAGATCACGAGAATATTCAGCATATATCATTTCCTATATGTCCACAATTGATTCCTAGTCTCTAATCTCAATATTAAGTGAGATATTAGGCATAATGCATCCCATTATAAAGCATAGGAGATTTAACATGGGAAAGTCCCATTTGGGCCGAGTTTGGGCCAAAATGGCCCATTTCGAGCGATTCAAGGGCAACGAAACTTATACACATCACGGGGGTATATATGAGGAGTGTTATACATCAATGAGAAAAAAAGTTACTGAACAAATTTTGAGAAAACGGCCATCAAACTCCAAAATTGGCCATTTTTTGTCAAAAATGGCCGCCATTTTGAAATAATTGCGGAAATCACAAAACTAAAGAATACCTCCTTCTTGGAATATTTTTAGGCATTTTTGTGCAAAATTTCAGAAAGATTCGATCGTAAACTTTAAAGATAAAAATGTAGACGGACGACGGACGCAACGCCACGCCAATAGGTTATCGGATCAAAGGTCCGGCAACTACTTTCAAAGTGGAAAAATTTCAAAGCAAATGAAAAAGAGTCCAAAAATGACTAACACAGTACAGGACAAAATCAATACGTACATGGTCTCCTCGCGAAGGTGTTGGCGTAAAGAATGCCGCAGTCATAGTCCCAGGTGTCGTATCTCCGGAGCACCAGGCCATCTCCCGTCCCCTGGTCCATGTTGGAGAAGGCCCAGCGTGTCGTGCGAGTGTTCAACCCAAGCAAGAAGTCAGCAAGTTTGACGCTGCCCGCATCTGTGTCAGAAACATCATTCCAAAATAAAAGAACAAAAACATGATAATTAAAATATCGGCATGCATTTATTTTCAACCGGCATTCCCATTGTGTCCATTTCTGTGTCATCCAGTGACATGGATAGTAACATGACATGTAAGTCACGTGATGTCATGGTGTGATTTCCAGTGGCAAACAAACATACACCTTTTGTTTAATATTGGTAGAACTCCATTCAAAACTCAAATATTTCAGGTAACACAAAAGGCGTATGTTTGTTTGCCACCGGAATAGGGATGTAAAGCGGAAATATGATCGGTGAAATTCCAATGAAATATTCGTGAATAAGGTGTCACTGGGAATAAACCTATTATCGCCCAATTTCTAACAACGTCAACAACTGCTGACATAGCATGTCTTGTGTCAAATAAAAACTTTAGCGAAAGTACAAAGCAGGCATACATGTGCCACAATTAATTAGAATAACAGGCCGTCTACCGGCAATTTTGCCGGAGCAAGGCTTTATTCGAGTTGCCGTTTTTTCATTGCCTCTTCGAAGCTTGGATATGTTGTGGAATCGGACACTTTTTATCTTTTAGAGCAGTTTTTTTTATATCTTCATCGCGTATGGATACTATATTACACTGAAGACATCATTTATATACTTAAAATTACCATATTGAATGCACCCCATGTTGAAAGATAGGGAGGCGTCAGGTGCTTATCCCCAGTCCGAATAAATTCATTGGAATGTGTTTTCGATCAGTACTTCCGCTTTACAGCCCTATCACGCCATAACGGCACGCGACTCACAGGCCCCACTGGTCGACACACTAGTGAGATTGGTGAATCTATTGGTCTGATTTCTCATCTCGGTGTATACAACGTGTATAGAGATCTTCATTATATTTTATGGTTTGCAGATCTTCGAATGTACGAAGTCTCAATCATTACTACATATCGATGGGAATTGATTTCGCATGCGTTTCGTATATGTTCCCACATGTAGCATACCCCCACATAACTGAGGAAAATTATCATTATTATCAGCAGTTGTACACTTTACTTTCACAAGGCAGCGCCATTGGAGCGAGTGTTGCTTCCGATGCACACGTCCCATTCTGGTAGACCAGATACACCGTCTGAAATGTACAATATACATGAAACCAATACCTGAGTATAAAGTACGCAAACGAACAGAATTACAAATACATGATTAAGGTTGCTTTTCACCTAGAATCCAATGCTAATCAACCAATTATTGGTATATCTTATTTGGACAATAGCTCAGCAGTTCCGTGATTGATTTTTTTTAAATGTCTGTGTATGTTATATACATAGTCACAAGGCTGCTCCATTTGCCAAACTGGAGAAAAAGTTGATATTATACTGATCCAGAGCGTTAAACACCATCTTTCAAATGATCTTCAGATTTCTCGGACCTTGATCACCAATTTTGAATTTTTGTCCAACCTTAACCATGTTAACATACCGATTGTGTAAATTTTGTCCATGGATTTTGAGTTTAGTCTTGCGGATTGTTTGGTGTTTGGTATCGTACTAGTCTTCTTAACTATGAGTAGATTACTCATCATAGAACAATAAAATACTGCCTGATTTGAGGTTGACCTCAAATCTTTGTGGTAATTTGATGATCAAATTTGTATGTTCTATATCATCTGCAGTGAAAATACACAGGGCAAAAGAAATTGATCGTCAGCCGTATAATTGACCTTACGACTAAAAACTTTTTCTGTGAAGTGTACACCTCGGACAAATATTGCCTTACAATAGTAGTCCCCTCGGACAGACAACTCAATGCATACACCGTCGTAAGGTCAATTAACGTCCATATTCGGTGACATTGTAAACGCACTGGCAAGCTCTACGGATAATTGACCTTACGACTGTCATGGCTAAACACCTTTTCTATAAATCATACACCTCGGACAAATTTTGCCGAACAATAGTAATCCCCTCCGACAAACAACTCAAAGCATACACCGTCGTAAAGGTCAATTCAGTGGTTTTTGTTGTTTTCTATGATAGTAGGCTATACAACCAAAATTGCTATAACATCTCACACCTGAGTACAACGTTTCCGACCGCTGAGCAATGACGATATTCTCATACAAATAATCCGCTAAACGTGTACTTAGCGCTTCACTGACTGCGGCGCAAGAAAACAATAGACATACATATTTGCACATCAATTTGTCGTGGGTGGAAATATGGGTGGAAATCTTAAAATCGAACGGTAGGTTATTGGTCACGGTCATGTTCACTACATGTAGTTCAGAAATTGCATCATGTAAAGCTGTTTGTGCGCTACGTAAGTTACATTTGTACAAGTGACATTCGACTGCATATAAATACTAAAATATTAATGCTATACATAACATATATTTCAATTTTCATGGAAATGTGTCGAAAAACAGCCGAGATATCAGCAAAAATGCAACATGGTATCAATCGTCCAAATAACAAGATTATTGAGCGATAAGCAATCTTAAACAGCAATGGTCTTAATAATGTGTTCACCATGCACATGTATTCATATCAGCAAATTGAGGGAGCCATTCACAAAATAACACCTTTATCTTGGTCAGTGATTGTGGGTTTTATCGTCATGTAGCATCCGAATGAAAAGTGTTACCTCTGCACCATAGTCGAAGTAAGCGTAGGAGAGTCCGTTGTGGTCCCCATCTGCCGTGTAATTCATTGTAATCTGACTGCGGTTGAAGTCATAATGGTACCTGAAACATCACGAGTGTACAAACTCATATCAAGGTCCAAATATGAAAAATATCGAACACCCCATTCTTTTGACTTATATATCTATAAGTCACAGTATAGGCAATATACTATACAATATAGGCGCAGTATCATATGAACACGTGTATACGGCATGTGTCGTGAGAAAAAGTTTCCAAATCTTTAGTACACGATCCTATATAGTACACGATTCTATGGAAAAACGAACCACATCTCATCGATGTATGAATACAAAATACATCGCTGGAGAACGATAGGACCAGTAACTAATAATCGGTATCCTTCAGCATCGCAAAAATATCAGCGAAGAACGGGTAAACGAGTCGGGGAAAGTATGTCCGAAAGAAGATGTATATATATTATCCTACATTCCTTCTGAAGATGAAAATTATTCAAAGCATATGTGTATTTACAGAGTTGTTGGTGACCGGTCCTAAAGATTGACCAATGGCTCCAATGTTAGACTGGTAAGTGAAAGTATTTTCATTTCATGCATTTTATATATGACGATCTGAACATTCTGTTCAAAGTTGTTTCCAAAATACAGATGCTAAGTATAGGCTATATTTTAAATTTAAAAACGAAAAAAAGGAGCATTCATGTGTGTATATGTTAGTTGTATTGGTGGTAATAGAATGATACTTACACTCCATTCATATTTGCAGGGAAATCGCGATATTGGCCTACGTGCATATGATCTCTGGGGGCTTCTCTAGGGTGCCGTTACAAATGTGGATATACCTGTGACGCATTGCAGGATTAATATCAAAACTACCGGAATTCCCAGGTTGAGGTGGATACCATTTTCACCTGAGTTCCCGGAGGGCTTTACACAGGATTTGCATGAAGACTGGATGATTTCATGAACAATATAAATATTCACCACAAAACGAAGCTCACGGACAAGCATGTTTCAAATGAATTGTCATCAATTATAATGAATATGTATGGTGGAATTATGCACTTTTATATGTGAATCTAATAAAATCTGTCCTATTGTATTTGTTTTGTTGTTTTGTTCACTCGGTTGTGACGAAATCATTCGAGTGGGTCGTCAAAGTTCAGTGCGCCAGGTATATAATATGTTGGTTATATACCTGCTAGCAGGTATATAAGTTAGATATCGACCGCTGGAGAACAATAGGACCAGTGAATAATTCTAAATACTTTGTTTACTTGAGTTCACCGCGTCACTCAAGTTTGAACATGGTGCGTGCGAACGTTTTGTTTATACCACATGTCATATCATGCGCTTTCCTCTATTATCAATAAGGATTGAAAAGGGGACACGCGGATTAAATGGTATTCATTTAGTGCGCGAGTAGTATTAAGGCGCAGCGTATGATACTTGGTCCCCTATTGGTAGAGGAGAGGTAGAGGAATAGAGGACGTCACGGGTGGACTTCACCATGTAGTAATAGTAGTAATGTATGTGTTTGTGGCGGAGGGGGAGGGAATTGTTTCCTGGAGACCGTGCACTAAGTGGGGTAATCGGTTCAGTGTCGCGCCTCTTTGAAATAATGTAAAATATATAAACTCTCTGCTTGAATATCAACAGTTCAGAATGAACATATCGCTAAACGCACGCACGAGTAGGCCGTAATGTATCGGAAGGGTTCTGATCCATCGTCCGAGCCCTCAATGCCGTGTTCAGTGAGCAATCCCTCGTGCTGATCAGGGAGACAGCAGGGGTCCGCCGCCGGCTGTGCTGCCGCCAGGGCCAAGGACACAGCTAGTACTAGCAGTATCACCATCTTGACGAACTGTGAACAGAATTTAATGTATGGCGTAGAGCATACTCATGAATATCGATGAATCGAATGATTGAGGGATATACTGATGTTACACAAGTCGCTTTTGTTCTGTAGTGATAAACCAATTGCAGCGAAAACGATGAATCGATTCAAACGTCTTAGTTTAAAATGCTTATAAATTATATACACAAATTCATAGAAATATAGTAACCATATGTGATATAGGCTTGGGTGATATTTTTGTCGTACATTTACCTTTAGGATGTTTCGTTGCCCAGGAGTTGAGTCAAAATATGGTCAAAAGTTTAATTGTAACGTTTCGTTTAGCTATCAAGAACGATAAATATCGGATATGGGAGTATGGGAAAGCTGGGATGTTCTGAGATAGCGAGAAGGCGGGGGAGGGTACAATTTGCGGAGTATCAAGTGGCGTAATTACACGGAGATATAAATCAGTGATGTTAGCATCTGTGTCTACGTTACATTTCTGGTGAAGCACCCTGTGTGTTCACACACTGGCTATGTGTCAACCTGGTGCACGAGGAGGTAACCGAGAGCAAAAAAAACTGCACTGGCTTGGCACCCAGAAATCGTTCATGACCCACAGTACGTAAATGAAAGGAAAGAGTGATCCAATTCAGAAACAATATATACAGTTTTTCTGAGCAAGAACATTCCAAGTATTTTGAATGTCAAAAACAAAATATCAACCATATTGTGACTGCCCGTCACAATCAAAATACAAAACTTCTCTGCCAGCATTTTGTCTGCAGTGATAAATTTATATTTTTCAAATCAGACATGACCTTGACAATACAGTGCCACTCAAGGACATTATAGGTCAGGTTCGGGGTCACCTACAGATCTGCCATTAGTGTTTGCCTATGTCCTATATGCTCATAATACACAACCTGACCGCTAAATAAGCCATGGTCTATGTACATATCAATTTGCAAATTTTAGTTCAGATGTGACCTTCGGACCCGCAACTGTTACAGAAGGTCAAAAATGGAGCCGTCACATATGACTTCTGATATGCTGTAATACAAACCAAGCTCTATCTGCAGCCCTTTCGTATGTTGATGTCAATTTACATATTTCAGTTTGGATGTGGCCTTGAGATTGGCCTTGAGAAATGACAAGATGTGGCCGTGTCATTTCCATTTCGGGAAAAATTGTCTCAGAAATAGAAATGGCTGCGAGGACCCAGAGAAATGACAAAATTAGTATTAAGGATGAAAAAGTAGGGAGGATGTACGGAGCCCCTGAGGTGACATACCAGATATATTTATTAATCCGTGCGCACGAATTAGTAAACCGTGTGCACGAATTAGTAAACCGTGGCCACGAATTGGTAAACCGTGCGCACGGATTACCTTAACTAACCTGTGGGCATGATTTAACAATCCGTGGGCATGATTTAACAATTCGTGCACACGATTTAACAATTTGTGTGCACGAATTAGTATTTCATGGCCACAGATTGGTATAACTAATCCGTGGGCACGATTTACCAATTCGTGGGCACGAATTAGTATTTTGTGCCCACGAATTAGTAAATCGTGCCCACGGATTGTTAATTCGTGGCCACGAATTGTTAAATTGTGCGCATGGTTTGGTAATTCGTGTGCACGGTTTGGTAAACCGTGCGCACGGATTGGTAAACCGTGCGCACGGATTAATAAATATTTTCGGTATGTCACCTCAGGGGCTCCGTAATGATGTGTTGGAGTGAAAAAAAATATATATATATGCGTTTATTTCGTAAGTTATATGAGAAGTACATTGCGGAACATTATAATACTAGTATGCAAAGGTGCCAAAAAGTTGACTAAACAGATAGAAGTGCGTGAAGTCGTGAAACAGTTAACCTATACACAATTCATTCAACCAAAAGATATTTCATCAGACGTGAGTACATTTGACTGGTCCAATACGAATTTGTTCACGTGTCTGGAATTGAGCAAATCCCATACAATAATTGCCGTGTCACTTACACATTCTTCGTTATTGGGTTTTATGTTATTACGTACATCGCTTATTTAAACATCAAGCCGTCTGCTCATGTATGTTATATTATTACTCACTCTTGATCCACTGCCATACAATGCAATTCTTTCACACAGATTTGTATATCAGCAAGCCTGAATATTCAAGGTAATACATACACTCAGCAAGCATGGATATTCAAGGTGATACATACACTTTGCGAGCATGGATATTAAAGGTGATACATACACTAAAAAAACATGTGGATATATAGAGATATGCACTCCAGGAAAGGAAATATGAATGATACCCAACGACGCTGATTTTTACCTCAGGTCCCAAAGTGATCAATGTATATTTAACAACAAAACGTTGGGTCCCCTTGAAATGGTAAGCAATAGCCTTCCCTTGATTGCTGAATCTATCAAGCAATATCATTTTCTTGATTCTTGAGTCTTGCAATATTTCAAGACTAGTATATAAAGATGAAAAAACACCCCAAAATTTTTTTTTGGTTAAAGTTGCAATATTTTCCTGCCTTGCACATATAAACATGATAAAATCTCCGTTTTTATTTCAGAAACCGATACAATTCAGGTACAAGTTTGGTTACAAAGGTAATCTGTTGTTAGATTGCCAACGGGGCATGGGCAGAAAAAAAGCCCTAATCGCCAGGTGGTAGCACTGGTTTAGTGGTAATATGACGACATAACGTTATTCATTATGGCGATACCATGGTATTACTCCAAACATACGGAATTTTCGCGCCAAATCAATGTCACCTGCATGCTTCACAACAGACGATATTCCTTAGTGATTTGGCGCCATAATTACCACTATTACAATGCTGCCACCTATCGAATGAGCTTGGTACACACCCCATTGTTTATGCTTGGAAAATTCGTAACTAGGTAGAGAATTGTCGTTCAGCCCCGGATGAGGCGTACCAAGTAAAATGATAATAGTTCATTCCATCACATGTAAAGATTACTACTAGATGATCTGTAGAAGGCTTGATATCAGTACATGTGTACCTGCGTCCACTTGCACTTTAACATTGTTTAATGGGTGTCATGTATGATACATCACGGACAAAATTAATACATTTTTTTCACTCTTTATTTGCCGATGAACTTTGACATTCCTCGTGATAGTTGATGCTATTCACTCACTCATCTTTACAGAGGAACGACTCCGAACCCGCGCTTCGCTATTTGCACCTGTAATTGGATAACAAGTTCTTGTTATCGAATAAATAAGTGTTCATATATCAATCTTCAGTAAAGTATGTTACACACATTATACTCATACGGTGCTACACTAACAAATAATAAGTATAATACAATATTATAATCAAATAATCACTAATGTACAGAGTGAGCCAGAAAAAGGATACCGAAAAACCATGCTTGTAGTGTATTGATAAAAAGTTATATTAATAATTCATAGTAAAATATCTAAAGAATTCAACACAGTGAACAGTCCCGAATCCAACTAAGCGCAGAACATGTTCAATATGAGTACCATTCCGGGCAAGACAGAGTTCCAGCTTTTGACAGATATTGTTGATCATGGAACAGATAATGGGGACGGTTAAGTACGTTATCACATACTGTGTTTCATCTGTTCATGGTTTAGCTTCATCAGAACATTTGCTCTTGATAGTACAATAGAGATGACTGCCCAGTGGTATTAAATGTAGAGAGGGCATGGAAATACCTTATTTCGAACTGTCCAAGAGAGTTGAAAAACTATTTATTGAGGCATTATGATGGAATGCTCATCACAAAGTGAGCTTCATTATTTACGGCTAAAGCGAGAAATGTATGGAGGAGTCACCTGTTTGTCATGGCAATTTTTGTGATGTGAAACTAATAATTCTGTTGCCACTGGAAATGGAACTCATCAGTCACATTATTACCGATACTAGCATATGAGAAACAGCCACTTTCAAAAAGGGGGCCCTGAATAAAGGCAAAATACCAGTAAGTAGTTTCGGTATACTTTTTGTACCCTGTAGTTAGCATCATTTGACGGAACACGCTATACATCATATCATGCAGGACGTATGCCCACCGTGTCCATTGGGTCCCTTGCGCGATCGTCAGACACGACTTCGTTGACCGGACCACAGCAGCAGTTAGGTGGAATATCGAACACAGAGTAATCAGCAATACCCTCCGTCATGTTCATGAACACCTCCCCGTAACTGCCGTACTCCTGACCATTGCCTATATGGAGGAAATGACAATTTCCTGAACATGTACAGTGTAATCGGAGTAGGTTGGAATCCATGTAGATTCTAAAACCTGAACAAATAGGAGTAAGATCAGATGGATGTAAATTGCAATGATATTCAATACATTGAATTAATGCATTAATTTTATGCTAGTGATAAAGTCTAACTAGCAGATGACCTGTAAAAATACATGTATAGGCTCCAAAGAAACATTAACTTACGAAAACCCATGCGCAGTGTCATGTATGGACAAAAAATCACACGTCGAAATTCAATATCCACCACATTCACATACTATGTTTAAGGCTTCCACGTTTGCACGTGAAAGATTTAGGAGCTGCCACCTTACAATGTGGAAACTTCAAGCCTAATTACCAGATTCAAATGTGGAAAGATTTTACGCTTTCTCATGTGGAAAGATTTTACGCTTCTAGGTTCACATGTAAAATGATTAAAAGCTACCACATTCACAAGCGAAAGCATTCGAGTCTACCAGACTTAAATTTCGCAACAAAGCTTATCATCTTATTCTATTCGAACATACTAGCACCAAATATACGTTCGAACATAAAAAGGTCAAATGCTTTCACATTATGAACGTGTTAGCCAGTCTTGAACTTTCTACGTGCATAAGTGGTAGCTCTGAATGATCCCACGTGTGAACGCAATAACATTCAATGTTTCCAAGTACGAATGTGGAAGCCTGAAATTTTTTGGCGTTCTAACGTGCTAGCACTTTTTTCAGCTAAGGCACCAATTTCTCCCTGCTCTGGGCTTCAGTAATAACTCGTCCGCAGACACGGATGCGGATTCAGGAACTTACGGCTGCTGTAGGCTGTACTGGCGAACACCAGAGAGCAGTCGAAGTCCCATGTGAAGGAGGTGGCCTCAGTGGGTGCGGACGGGTCTGGCGTGTACGTGACGAATGCGTCAAACTGGTTCGGGGGGAAACCCTTCTTGATGACGTAGAGACGGTCCTCGAAAGCTTGTTCGGATAAATGAGCAGCAACTTTGAGATTCATTTAGATTCATACTAATCATACTAATATGAACAATAAATGTAAGCCATCAGAGTTATACATTTACTAATGAATGTAAATTGGCAAATATCTGTCCGCACAACTGCCCACAATATACTGTATTGAAATTGACACTTACAGCTCTCACATCGTCTATTCATCCTTGTATTGGATGTTTCAATAGAACATTCCCCATTGGCGTAGGTCGTGTAGGCGCGTGTGGGACCCTGGGTTGAGATATAATGAACAATCGAAAGACGTCCACGTCAAGTATAATCAATACCATCCGCATCTTGGTATGTTTTACTGAGACAAGTAGCACTCAATAATCAGAAATCAACAACAGTAGCAGAACAACAATACCTGGCTGAAGTCCAGAACGACTGATGTTCGGTTGTAGAGTGGATCATAAGAAAACCACCAGTAAATTTTCTCAAGAGTGCTCGAATACGAGAACCTGAGAATAATTAATGCACGTGGGCCTATAATCATTGACATTATAACTAACACTGTTGGTGAATGATGACACACACTGACAAAACAATGACATATGTATGAACAGACATGTAATGTCTACTCTGTGGTCAATTATAGTTTCATCAAAACCACTGGTTTTCTATCATATTTATTACCATGTGTTTCGCAGAAAATATATATCACGGAGTATTATACAATGGAGGGGAATTCACCAACATGTCCACATAGCCATAAATATGACCTTTAACCTCTTGTTGACTGTTTTTATTGACGATATTTATAGATGTCAACAGAGGAAATGGCCTACAGGCAAAATTCCCTAGAAGCGGTAGACACATTTCAGAATGTCCATTCGACATGAAATGTTCTTAATTACGCAAACCTGTTTTATTATCCCGGTAACATGTTCATTCGGTGACTGGGCCTCGACCTTTTCTGTAAGATTTCATTGCAATATCACTGAGTACTAAACACATTTTAATGACAACCCAAGTTGTTTCTCCTTCGAGTTGGAAATATGGACGATTGATCACATGACCGATGAGATGACATGACTGCGTGAGCCCCGGGCGACCGCGCGCATTCAAGAAAACCTTCCAAAAGAAGGTTCGAAATTAGGACCAACGGCCGCCAAGATATATGCCGTCACGTGATCGTCGATCATATGATCAATCGTCCATACAGTATTTCCAACTCGAGAAACAACGACCTTACTGAGCTTTCGACAGGTAAACAGACCTTTTCAAAATGTTTTAAAAGCTTTTCACACAAAATCATACCTGTACAGAGCGTCGTACATGCGAGGGGATTGACCGACTTCTCCGTCACACCCTACATCGCCTATTAGTCCCTCATACTCATCTGGCATACAGCACAAGTTCGGCGGAAAATCTTGTGCGTACACTGCCAAAATCAGGACCAGTGCGACTATGAAACACTGCTTCATTTTCAGGATTCCTGCAAGTTATTTGACGACTTTGTGACTTAAGTATATTTTCTCATCGAAGAGTAGTGGCGGGTGTTGTTCTGATACAATAGAATGATGAACAACTTCGATCAAACTTGTTATCACAATCTACATATAACATAGAATATATCAAAAATACATATTCAACATTGAAGTCAAAGGAGTAAAATTCTAACAGAACAATGTCGAGGAATAAATACTGAATAGTTACAAGTAATCTTCGTCTTCACAAATGTCCAGACAAACAGTTTCCACCAACTTCCACAAGATTATTTGAACTCGTCCACTCCTTTGGAAACCATGTTGACCCTCCCTCCTTCCAACTTGCCACCCTCCCCATCCTCCGACGGATAACCCAGCACCATAAACAATAAGATAAGGGACCCATACTGTGGTGTTGTCTGGTGTTTCTCACGTACTTAGATAATGGTCTAGACATTTGATTAGACCAGTCGTTTGAAATGTAATATTTTGTTAGCTTGCCAATTTTATTTCTATTTTGAGATATCCGTAAATATAGAATATATATATGTATATATATAATAAATAAAGGATTGCCGCTTGAACCCCCGATGAGGCGTGCCACGTAATATGATAACAGCCTATTCCGTTACATGTACATGAGTCTACCACTACATGATCTGGAGAAAGCGTGAGATCAGCACATATGTACTTGTGTCCAGTTACACTTTAATAAATGCCACACATAACATGATACGTCACAGACAATTTTTTTCACTCTTCATTTGCCGATGAACTTTCATGGTGATAGTCGATGCTGATTGCTCACATATCTTCATAGAGGAATGACTCCGAAACCGCGCTCGGCTATTTGCATCTGTAATTGATTAACAAGTAAGGAATACATAACCACTGTGCACAGTTTCAATCTTCGAAGCAGTTTGCTACACATAAAACAATTCCTGTCATACTAACAAATATACAAAATTAGCACACAGAGCATTCAATTTCATGCTATCTTAACAAATATACTAAGACGATGTGCATATTGATGTGCATATAAATCGTTATTATTTACGAAACCCCGACTAATGTAGTTAGCATTATCTGACGGAACACGCCACGCAATACATTTTTTACAATTTCCAAAACATGAACATTGTAATCGGACTAGGATGGAATCCATGTATACCACAATGATCCAAGATTCATCGAAATATATCAACACTAGTACTAAATGCAAGGTGCAAGGTGACAAGAATGTTCACCATACATCATTTCGAATATGTCCACATATTTTTCCCAAGCTGTGAAGTTGATAATAAGAAAGATACTAGCTATTATGTGCTTTGATCTTGAAAATAAGGTCAAAGATAAAGTTCAAGGCATGAGAATGTTCATCATATATCATTTCCTTTATCTGCACAATTGATTCCTAAGCTGTGCACAATTGATTCCTAAGCTAATAAGTGAGATATTAGCCATTTTGTGATCTGACCTCGAAAATTAGGTCATATTCAAGGTCATCAAAGTATATCAAAGTATTCGGCATACGTCGTTTTCTATATGTCAGCTGCAAAGTCGATAATAAGCGAGATATTAGCCATTTTGTGCTCTGACCTTGCAAATGTCAAATTTAAGGTCATGGGAATATTAAGCATATATCATTTCCTATATGGGCACATTTGATTCATAAGCTGTGAAGTTGATAATAAGCAAGATATCAGCCATTTTGTGCTCCGTCCTTGAGAATGAGGTCAAAGGTCAAATTGAGGTCATCAAAATATTCGGTATACATCATTCCCTACATGTAGACAATTCATTCCGCTGTAAAGTCGTAAAAGCTGTAAATTAGTAATTTTGAACGAAGTCAAAGTTCAAGGTCATAAGAATATTCAACATATACCATTTCCTATATCTCCACATTCGATTACTATGCTGTAAAGGTAATAAGCATGATACTACCCATTTTGTTCTCTGACCTTCAATTTCAAAATGAGGTCGAAGGTCAAATTCAAGATCACGAGAATATTCAGCATATATCTGTACGTTATGTCGTGATGGGCTGCACGAGTAGTGACACCACGGTTATGGTGCTGCAGTGCGGGCGGAGTTATAAGACATTCGGTGACACTCCAGTAATCACCCTGCAGCTAGCCGCCGAACGTTAACTGACCCAATTCTATTGTTTTGGGGTCAGGTCGTGTTTATGTTGACGTTCTGTTGCACCAGATATACCGATATACGGGAACAAAATATATATTTCTTTATTACATTGTTGGACTTGTGCATCGACTACATGTGGATTCCATGTCCCGAATACCCTGAAATTGTATGTATTGTTCTGAGACTTAATCTAATAGCCCAATTTTGAAAAAAGTGTCATGTAATGTTGACACTTTGCTCATTTTCACGAACATCGTTCACTAATCAGTGTATTTGTGTATCTAATTTCAGGTATAAAACAAAATTGTGACATGTCTTATGTAACATTGAACACACAGATTGGGCAGTATGTGACAATAGGGCATGATTAGGTGTAATACACGAATTATCATTGCTTCATTGGTAAAGTGACGTCCCGTACTGTGGTTAACGTTCAGTGGATCGAATGTAAGTATCAATCTATTACCACCAATAGTCAGATTTTGATGATACCAAAAACAAACGTAAAATAGAACATTTTGGAATAAAAACAAAGCCCGACCAAATAGTTGATATAAAGACACACTGGCGTCATCAGGGGCAGACAGTGTGTTAAACGTAGTTGTTTCTACTGTACACTTGATGGAATTAGTATACAACTACCCAACAACCTATGAAAATAATTTAGAAATCTGAAGCAAACCCCATTGAATAGATATATGAAAAGTACATAAGTACCTAATCACAAGCCCGAAGGCTACTGAGTTGATGGTATCCTCGGGGACAGATTTAACGTCCGCCAGCAGTGACACCGACTCAGTGGTATGAATGTAAGTATCAATCTATTACCACCAATAGTCAGATTTTGATGATACCAAAAACAAACGTAAAATAGAACATTTTGGAATAAAAACAAAGCCCGACCAAATAGTTGATATAAAGACACACTGGCGTCATCAGGGGCAGACAGTGTGTTAAACGTAGTTTAATATATTCAATCTTGAATATATGTGAATGCTGTTCAATCTCATTCGTCCTATACATATGTACCGAAACATGAACCTAAAAGCTCGATAATCTCAACCTCATCAATGTTGTTTCCAGATGGCAAAAAGAAGAATCCATCATTACCTTTCAAGCATCAATAGAACGTTAACTTGAGCCTCAGAACGTTATCATGTCACCGTAAAATTGACAACATAAAATATCGGACATATACGACGATGTATGGTATATAAACTTCAAACTGAACAACTTTTGTACCTATATGCTAAATTTCTCCGAAAATGCCAAGTTTCCATTTCCAAATTGAGGTAAGTTTACGTCCATCCCTGACTTTAGCGTTACATCGTAGTAGTGCAAGACACTTTTCTTCCAAACTCTTATTCCCAGTGTAGCAATCTCAATGCACAACTTTCAATAACACCCTCGGACATGGAATCGGATAGATCATAAAAGTGTACTTACCTGGAAATTGTTAATTTTCAGTTGTTTACACCATATGTAGGACTTTTGAAGTCACCAGAACGTTAACATAAACATGACCTGACCCCAACACAATACAATTGGGTCAGTTAACGTTCGGCGGCTAGCTGCAGGGTGTAATGGGGGTATATCTCTTCATCGTGTGGCGCCGAACTTTACATATCATTTCCTATATGTCCACAATTGATTCCTGATCTCTAATCTCAATATTAGGTAAGATATTAGCAATCATGTGTCCCATGTTTTCATTTTAGGAGAACCTAACATGGAAAAGTTCCATTTGGGCCAAGTGTGGCCCAAAATGGCCCACTTCGAGCGATTCAAGGGCAACACTTATACACATCACATCAATCACATCAACACTTATACACATCACATCAAGGGCAAACTTATACACATCACAGGGGTTCATATGAGAAGACTTATGCATCAATTAGAAAAAAAAGTTACTGAACAGATTTTGACGAAAGTCAAAGTCCAAAATCGTCTCTTTTCATCAAAAATGGCCGCCATTGAAAAAAATACCGAAAGTAAAAAAACTAAGAAAAACCTCCCTCTTGAAATATGTTTAGGTATTTTTGTGCAAAACTTTAAAGATAAAAATGTGGACGACGGACGACGCAACGCCACGGCAATAGTTTATAGTACCAACGTAACGGTAACCTAAAAATGGTAATTTCAAATACATTTTGGGTTAATTTGCTCTACGGGTCCCTGACACTACATGCTGCAATGTGTATTCAATCGTTATAATGTTTTACAACGTTTTATCATACATATATTGGCGTACTGATTGTCGGGATGCAGTCAGGAAAGGCATCTGTCGATATGAAATCATATTCGAAATTGCAAATTTATAAATCGATAAACACGATCTTGAATTCATTACCTAAACATCAGTCCAGTACATTCTCGTTTATAACCGTAGAATAGCACCGTTGTTCTCGTTATCCTGTATCGAAATATGTCTCGTTAAGACCGAATTAGAATGGAACAATTCAGTCGATTGACCCGGGACCCATGCATACTTCGATATTAGGCACCCACACGGCTCCGTATAATCACAATTACAACAAACAATGGCTATCATGTCTTTTAAATGTAGCCTGAGCTTATTGTTTCTTGGCACTTTCTCACACACACATACTACGTTCTGAAATCCATGTGATCTCTGACGAAATAAATCCGCGAAAACCCTACATGTTAATAGTAAAGACAGCTGTAACATGTTTAACGCAAGGCATCGTCAACCCAATATGATCATGATGATACACCAGTTATAACCTGGAGAAATGATATTAAACTTGGTGCTATCGTCATTACAATTTCACAAGCCGTAAGCCAGTCTTTCAATGTATCTGCAGGCGGACAAATATCGATACCACAGACCTCATTTAATCTTTCTCCATTGGGATAGATGGCATTGAGGGATAGGAAAAGCTTTTAAGCTGGTTTTTCACACTTTCTACATGGGTTTCTGATGGTGGCTCCCGCTGGGAGCTGATGGAGAATATATATACATCCCGGTTTCAGATGTTCCTTGAACAGTGGGAGCGAGCTGTCACGGATTGAGATTATATTATTGATACTGACAACTTCAGAACTTTCGCCTAATATACCGCGTTCTGAGCTTTGATCGTATACTTGACACCTCTTCGCTAATTAAATTCCATATGGCGGTGGAGTCTACTGTAATGCTGTCTTCTCTTGTGGCATAAAATATTGTCTAATTATTTCTCATTGTGCACCGATGCACACTGGCAGTTGAAGGTGTATCAAATGTATGACACGTACGACAATGTATCGACATGTTATTACTAATGGAACCAGATTTTTATGATTCCAATAAAACCCCGTAAATGCAATGTTTTTAGGACAAAACCAAAGCTCTATCAAATGTTTACAGCCAAAGCCATACTGTCGTCATGCGGGGAAGATTTCCACATTACAGTCAGCATTCGTGGTATATTGAATTAAAAGATAACATGCTCCAGCTGAGTAATGATATGTTTTCAGAGACGTATCTGTATTCATTAAAAAAAAGACAAAATGTCATTCTCCTAATAACATTGTATGCGAGATGCAATATTTGCAATCCGAAAATTTAAACAGAACCGAAATAGCTTATCTCTTGTGAGACAATCTATTAAACACTGACTTTGTGAAGCCATCAACGCAGTATGGCAACAGGGTGGCAATGTTGCTGAAATACAATTAGCGATAAATGGCAATCTGCATCATTAGGGACACATTTTCAAAATTAAATCTAAACAAACAGAAAACACCAGACGAGATTATGGTCGCAACTTGTTTTATATGAGATCGTTTAGGCTATTGAAATAGTTGATTGATTCATAGCCCGTTTATACGAGTTAGATTATATCTCTGCTTCACGAGAGCAAAGTTTGACGACAGATCAGACTAACAATAATTATTTACATTCGGAACGAGAAATAGGATGTAGCGAACAACAACAAATGCGGTAAAATGGGCGACTAGACCCAACTTGCATTTTTCTGGGAAAATATATAGCGCAATCATTGTTTTTGATATATTTGAGCAACATGCCAGAGAGTTGAAAATATTAATATGGGCAATTGATAAAAATCGAAAGGGTGATTGAGCACTCATTCTCTGATGAAGTAGGCAGAACTTCAGTGTTCCTATTGTCTATGTGGAAGTTTCTTACTGATAATGAACTTTTTGACCTCACTGTTCAACTCTTGAATCGATTGGTTTGTTATGTTTCATTACATCAGAAAAATCTGCATACAAAGACACAGTACTTTTCGATGAAGTAGACCATTGTAAATACGATGTTAAGTGGCATACTGATGTACGATGTTAACGAGCTGCTGAACTGAGGAATTTACCCAAGTGCCCAGAAATTCTAATTACTGCGACAAGGATCATTTTCACGAAGACTAATAGCTACCTTCAAGATATTCTATGTGTGCCATTATGATCTGGTTGAGTAAACCAAAACATGACAAATATGTCACAAATCTTGTTTGATAAACGTGATCCACACGTGGGATAAAAATTGTTTCTGGAACATCTGAATTCCTTGTGGTCATATTTGGGGATTCATATTTCATGACACGGGACTTAAGAAGAATTACAAACACGCGTATGATAACCAATAATGTCCAATGGATTGTGGGATAGAGGTCTAACAACGGTATAAGCCCATGGAATGGCCCAGTCTGGTTAGTCATTCACAGCATTATTCGAACATGTTGATAGGCATTCATTATTGATGTTCTCAATGGCGCTATAAAACTTAATTTAGATAGCAGTCCTCACGTTGTTGTTTTTTCTACGCTTATGGGACAATATCCACTCCTGATTAAGTGTTCCACTGCAACATGCTTGTGGGATATCGGCAGATTATTGCATCTCAGTCAATTCTATCATGAATTGATGGAATACGTGCCGTTACCAGTAAAAATCAAAATGTTGGTAAGATAATGAGGATGTTTCGTGACAGCATCGACCGAATGCACAAATTATAGCAAGCAGTTGTCTCATAGCATTACGAGCTGTGTTGTTCTTTGTCGAGTACGTTATCGTGTTTTATTTTATCAGCTATGGCTATATAATTATAACATACTGTTGCGGGAATCATCATTGAAGTTCTTTCAGAGAATGTAAATGAAAGGGACGTGACTATCGGTGAATGACAGTGACCATTGGGAGGACTGAGAAATGGTTACCACTCTGCACGTCTTATCGCTATGCACGTTTCTTGGAACTGAATAGGTAGGGCTCAAAAAAGCCAAAAAATAAAGGAGTTGGAATATCGTGATTGGTTCTCATTTAAATTCAATCATTTTTGATTTGTAGATCATAAAGATTCTCGAAATATAAACCTTTTTGACAATAATTTATTCCGCATCAATAAATTTTGAATTTTTCGTTTTGAACACCAAAAGGTCTGTCTTGCATATATCATTTATATTGTATGTGTTTTGTATGTCCTAATATAATCACTTCATGAAATAATTCATATTTTAGTTGGACAATATGCATAAAACATAACATGATTAGTCTTGGATTATTTCAAGTTGGTGTCCCCAGGAAAGTGTATATCTCATGACACATTTGATAATAGTGTGTTCATGAATATGACAATCGTTGTGATCATTGATATTTCAATATGGTTGAATTGGTGAAATTTACGTATACTAATGTACGCCATACAACATATACCTTGGGTACCATGATGTTTTGATGACAAAGTGCACTAGTAATGTAATGGTCAGTATTGTCTGTTGTTGACCTTATTTTATTTCAGGTTTTGAAATTCGATGTAAACATTAAAATATTTTCAGATGAACTGACAGCTGAAATGTTACAATTAGCGATAGTTCACTCTTATCGTTCATATGGAATGGAGTGATTCTCTGATGCTTGTGTAACATCGTTTCTGTGTAATGCAATGAAAAATCAGCCCTACTGACTGCATTCTTTGGGAAAACTAAAAAAACAATTTCTCATGTCACTACATTTCCCCAGTGGGTGTACTGGCTGACGTAAATATCGATGTTCGATAGTTCAAGCACAAATATTCCAATCCTCCAAGACCGAGGATATATATAATTTTTATCAAAATTATATTCCGGTCACAAACAATACATAAATGATCTAGTGTTATGAGTCCTTAGTACTGATGGGATATGACAATATGACATATTTCCTGAGACAGTTTTGACTACATGATGCTGAAGATATTCTCAAACAATCATTCGTATAATTTTACAATAAATATAACCTGGCCGAAAGAGAGCCGTATTAGAAAATTGATCATATTGAGATGTATGCAAACTACACTGGGCGTCTGAATACTTCACCCTGAGGACATTTTGCCAATCACACTATTATGTCTTCGGCCAACACTTCGGTTGAATGAATTAAATTAGAACTTGGAACTGCGATTACAACATTGTTTCGTGTTTTATTAATTTCCTCGTCAACTAGATGTGTGAACTCATTGCCCCTCGAATGGACTAATTATACGCTTGACTTGTATACTACGCAGTCTTCGACCGACATACTGCTCCACATAATTATAAGCACTAAAAATCAATCTTTCTGTCATTTGAAATGTTAAAAAAAAACGTGTGGGACACTTGCTCAGTCAGCATTACATCGGAAAAATCACTTTGACTCTACATTACATTGCTACGGTAGATCATTCGTCATATTGCTGAATGTATGTTGAAATTTGCCAAGAACAACTTTGAAGTGTTATACATTGTCTTCTCTGTGAACACTGGCTACAATTGCAGAACATATCTACCATGTCAGGCAGTGTACACAAGTCAAAGTATAACAGATTAAAACTCAGGGCATGCATCCTGGAATATTATGTTTGCGAACATGAACATTATTTCGAATAGTTTACATTGTCCGCATAGTACTTGCTGCCCAATACATTTATGTTTATCAACATAAACATATTTCTTTGAATACAGTATCCTTCCACAGCGTAGAACAATTTTCGCTACTTGAAGCCGTTGCTAACTAACCCCAATATCGAACGTGTAACACATCACATGATCAATAATGGACTTTAGCCATATTCACTAGTTTGCTAGTGGGTTTTACATACAAGTAGTCAGTGACATTTTCACTGAACTGGGCCTCGTCCAAGTTTTAGGAAAATGTATGCATCCACTAGGTGTAGTTAACAAACCTTCACATTGCTGGCGTCATTCCATTATCTGAACAAGTTATTTACCTGCTTAGCTGCAGCTCATGTTCTGACTCTGACAATAAGCCTACAATAAAAGAACACAGTGTGTTTTGTTCTTCTGTCTCGTAATTTGATCTTGTAGACCTACCGTATATTAGCATCATGTTCAATAGTGATTGTTGTGGATTATTTGATTGGTATGAGATTAACATGCAGGAAGTTATGAACGGGAAAATGACCAGATGGTTACAGTAATCTACCCTCAGCCGACGGACAATCGTCATGTCGGTATTCAATCCAACCTTCCATATTCATTACATTTATGGTGAAAGGCTGGAATACATGGTGACGACATCACCACTTTGTGCATTCACAGCTTGGGAGTTCAAAATCTTAAAACATTTAAGCTTTTTGCTCTTTGGCATTGACTTCAGTTGGTTAACCTTTTGATATATAACATTATATACCAGATTCCTGATATTTTAGACCAATATATATGAATTCGCTTAAAAAAATACATGAAGTGACCAGGATGATCATCTTTACTTTAAAAGTATGTGAGTATATGAAACATATACGTGTCATTAACACAGAATTCGTCAACCTACCATTATAATACTTATACAATATAGGCATGTTTGCGAGAGGACATGGACCTAATCTAGCCTCTGCTGAACATTGTAAATTATGATTGATTTGCACTACTTTTTTCTTTTCAGCAGATGCGACAACTTTTATCCACTGGATTACGATTAACATGTCAGAAAAAATCTGGGGAATATGTGTACATACTAAAATCACATTTATTAGCAGAATGGTACTGACACGACTGATATTGTATACCAGGTGATCGATCGTATGCCAATGCGTAACAAGGACAAAATCCAACACGTGTTCAAGGAAATAAAACAAATTAAAAGCATAAATTTCTGAAATGTTTGTACAGCTGACCTTTTGTTGAAAAACAATATATGCTACCATTTGACTGAGACCAGAGAGAGTGAATGTTGGCTACATTATATTTACATACATTTTGACCATAACGTAAGGGGTGGTACAATATATCATCAAAATTTGGCACTTGAAATACCTCCACATAAGAAATGAATAGTTTTGAGTATTTGAGATTCGAGCCAAATTGTCGTTCTATCCTCTTGTGATGAGTTTCAAATAACGCCAGTACAGTCCTGCATTTTAGCATCGTTTTAATGCTAAAATATCAAAACGACTGTCACTACATCACTTCACAACAGACTTATAATTATAGAGAATATAGTTTTGAGATTACCACTGTGAACACGGTGAAACCTTCTGGTGGTTTATGAAATGTGTCAGACTTCCAAGACAGTGAGGTTCAACAGGAATTGACTTTGCCTCATGACCAGATACTGTTAATATGATAGGTAGTACACCATGCATACACTATTTGGACGTAAGTAACACCATTACATTATCCATAGCTATGAAAACGACTGGACTGGATCTGTTGCCAGTTGACACCTCTTACTGTCGGAATTTAAGTACAGGGTTAATGTGATTTAAGTTCTTGTAACCGAAATATCCAAATTTTATATTTTAGCTATTAACATTTTATCCCGTTAAATTGAAAATTAGGTCACTGCAGTGACTGGTTTATAACAAGCGAGACATTAACCATTTTGTGCTTTGGCCAGGAAAATGAAGTCAAATGTCAAATTAAAGGCCATCAGAATATACAGCATATAGCATTTCCTGTGTGTCCACAATTGATTCTCAATTTGTAAACTAGATAATAAATGATATTGTCCATTCTGTTGTAAAGTCGACAATATATAAATGATATCGTTCATTCTGTCATGGCCTGAGAATGAAATCAAAGGTCAAATTCAAGGTCACAAAAATAATATGTATATATTATTTCCTGTATTTCCACAATTGATTATTAAGCTGTAAAGATGATGATGAGCGATATATTAGCCATTTTGTGCTCTTACCTTGAAAATGAGATCAGAGGTCAAATTCGAGGTGACGAGAATATTCAGCATATATCATTCCCTATATGTCCACAATTGATTCCTTATCTCTAATCTCAATAATAAGTGAAATATTAATATATGAGAAGTTTTATACGTCAATAAAAAATTTACTGAACAGATTTTTAGAAAACGAATGCCAAAATCCCAAATTGGCTGTTTTTCGTAAAAAAAATGGCCGCCATTTCGAAAAAAATATGAAAATAAAAAATACCTCCTCCTCAAGATTTGATCGTAAACTTTAAAGATAAAGATGTAGAAGGACGACGACGGATGACGGATGCAACGGGACGGCAATAGGTTATTGGACCAAAGGGTCGGTAACCTAAATATGCTTTATTCCAAACTAGTGTTTGGTCTTGTTGCTGAGGAGGACAAATTATGAATAAGTATAAGTGGTATTTATAGGTAGCTACATTCACTTCTATTCTACATAGATGAAAGTAGGTGAGTCACTACAAACATATATTTGTGAGGTGAGGACATCAATTGTAAAAGACACGTTCAGGTGAGTGCAGTCTCTAGTACTTTCCCAGTTTGTGTTGTGGTGAATGTCAGGAATACAGTTACGGAATGTGTTGCCTGGAATGTGTCACCTGTGTTACCTGGAGTTCTTTTCCGAAGGCTGCACAATCCCAAGTCTGTAGCTCAGGCGCGCCCCCAGGATTTGAAAAACTGGAAGCACAAAGGACCAAAGTGATTGCGACAGGATATAATTGGCGTGGGGTCTGGGGCTCGCCCACAGCCCCAGAACCTGGCGGTAACTAGGTGCTCTGTGATGGGCTCTATTCATATATTGGAACCCTGATTAAGTCTTCTGAACCATATGTTTTGTCCACAACATAGTTTAAATATGAAGTCGGTCAAGCAAAATACTTCATAGTATATGGCAACACGGTTCGACAGTGTTACAATTTTTGTATAGATATCACCGTTGTGAATTATCATTGTAGATAGATTGTTGTAAAGCCCTGGTTACCACAATGATTACCATGATAAAATAATTTAGCTATATGACATACACCAGAACCTGGGAAATAATATCAATATTTGAGAACCTAAACAGGAAATTATATCAGACCCTTTACTTTATCGGTTCACTGATTTAACTGATTTTAAATGATTTGATAAAGTGATTATTGAGTTTTCATCTTCAGGGTTCATAAACAAGAGCCTTACCCCTGAGCCGTTACAATAAACAATCTCTCGAGTTATTATCCACTTAATTCATTATTCGATGAAACACCACGGTTATTTCCAAAAAGCTTAACAGTTTTCACCATCTCATTGATCCAATCAGAAGAGCTCTCTATAATTAATATATTTACCATAATTTTTCTCTCAAAAATTTACTGGAAGCACGTGCTTCCAGTGCTTCTATCTGCGGGCGCGCCTGCTGTACCTGCACACGCCTTTGTTTAACATAGTTACCTTCAAGTTTTAGATGAAATATATAAGAAAAGAAAAATATATATATACTGATATATTTGCCAGCTTTTCTTTTTCTCCTGTTTGTGTGTATTTTCCAATATATATTATATATGTGTTCGCGAGAACAAGCTCACGTCTTCGCGAAACCCTAAGCATGTGTGTATATTTATATACATGTATCATGAGAAACATTCATATACCGTCATTGATATTGTCATTGATTCAGCAAGCATGTTTTTTTCACACGGGGATGGGGTTATCATATCATTTACTTTAGATCATTTATTATAAGTCGGATCCACGACAGATAATAGTGGAAATTAATACCTCTCAAATAGAAATTGAATTCTTGCATTTCTTGTCATGATCCTAAACAACACCAGTTCGATCGTTGCATTAGAGCTCTCCAGTCGTTTTGTGATGGGTCGCAAAGGCTATGGAGATCTACAAGGTCGTATAACCTCGTGAAGCTCATGAGCTCAAAACTTTACTGTTGTTCATTTTTTTTCAAGTGCAACTTATGACACTGGATATATGCGTAAGAGAATATCAATTGATTGGCGTTGCTGTCATATTGTCATACGTTAACAATACAAGACACTTTCCAAGTTCAAGCCTTGAGCTACCACTCCAGTTCAGCTGGAGTCTTGGATAACTCTCTGTTTTATACACAGTAGAGTGAGCATAACAAATCTTGTTTTCTTTGCCTCCAGCGGTGTAATCTTCATCTGTGAGGTCCCCTGTATCCCCATTGTCTCGTTCAAACAAACTATTTACTTAGAGTCTAGCTGGAAATGACAGATCAATTGAGCCACCCTAGACTAACACAACAACAAAAATCCATAATGGGCAAGTAATAACATGTACATTACAGTCCATCTCAAATTAACTCTGCGTTACTAAAGCATCTACGACAAATTAAATTGGACTGCATTGACTGTTTGTGATCACTGAGACAGTGAAAATTAATAAGGCACGACGTTACTTCATTAAGTATTTTTCAATATATTTAAGAGTGAATGACCTGGTTCAATCATTTCAAATACGAAGTGGTAGACTATTTATATTCATCTCTTCACTGTGATGAAAGTATTGGTGGACTTCCTTGAGAAGCTAATAATAGTCACAAGAGAGCAGACTCGTTGAGGCGAACGAGCGTCGAAGAGAACTGGAGGGCAAATGCCATTGCGTCAGCCGGAAATGTTTCCCTTTTTCTCCGACAAAGGGCATTCAATCTACTCCTGAGTGACACGATCAGCAGTGCCAGAACTTTTCGAAATATTCTATCAACAGTTAATAACACCGGGAAAGTCAAAGCATAGCACGTGAAGTATATCAGCTGAAACAAGTGCTGCAGAAAAACTTGGTCCATTGCGTCGTAGTTGACCTCGTATAGAAGGTGTCGACATGTATGGTACAGGCGGAACACCTGCATGGGCGAGGCACAAAGCACGTGTACGACACACAGAGTCGTACTCACGTAAGTCTGGCGCAGCTCAGTCCGTGGGTAAAACGTATAACGTCTCCTTTTCATTAGCCCTGTCTGCACTATGACTTTTTGTCTTGATGTTCTAAATTGCAGTACGTTTTTCATGGTCAAGACGATTAGTACGACAACGGTGACATAAGGCAGCACTACGTTGACAACAAGGTCGATGTATCCCAAGATTTGGATGGCAGACACTGAGTAGAGTGGAACGCACGTGGCTCTTCCATTTTGTATTATCACACCCACAGTCAGACTCAAATTAAGATAAACCGCGATCGAGACAATGGATATAAATAGGATTGCAATTTTCGCCCAGATTACCGATGTTCCAAGACTGTGTTGCACATTGTGTAGTCGACTGCCAGCCCCGACGCCGTGGAAACATTTACTGTTTGCCCAATGAGGGAAACAAATGAGAACATATCGGTCCACGGTCATGCACAAAATATACCACGTACTTTGGAAATTCGTCGCCTGCGATACCATTGAGAGGATGTGGCACCATATCCCGCTCGCGTGGAGAATTAATCCGAGGTTTTGAAGCCAAATGAGCAAAAAAGAAAGTAAAAATAGAGAATCCGATATACACTTGGCCGCCATGAAATGAGCTGTGGGTCGTTTTTTGAGATTCTTCTGTAACAAGGCCATTACTGAGATGGAGTTTCCAAATATCCCACAAATTACCACGCACGGAATGAGATAATACTTAATCCGTTCCAACAAAAGGAGGTTCTGCAATATTCCACTACTCATAGCCGTCATGCTGCCGTTTTGCATCGTAATGTCGTTCCTTCTGACCGGAATGTCCTGTAGACTTCCTCCCCCAAAACATTGGGACACAGATCCTTTCTCGTTTGGACGACAACTTTTATGTCGCTGACGAGGAAACATTTCCTTCCGAGTAGCGACATTCCCTGTGGCCCAGTGAAAAAATCATTGACCGACCGGGCTGTTATGTGCCCCGCTGGAGTCCTCGAGGCATTGGTTGCCAGCCGATATGTTGGTTGTTGAGGGAGAGGTCCCAGCCAGGCTCCGACCGCGGTCTGTCAGCTGGCTCGATTTGTTAGTGACGGACCCTAAAATAAGTTATGGTGCTTCAGTATTTCAACTGACAGACCGCATTGAGCTTTGCTTCCGCACCATTTGTAAAGCGTCCAGTTTCAACTTAATCAATAAAAATCGTCATGTCTCTCTGACCAGTTTCGCAAATAGGACTTGACCAATGTGCAGTCATGTCACGTCCGGTCAGTCTTTGACTGAAGTCATACGTATTCAGGGCACTATATGAAGTCTGAACTTTCCTCGTAACCCCGAGTTTTCCAAGGCATATATGAACATATGAGTTTAGGCAGGATAAAGGTCAATATATTCACCTATATCTGTCAACAGGAAAAATGAATTTCTGTTCTCAAGTATTTGTAAAATGTTCTATACAAACGTGGAGTTGCTGGGGTTAATGTACACGGGCATCAATACCCAGTGCCCATTACGAATTTATGCTTCATTGTAGCATTTAATTGGCCAACTATGAATATCAATTCAAATTAATGGATATGTGCCATACTTAAACGAGTACAGAAAGCTGTCGATTAATTGATCCCTGACGTAGTTAGTGGGAGTTGCGAGATCGATCACCATGTCAATGAAATTAATGATTATTTGGCATTATTGTTTCGTGTATATGTTCAGTGTTGGTTTTACATGATCCACACATTCCCATTAGTATGAAACATAAACAAAGCTGATTTGTAGGCTAATAGTTATGAACAGTGCAAACAATACCAAACATACCGTATTCTAAGTTCAGAACCACTTTCGCTATCTAATATCTAGGTCCGATCTGGTGAGGTTAATCAAAATCATATTTTTTGGTGAACAGTATTCATTACACGGGGTAACAGGACAAAATGCTCTATGCGAACGATTCCAAGAAAGACCTAGAAATTCAAAGAAAGCCCATGCTTTGATGTACAGCCCTGGTGGCCTCGATCAGTGGCCTTGCGTATTTATGCATGGTTCTGTCCTGGACCCAATCATACAGATTTAACTTCCGGCGCCTGTACTTGTAATGGTGAAGAGCACCGAACTCGGGTGGTACGGTACACTCAAGTTCCTGGACCTCCGGATACAGGTAGGCCCTGTGTGTCGCCGCCGCCAGTGTGTTCTCTGGCCGCAAGATGTTCTTGGAGCGCTCACCCGCCTCGTGGAAATAGTTGTCTCGCTTCGTGTTGAGAAGAGTCAGCAGGTGAAGCGTCGAGTTGACAATAGTGTCGCCCACGAAGAGTTCATCAGCGTCACGGTCACTGCGGAAGTGGACGTTCCTCAGGCGGATGTAGCTGCGGCTCTCACATCCGACTGCTCTCAGCATGTCCGCGACCGTGTAAGTGCCTTCAAATCGAGGTGCAACGGTCTCGTCGATGTCGATAAAGGCAATGTGTTTGGTTTTAAACATTTCACGCATCATGCAGTCGTGTCGCATTGACAGTTTCGCGTACGCTGGGTCTTCCTTCTTGTGCTTGATCCAGTATTCATCACCGTGTATGTAGGGGACGTTCACGTTGTAGAGCTCCATTCTTCCTGCCTCTGTGTAGTAACGAAAGAGACGTTGGACGTTTTCAGAAGATTCCACGTTGTAAACGAGCGTCCGTTGTGTGCCTAGTATCTTGTTGATCTCCATCCACTCGATGAAGCGCCGATAATCGGAGAAGTTATATTTCGTAGGACCACAAATACAAACTGTTAGGTTGATGATGTCTCGGTCGTTGTGGAAGTTATCATGTATGTGGAGGTGAATTTTTGGTTGATCACATCGCTCACCGACGACCGAGAGCCATGTCTGGTTGTATACATACACTCCGGGTCGGAATCTGCATGCCACCTGCATAGACTCAATGCTGGAATAAGGGAATACAACAATTATCGTCAAACTATTTTTATTCATCGCGTTGGTATCAGGCCATTATTCAAATTGGTCTGCTCGAATAACAGATTGCTCCTTCCGTTAAGAATGAACATAAGATAATAGAAGAGTGTATGTGTTGTCACGTGTTGATGCATGTTTCAGTTGATTATACTATAAACACCCCACCAACAAATTATGAACTAGTTTCTAAACCATGTTAGTCAAGCACAAGAACGTTTACTTCTAATCTTCTTTACTTTTAAAATTTTCTACTTCTTTACTTTTTAAATTTCCACCCCAAAACCACCGCCATAGGACATCCACATATTGAACATAGTCGGATTACCGGTAGTATGGAATTATGGTCGAATTCTAATCAAGGTTTCCTTTTTCGAATTCAAGCTTTATCACTCTGCAACAATAGTTATGAGTTTTCGAGTGATTGTGATAACGTTTCGTGTAAAGTTTTGATTAACTCGCCAGCCTCAAATAATCAGCTGACGACTTATGTTTGGAATAAACGTAGCTCTCTGACGTGTAACCTTATTTTACTTCACGTTCAATTCACTCACTCGTATCCCATGTCGTTAATCTGGCTGACACGTCCTCGAGCCACGGCGACGAGATGACCACGACCGCTCCACAGCTGACAGTACATCGTCATGTTACCTCTGAGAACTGGTACGTTGTTCCTACTCAGCCCAAACACCAGGATCAAGGTACCACCGACAGCCCTCGTGTCCCTGTGTGCCGACAGGATCCAGGTGTGGCTCTCAATGAGAACTTGATAGGTTCCCTCCGGAGGAGAGCTGAAATGTGGATTTGTTTCAAACCGACAGTCGTCGAAGTTGATGTTCATATCAGATGTATTTTGCAGTACGTCGAATCGATTAAGCAGTGCTTTGGTGCTCTCCCTTCTCCATTTTTGTACGTTGTCTCGCATCACACGATTCACTGAGTATAAATGGTCAGTGATATCCTTATAGTCGACTGACACGTATGAAATATCGTGCGTTTTTGCTTCGATGACGTTTTGATTATTTTTCGAATCCACCATTTCATATGCAGTAGGACCATGTGTAGAATTCGTTTCGGCGATTGTACGAAACAAAATTCTGGTAGAATCCAGGTGATTAGCTGCAGGAGCTTCGGACGTATTTCTCCTTGCTGCATCCTGCATTACATGTGATATACCATTGACGTCTTGTGTGGAAGTTTCTTCTTTCACAAGTTGTTCACCTGGTTTCATCAACAACTGTCCTGTGTTGAAGAGGAACACATACAACCCAACAAGAACAACTACCACAAGTCCAGGACGTTTTAAGTTTGACATGTTCTGGAGTGTCAGTGCAGCTCAAGATATGTATGTATGAGCGTGCTGAATACAGTAGTATATGACATCCAACCATAAAACACCATTATAATCAGATGTCGACTCTAACAACTATAAAAATAGAACTATAAAATACTTTTGTAACCGCTAACTGGGAACAGGGAATCGATATAATATGGCGTTCATGTTCAAAAGCTATTGACTATGATTTATGTTATTGTTTTATGTGCTAGCTAATGGCAAATTTAGTCGAATGATGTTTATTTTCAAATTCGTGCAGAATGGTATGTGGCTTATACTTTGGATAGATGCAAACTTCAGCATAGCCTAGAGGTAGCAGGGAAACTTTTTAACATTTTCAATGCCGCCACATTTTGGCAGTTCTGAACACTAAGCCTGGCACGATGGTGCAACAGTGAGAAGAAGGTGGGAAAATGGCCGGTACCGTTAATTACATTTAAATGATATTGGTAGGACATTGACGTATCACACAATTCTAGGAAGATATTGATGATTTTGGCACGCTCATTTTCTACGAAATATCTGTAAATTATATAAACTTTTTCGGGGAAAATATCCAATCCAAAGCACACATACATAATACTTCATCAATACTCCTGCTATCATCATTTATATTGATGCATTACAATTTAATGATTAGCAGCAGCCAGGACCCAATCAGAGGGCTGAAATTCGTTTATCTTAAATCAATGTGACATTGATATTTTTCATTTGTATTTGTCACAAACATGTTCATTGAAATCAATGTTCGATAATGAAAAAAATGTCTGGTAAAGTTATGAAATAAATGGAAGGAATTTAGAATTTCAGTCATTTGAATGGGTCCTGGCACTAACTTGTCCTCTATATAATTGTAAAACTCAAAATAATGGGTACAATGATGTCATTTTCGTTATCGGACCATTCCAGGTACTGACTTCTCTACATCAAGCAGCACATTATGTGTATTCGTCAACATACAACAAACATATAACAGTTTTCAGCTACTCGACTTGCGCTTCCAATCATTACATGTTTCCCGAACATGTATATGGAAAGCACAACACATTTCCACGTCAGATTGAATGTGCATGCGTCAAGATGGGCCAGCATATTCCGACAGTTGGCTGTCAACACTCTGACGGATGAAGACACAGACGATTACAATGAGTTCAGAAAAAAATGACTGCACCCAGGCTCCGAATTCACTTCGTTAGACATGGGAGATACTGGGGAAATGGATACTGAACCCTTGCACCCTGAATAAGTACATGTATATGAATATTGGATGCAGTATGTAAACAAAATATCACTGCTTTCATTTAAGAGTGTTTCCAAATTGCATGTCACATCATACCGACAGATATTGTGAACCAATAACATAATTGTTTACATGGTTCCTAAAATAGAATATAAGTGCCAACCTAATACCACTATTTGATGATGTACCACCTATTTGATGATGTTAATAACAAACTGAAATACAATATTGTTGGATTGTTGTATTTAGTTATTTATCACGCAGGATTATACTTCCATTTGAGTCACTTTGTTAAAACATGGTCAATGTGTGCTGAACAGCATGGAGAAGCTAGCTGCAAAAATTATTTGCGCAAACAAGTTCCTCGTCAATGTTATTTGTGGTATAATTCCAATACTTCAATCTGGAATCAGACGTCACGCAACCTATAGAAGTAGCGGTTTTTAGACCAGGAAATCACTTTCGGGAAATGTGACGTTGGTTTTCCGAGTATTTTATGTAATTGCTTTTCACAGTGTATTTTCTGGAAATGAGCTTCAAGACTCAATGATATCATTTTCGCAATATGAATATGTAATTTTCGCAATATGAATATGTAAGATATGATGTAGACATCCAATTATGTACATGGAATCATAACGTTTCGTCCCGTAAAATAGAAGTAAATCACGTTTTGATTTCGTCTCATCAACAAATGTTGAACTTTAACCTTCCATTCCGATCTCTCCGATGGAGTTACGAGGAACGTGATTTAACTTTATAGTATACATAATATGTCTTTAATTTTTAGATTACCAGCCCATTTGAGCCGATAAGCTATCGTGGTTTTTCGTTTGTCGTCACGTCGTCCGTCCGTTTGCGGTCCGCCGGTGTCTGGACTTTGACATGATGAATTTCCCTATAAAGTTTGTCAGAAAATACCTTGGACAATATCTAAACATGTTTCTGAAACATTTTTGATCGAATTGTTCTCGATTTGGCAATCCATTTATTGCCAACATGACATAATTTCAAACTTTCACATATTCAATTATTTTCTCGAAATTGTTCTGATATCTGTTTTTCTAATTCTGTACGAAGATGGTATTTTAGGCCAATTGTAATGTGCATGAAGATGGCAGCCCATAATGTAGGCCCAACAGGCCCTAAATGCACAAATTGGCTACTAGAGATAGAATACTTGTACAGCTTAGGTTTTTGTCCTGAACATATAAGAAGTCATATATGGTGGACCTTTTGGTGAGCTCGAGCTTGACCTCGAATGACCTTGAGTGGTTAACCTCAAGGTCAGGTCTGACCTGAAATGTGTACATTGGCCTGTGTAGACATTAATATATAATTGTAGATATAGCTTAGGAATGTACTATGAGCACATGGAAAGTCATATATGATGGATCAATTGGTGACCTTGAACTTGACCTCAGATGACTTCGAGCGGTGAACCTCAAGGTCACGTTTCAGATGAACTACATGTATGTATACTGACCTCTGCAGACGGAATGATGACAAATCTTATGGTTGTATTATGGGTATACAGGGACTATATAGTGGATCTATCGGAGACTTTAAACTTGACCTCGTTTTACTTTCAGTTATAACTCAATTGCATGTTTTCCGGTAAGCTACAGCACCCATTTTATAATAATATTTATTTGCAAGATACATATATATACACAAACATACAACGCTCAATACGGACATACTTATGATCAAGGAATTTTATGCAATGTATCTCAAATATGGGTTGAGGCATAGAGAAAACATAAATGTCCCATGTAAATTAACGAAACATAAAATTTCATCGCTGTGCATTTCTAGTGATATAGTAATCTGATCTATACGGTTGCTCGTCATACACATGTAAGCTCATCGTGCCGGTGTAAAAGAATGTGTAGTGTGTTTACATGTAATGTAAGTCCGGGAGACCGCTATTGGTGGGACATGACTTTTACTGAATAGAACTCGCAATCCCGTGAACAAGAAGTCATGGGAATGTAACTCCGTGCGTGGGAAAATCCGAACCAGAACCCCTGTTTTTGCGTGAGCTGACCAATGGGTGGCGCCCCTAGTGAGTAAATTGTGCAAACAACCGTTCATGGTTTATGTATTGAATATTTCTTAATTATATAGCATGTCATCGCTAGTCATGCCGTTTGTTAGTGCATTGGATAGGCGAAATACAATACAAGTTTTGGAGAAAATTATGTGTACGGAATTGTGTGGTGTCGAAACCAATGGTTGAATAGCGCACAAACTATAAGGGTTGGGTTCCTTAAAATCCATTCGGTCAAAATCTATCCGATCAACACCAAATAAGCATTGTTTCAATTTTTATATGATATAGTGGGCGGGATCAAACAATATATTGCCCGTTTTTCAATGAAATCAATTGCAAAACATTCGACAAGATCAGTTTATTCGAAAATGAGTGGTGCCAAATCCAACAATTAACGCTTTAAAAAAATGGGGGTCATGATGTTTTGGAGGCTATTACGAATGAGTGGAACAGAGACTATTTGTGAATCTTCGTAATTTGCTCCAGCAGTGTATGGTTCAGTAATTATCAAAGTTCTGGGAAATTCCTCGGAACCGATCATTTTCTTTACAGAAATAAAAATCTTTTGTATAGTAATGAATATATTACTACTCCACAGTTCAAGCCTGTGGACTGCATTACGACGACATGAGCAACTGGTATCTTCAGAATATATTTGATGGAAGGTAAAAGCCTATTTTATATTTCAAATAGGAAAGGAATACAAGGCATACAAGACTCCAAGCAACGTATCTATCCACATTTATTTTCAAGATCCAGCTGTGGATTGAACACATCGGTGACGAGAAAATGTTCAACAGTCTGGTTATATTTCACCGTGTCATTTCAAAAGATAATGAACCAAATGGTGCATTCCCTTCAAATTTCAATTTTTTTCCCCCTCAAAGTTGGAATCAATTTCAAAATCAGCCAAATTTAACATTTTTGTTTGTCACGCAAACTTGAAAGTACATCTCGAGATAGTCGGGAACATATAAGAAATATGCACGATTCGACAACAGATACTAAGAAAATTGCTGTGAATCGTGCATGAAAACAGTGGATAGAGAATGTTCGGCCTGCCTATATTGCCGGTTGCCACAGTATCTAGACAAATACCAATGACGTCATGAGACTGTGTGTAGAACTCGCTCTCAAGGCGGGCCGCTTTGAGGAAAAAATTGATGCGAGATTGACTGGCCCGAGCTTGAATCTTGATATGACAACTCAATTTAGGCACGTAATACACAATTCCATAACCAAATTTTTACGATTTATCATTCTGTAGACAAAACAAAGCTACTGCAGAATAAATACATTTTGTCAATTCTGAAAGTGATTATAGCTTTAAATCGATAGCAACAAAATATAAAATTTTGAAAGAGATCTGTGGAAACAAAAATTCAGCCCCAAAAGTCACCATTGGCCTTCACTTTGTCCTGAACATTCCGAGCGAGTTCTTAGCAATCTCGTTGTTACAATGATTATGAAGGATATTGTATATAGTATTTTCATTTGAGAATTAAATTGAAAAAGACATAATCTAGATCTGACTAGAAATGTAAGTATCAACCTATTCGTCGCCAATACCACAGTCCACACGATTTTGATGATGACAATAAAAAGCCTGAAATGAAACTATTTTTCTGAAATAGAAGCAGATCTAAACGAAATATCAATATCCAAAGACAACTGGTCATAAGTAACAGACAGGGTGCAACCGCAGTTACTGCTATGTCTGACGGAAATAATAGGTATCAGCCCCAAAAGCGATTAAATTAGTTTGGGAATAAAAAAAAGCGTACCCACGCTACCGGTACATATGGTTGTATGAAAAGAACACAAGTCAGTAAATCACACACGAAAACGCTACCAAGTCGGTGATATCACTTGAATATCACTCGAACTTGCATTATCACTTGTCATAATGTACATTTAAAATTCATGAATAACAATTCCATATCTTTCACCAAATAATGTCATAAACATAAAACAAACAAAAAAACTATTTTGCCTACACCGAAAGTTTTTGCCATAATCATACAATTGAGACGTGCCACATACATTGTAAATACTCATCTCGTCATCAGGTTTCCGTGCTCTAACCATTTCTATCATCAAGCAGCTCGTAGAAGCCGCATTCGTTGTCCGGGCTTCACCCGGATATCCTATATTCGTATTAATTTGAAATGATTCTGTCAGTCCTCAGTATAATCGATATAATAGTATTTCCCGTGGACGCCCATTCTATCAACAAAGTGCAGAAAATCGTAGTCCATACCTTGATGCACTTTCAATATTTTTGTTTACAAGTATCAAAATACATGAAAACTCGTTTCCAGGTAAATAATCTCGGTTCACTTTCCCACGACACAGATATGGCAGTGCTAGTAAGATTACCAATAACAGAAATGCAGGTCCTGTAGGTCGCTCGATTACCATTAATATGGACTAGCATTCTTTTCATATCGGTCAGGGTGTCATAACTAAGGGCCTTCGCGAACGTGATGATTTTGACATGATGTAAAATGGGTCTTTTCGAAATAAGACGTTGATGTCTTCGTTGTGGTTCACATTCTACAAAGCTATGTTACTGAAGATTATTATCATCTACATTAAAAAAAATCACTAAAATTTGACGTGTTAAATGAAAAAAGTCCCGCTAAAAGTAAGTTATACCACTGTGTGCTTGGCCTTTCAGTAGCGAACTGGGTGTGGCGAACTTCAAACAGCGATCGTCCAAGCAACTGGGTGTGATATCAAAGGGGTGATGTACTTTTGAGTTAGTTGGAATTGAAGTCCATTTTATTGATATGGATTATATGTCGTTTCTTTTATGTATAGCTATGTTCTTGAAGCTTGTTTACTTATGCTATTGGCCGTGGTCCAGCGAAAGTTGAAAAAATCACGATGTATCTTGAAGTACTCGATATATGAGTCGAATGGCAATTTTCTGCCAAATTCAGACTTCTAAATCCAAACTAATACCTCCAAACAACAAGAGTTGACAATCTACCCCAATGTTGAATTTCAGCACGCAACGGGATTTCTGGAATCTTGCATATTCGGGGATTATATCATGTTGAAATTAATCAAGGATTATTGATAAACCAGGAAACACTTTTGGTCGTAGCCTACCCAAAACTTGCTAATCTCAAGAGATTCAGTCAAAAAGAAAATGCGTTAAATTGCGTGTAGATGCAGAACATCCATGATAGGGCTGAAACTTACATCGGGGTGGAGTGCCCATATTTTTCGACCTAAACGAATAAATCTCAGGCGACAAGGAAATTCGTTTTAGTCCCAGGTGAAGCGTGCTAGTTTACATCATGATAACAGTATTCTTATATTTTAGCACTCTTTGTAGTAAAGATGGGTAAGGTTCGTTAGTATTCAATCTGATACTTTTCATCATATTGACACATTAATTTAGTTTTGATTCAAAAGAGAGAAAATGCCTTGTTTTGGGGGGACACTAAAACAGTTCAAGCGAGAAATAAGATCACAAACACCAACAAAAGCATATCACCGTATTGTTTGCAAAAGCGTTGACGTGAAATACGTTCGTGAGGTAACATGCACCAGACTTGTAAGTATCTATATTTGCAGAGTGACAATGAGCCGACTGGTATAGATCATTGTATACCCAGGAAATTACACCGCTGGGAGAAGAAACTGTTGATTCTCCAATGAAATCTGCCCTGACTTTGTCAATATCCCTGGACGAAATCCGCAAAAATATCGCGTTTGTATTTGTGTGAGAAGCCTGACGGAAATTCTGGACTTTGACGGCTGTTCACTCGAAACTTGTTGATACCCTTTTCCCCTATTTTATATATGACTCTAAGACTACTCATAAACAACCCATGTGACTCTATAAGTTTTGTTGCCATGGAATTTCGATATTCGGATGAGCCGTTGCTAAGAATATAAGTTAGATCAATGGCACATTCAAACAGGAAGTCGTAGAAGGTGGTGACCCCGAAATCGACCTTGAAATATCAAAATGTTGTATTAATAAAAAAAAAACCAATCATTTTATGGAACGTTGCATCTCAACACTGTTCTACTCGCAGCAAGTTCTGGTCCAAGTGTATTGTGTTCGGGGCCAGGTTATGGTTATATTGACGCTCTATACCCGAAAGTATAAGGCTGACGTGTTTTCAATGGGTGAGTCTTAGAGGAAGAGCATCTTGTCGTGTAGGCTTCTGCGCCAGCGAGGGAGGAGAGACAGTTCGTCATCGCAAATCACTGTCGGGCTGTAGGTGGTTGACTCGACTTGGCGTATATGTTTATGAACCATTCATTTTCAGGTCCAGGAATCTTAATGGTATAATTGCAGTGATATCACCACACAAAAGCAAGAGTTAATGGGGGAAAAGTAAGCCATGCTAAAACACCGAAGCCAGGGACGGATACTACAGGTAATTATCCTCAATTAGGACGCACACGCCGTACAACTAGATTTCCCCCTATAACACAATGACATCGGATGGACAATTAGGCATCACTCAATTATTTAACGTAACGTGGTTCATATTGAATATGGTGCCAATAACGTAAATCTGAGCGGAAATATGAACGTATTCATTGAGCCACCTAACTTCCAACTAGTGTACCAACTCGACTGTTTGAACAACACGACTTACATTTTCGATTTGTATACTTCATGACATTGGGGTTTATCTAAGGGGCCGGTCATTATTTACTGGGTGGGGGGGTTGGGTGGTTTTTCCGAGAAATGAGTTTTCAAAGTTTGACCCCCCCACCGATATCGAAAACCAATCTATGACCCCCCCACCAAGATCCAAAATAAAAGTATGACCCCCCCAATCCCCATGTATGAATATAAGGCTATGCTTCACAATTGGTGACAATTATAAGGCATCAGTATCATAATATATATGGTACTCGAATGCTTTTTACGCTTTATTTACATCTCTATTGAAATAATTGTGTCGCAAATTTATGATACCATAAGGTCAGTGAATACTATGATTTGTGCTCTTCGAGTATCCACCATTCCTCCGCTTCAAGTGTGAATGCCATTACAACAATTATTACTTGTATGCATACTATATATGGTCACTTAATTATGACAGGTGTTTGAGCAAAACCATTCTGTGTGGAAATGTCTATGTCTTTTACATGGTGTTTTGTGGTAGTCCTGAGGTCTTCGGGGAATATCCTCAGTGAGGTCATGTGTTGACAGAAGTTTGAGTGGAAAACCGGTCTTTGGTTCTGACATGCTAGTTCGGGTTCATCGGAAGGGATGATATGTTGCTCAGGGTGGTATGGACTGGTTGATCCGTGGTTTGTTTGTCCTTGCTGGCACCGTGTTCAGCTGTAGTGCTGCTCTGTTAGGTCCAAAGTTGATTCTTGGTGACAATGTTTCAATCTGAGTGATGAGCCTTGATCAATGCACATCAGGGCTCAGAATTGCCACTTTTGGGTAGCCATAGGCTCATAACATTTGCTCCCATGCAATAGATTTGCTCCCAGGCAATAGAGCCCACGAGCCAATTGGCTGATGAAAATCTGTAAAGTAATTTTGAAATATGCTTCTAGGAGCCAATTGGCTCGTAAAAATTGTTGAATAGGAGCGAAATAGGAGTCCTTTGGTTCCCGGAAGAAGTTTTTGAGCCCTTATGCACACGGATTGCGTCATATCTTGATGATGGTGTTCCTGGATGGTCCTCTGCAGGATCCGGTTTCAGTGAGATTATGGTTTTGACTGAAAATGTTATCAAATTCCATCGCGTACTCCATTCAGTCCATGTACTGATATTGAGTGGATTGTTTCCACGTAATTATTTACCAATTTTACCATTCAGATTTTCTCAAAATAACTCAATTTCAAACTTCGACCCCCCCAGTCCCATCGAAAATAAAAGTATGACCCCCCCAATAATGTTGAAAATGAAAGTGTGACCCCCCCCCCAGTTTTTACCCAACCCCCCCCCCCCCCCCCCCCACCTGATAAATAATGACCGGCCCCTAAGAAATATCCACGATTATCGTTCCTTGTATTTCCAGAACACCATTCTCGAAAACTTGGCTCGTATATTGAGATATTCATTAGAAGACCTGAAAATTAGTAGATTGATTGACCGTAAGGTATAGATATTATATGACGTAGCTTAGTCTGCGACATAAGACATCATACAAACACATCCAGGTTTCAAATGCCAGCATATGTGCGAATGAGAATGCCCGAGTTTCATGTTTGCATTGGTATATTTAATTGCAAGTATCAACATATTACGACCAACAACAATTATATTTTAGTGAAATAAATGTTCAGAAATTACAGAAAAATTGATCGTGCCATGAGCTGTATTTCCTTATCATTTGATGGATTGTAATCACGCTCGTCAGAATAAAAACAGCAAAAAAAATACATGTAAAACGTTTTATTTAAGGTGGACTGGTGAACAGATATTTTTAGGCGCTTAGAAGCATACATGTGCACGGACGGGCCGGAACATGTCTTGGTATATACATCACCTCCCAGTAGATAGTGGCTGCGTGTTGTGAATGGGTGAGGCTTATAGGGAGAGCATCTCGTCGTGTAAGCTTCTGCGCCAGCCAGGGAGGAGAGACAGTTCGTCATCGCAAATCACTGTCGGGCTGTGGGTGGTGGACTCGACTCGGCGGTGATTAGTCGATACTACTTAGAAAAACGTGGTTACTTCAATATTCGAAGCGAATAAGGGTTTTAATTTCAGGACACATTTCAATGTTCATATTTAATCGATCAGCAATTAGAAATGAATATGAACACAACAGAAGGACACGTAACATTGTCTTGGCTGGACGTTGCTGTGAAATCTCTGGAAAGCCGGCGCTCACACGTCCATAAGCTTTTGTTGATGGAATATTTCAAGCAATACTTCATCCCATGCCTGGTGGTGACAGGGACGATAGGAAACCTCGTATCAGCGTCTGTCTTGTTGCAGAAAACGTTCCGGAAGCGCTCAAGTGCCCACCTATTGGTGGCCAAATGTTTAACGGATACAATGTTTCTCTTGTGTTTCTTGCTACTTTGGCTTCAGGGACGAGGCGTGCTCCTTAATGGAAGTGGAATATGGTGTCATATTCTGTCAATGATCACACAGGCTACTCACTTCCAGACAACCTGGTTTGTATTCAGTCTGGCACTGGACAGGTACCTGATCATTAATCCCAGCCAAATGGGCAATTTCCAATGTTGTAAGAGAAAGAGGCAAATGGAAATAATAGGGTCGAAACCGATCTGTTATAATCTTGAAACATCGCCTTTCTGGGCGAAGTGTGCCATTTCCGTGATATCCATTATAGCCATAGTTGTGTATCTCAATCTCAGTTTAACTATGGGGATACTCGTCCATAATGGGAAGTCCGCATGTGTGCCATCTTTCGAGTTTCTGGGAGCAATACAGATCCTGGGATACATGGACTTGGTCATAAATGTCATAGTACCACACGTGGCCATCATAGGTTTTATATCAGCAAGTCTGCGAAGGTTGATCATCTACACACGTTCCAGGCAGAGGATAATCAAGAACACCTCATTTTCTCGGATGTCTCGACATGGATGCATCACAAAAGCCGAACGTCGTCGAACCTACACCGTGGCCTCAATGTGTGTGGCATATGTTCTGCTCACTTTGCCAACGCATGGCTTTCGGATCTATCACACATACAGGGACTTAATGCACATCAGGAAACGAGCAGATAAAGGCCAATTTTTCATTCAACACCTGTGCCAGTTAATTTATTGTTCTTCGTATGCTTTCAATTTTGTTATTCTGTTCGCCGTAGACTCGCTTTTCCGCAGGTGTTTTAAACTGGCCATTAGCACGATGAGGAACAAACTGCGCAGGATGTGTCGAAAGGATCAGGAGCTGGCCACTAGGGACGCATTAATGTTTGCCCTGGAATTCTCGTCAACAATAGCACATCTCAATCAGAGATCACTCTTATGAGCCACATCAAATAGTTACCAGGCTATTTGGTAATGACATCTAATATCTACATTATGATGAAATTGACTCTCTATTTTTCGAAAATTATGCCATTAGTATACTTTGTATCAAATGAGAGTATTTCGAATTACTCCGTTAATTAACCATGATAAATGATAATGAATCTAAGTTGCCTCGATCTTACCTTTTTATTCAACAGAGAAATATGTAGTATATACCATTGTCATAAATGTAATGGTCCATATTGATTTTTCTCATCGTTAATGAATATTACATTACAAACTCCCATTTGATGTGTATGGACGTACACAAGTGTATAAGTTAGGTTCTTCAAAGGATTTTACGTTTTTAGTAAGATAACTAATTGCTATGTGTGCTGAATAGGTGTCTAGTATATCTCGTATTTCACTTTGCAGTTAAATTGCAATGTTCGAATTGACACATTGCTTCATGCAACAATGTAATTACCAATTTTATTATGATATGAAATAACATATATGAACACTCCCTGCATCTTTTGGAAAGGTTAAGGGTAAAGAGAAGTATGCACATGCTAATAACATAATTTCAGATTTTCTGTTTTGGGTTTGGAAATCCTTCACATCTCTTCTGTCAGGTCGCTTTGAACATAATTGCATTCACATCAATTGCACATAGACTCCCGCCAATAACAGGCATGGTCTTACACATATTCGGATATATTCCAATATGATGGTCAACCCAATACATGGATATGAACCCACATTGAAGATACTACAAGCAACACAACGAATAGACGCACGGCAAATAGGCAGATATGAGGAGTGCAACATAATCTGATGTCAGAGGATAAGTTAGTTTGAATGGCGGTGCAAAAAGCCATTCCCCGAACACCCGGACGAGCATCGCTCCGGTTTTGTAGTTGTATCACTGCACAACGGTTCTGAAAGAGCCGAGTGTTGGGGTCAGAATAGGACATGTGATTGCGTATGAATGGTTGGGATAAGAATAGAATACATGAATGGGTATGAGTTTGTGGTGATGCGGATGGGGGGGGGGGGGGCGGTGATGATGATGATGATAATAATAATTTTCCTAAAAGCCATGGACTGGCTGGTGGCAGAAGGCTCTCTGCTGATAGATGTGGGTGTAGATACACAAAAGTACGGTATCCAGACTCCTCTGGCTACATCCGCCGCAAAGGAGACCTTTTCATTGTATTACAGTATCGTATGGTATCGGGCCGTACTATTATATCACCTGCATTTGTAAGTTCAGACTTGGTAGGCACTTGATATTTGTTGAAGGGCAAAATACAAATTAGGATGCCATACGTTGGAATAATATGTATGAGGAGTATTTGTCTTCTGGATTATTTAAGACCTATTTAATTAGCATAAGTAGCGCATGGCTATCGAATCGGTATTTCAGAACGGGGAAGCTATCCTACAAGCACACAGGGCACCATGTACCTTGCAAGGTTGTCTTATGTGTGCGGTATTAAATTTGCATTTTTCTACTTAACTGTTTCCATAATTAATTATTGAACGGAGATCAGATGAGCTAGAACGAGGTAGTCTATATATAGTAAAGTAGTGAAGAAATTTCAACCGCAATATCAATTTGATGAAGGGTTTCCGGACTGCACTGCAGAGTTTTGAGAGTTGAGTAGAGTGAACAAATCAGGCATAGAATAAACAAGATATTCTTTGAAAATATATAGTTGAAAGATCATCTCCGAGTTTGGTGTCCACGAGTTGGAAAATTGTGAACTATACTGTCTCCATACAATACAGGAACGGATTTCCCGTATATGCAAAACGTTCTCTATAGTGCTTATAAATGCCTTCTGATTGCTGAAGGAGAACAAAATATCGGTTTTGTACTCATGTTGCATTTTTCGTTATGCAAGCAATATAGTGTTACATAGCAGAAACCTATGACACGAAATAATATGCATATAGTCACATAAACATGAAACGATATATCCAAAAGTGTATTGGTCGTGATATCTGGTAATTTGTAACATACCATTTTTGGCTAAGAGTCCTACAACAAGTACAATATATTACATGCGATATTGGTCAGAGCCTGTCCCGCATCCGTGTATTGTCCAACGTATTTCATACAGGAAGGGCGCGGTTTCAATGGTCACTATTTGAATGTCAAGGTCTCGGTCGCTCCTGCAATCGCAAATAATAATAGCGTTATTGCTTCCTGTCACAGCACAGATCGGGTGCCTACATCCTACCTTCTCTAGTACCTCTTCTATTGCAGTACTGCTGCTATGTCAATAAAACATGATGCGGTACTATTAGGTGTGATATATTTTAGCAATTTTCACGTTGGACACCAACGACAATGCTTTTCGCATTCAGACCCGCTTTTTGAACGTCGATTTTGATAAAAAAAAATATCCGAGAATTTTGAAGGTGATGTGATGCAAATATTTGTATACAGGCGAATCATA